>JAUTXW010001028.1:615000-1215000 GCA_030620095.1 Kuschelorhynchus macadamiae
TGTACCAGCCTTACGAGCTATTGTAACGGAAGATTAATTAAGAAGAACTTGGTGTCAACAAGACGGATGTCCGGCTCACAATACTGTTTAAGTCAGGAACTTCTTAAGACAGCAGTTTGACGAAAGAATAGTTTCTTTAAATGGTCCAATATCTTGGCCCCATAGATCCCCTGACCTGTCGCCCTTGGATTTCTACCTCTGGGGTCACATGAAGAATGAAATCTATGAATTTGATCCCCCCGTGACCATAGAAATCCTGAGACAAATAGTTCTGGAAACATTTAGAAATATTAACCGAAATACACTTACCAGGGTTGTACGAAAAACAGTCACCAATTATCAAAAATGTCTCGATGCAAGTGGACGTCGTTTTGCAGATTTGTAAATTAATGTTACCCACTTACAAAGTAGTTAAAGCTCATTTAAATTTTTTAACTCGTTATTTACGTTCATGTTGTATTGAAAATTCGATCCGTTCAATACATTACTTTTCAATGTAATCTTGTGACAAATAAATCATGGCCTCCTTTAAAAACATTGAAACCTAATTTACGAAGTGTGATATTTTGATGACACTAAAATCTTTAATGCACTTGTGAGATATCACTAGACTGGAAATTTTAGGCGCAAAAATCGAAAAATCCAATATGGCTGTCATAATAAAAATGAAAGTTGAGGCGAGTTGCGGGTTAACAAAAAACAATGAAGACGTGTCGAATACGCCATCTTATTTGCCTTAAAAATGTGTGCAAATAATGTCACATTTTGACAGCTGTCAAATTTACTGTTCTGTTTATACTGGCGAAAAACGAAATCCGCCATTTTCGGTTTTTCGCCGATATTTCCCAAACTTATTGATCGATCGTAAATCTGAGGCCAGATATCGAATGCAATAAGTTTCCTCTAAAATTTTCCCCATTTAACCTTTGCTGTAGGTATAATAGGAACCGAGATCCCTATATAGAGTATATACGTTTTAAAGTTAAAGTTTAAACACTTTAGAACAGCCATGTCAAACATGCGGTCCAGTGAGCATTTTTCTGCGTCCCAAATCAGTTTTGAAAATAGCCAGATAATGCGGCCCGCGAACAAGTTGAAAATCGTTTTTGAAAGCGCGCGCCGCTGCAACAACGATTGGTATAATAAAATGTACAATTGTACATAGTGCCATCTACGTTTAGGAGGATGAACTACACATACTCAACCTAAATCGAAACGTTATCTGGCTTGTTCCATGAAATTCTATCGCGCAAAAACACAGATGACGCTATCTGAACATTCTGGAAAGAACTCGAGTAATCACAATCTTCGATTGAGTTCAGTCGTTCAGTGTTTAGTCAGTTATGAGTCAGTTGCGACAGAGTTTCGAGTTAAGTTGCGCACTTATTTCGGATACAGTTTTTAATGTCTCTTTCAAAACTAAGTGGAAGCAAGAGGAAACTTGTAGATGAGCATCGTATCTTTCAAGAAAAGTGGAAATTAGAGTTTTTTTGCTGTGAAGTGAAAGAAAAAATTATTTGTTTGATTTGTAATAGTACAGTCTATGTCCCAAAATTATGTAATATAAAACGTCACTATGATGTTCATAAAACTGTGTATGACAAGTATACAGGCATGGTCAGAAACGAAAAGTTAAATAAGTTAAAATCACGGTTGAAAGATCAGCAGCTTATGTTTACACGTCCAAAGCAAGAAAATGAATCTGTCCTTCAAGCCAGCTACGTACTGTCGGAGTTGATCGCGAAACACCCAAAATCATTTGTTAAAGGTGAATTTATAAAAGAGTGCCTTGTAAAGGCCGCGGAAATTGTAAGTCTCGGGAGCGTGAAGGCATTTCAAAATATATCCTTGTCCCGGAATACTGTCGCTGAAAGAGTTACTGAGTTGGCTGCCAATATAAGTGATCAGATAAAAGCAGAGACTCTTTCGTTGCATTTTCTATTGCCTGTGACGAAAGTAGGGATGTGTGTGGTGTGGCGCAACTTGCGGTTTTTCTTCGTGCGGTTGATACAGATATCAATGTATATGAAGAATTACTGGAATTAGTACCATTACATGATACAACAACTGGGAAGGATATTTTCAATGCTGTTTATGGACTTCTGCAAAAAGTACAATTTAGATTTGTCAAAACTGTTCCGTTGCAACAGACGGAGCTTCTTCAATGACTGGAGTAAAAAATGGCTTCGTTAAAATATTACAGACAAAGATCAGAGAAACGGGCAGTGACAAACCAGATATTCATTGTATAATCCACCAAGAAATTTTATGCTCAAAAGTGATCAAGTTGGAAAGTGTTTTAAAGTCAGTGAAAAAAAAATATAAACCTCATAAGGTCACGAGGTCTTAATCAGCGACAGTTTTCTGCATTTTTACGTGATTTAGAACGTGAGTACACTGGTTTTGTATACACATATTATGCAGAGGTGCGATGGCTTTCGTGTTCTATGGTACTCGACCGGTTTTGGAAACTCAAAGAAGAAATACGAGTTTTCATGGAAACAAAAGGAGAAGATGTCAGCTTATTATGCGATGTACCTTTTTTACAAGATCTTCCATTTCTGGTAGATATTCCTAAACACTTGTCGGACTTAAATACGAAATTGCAAGGACCACGTCAAATTATTACAGATATGCATGATCATGTGAAAGCTTTCAAGTGTAAGATGATGTTGTGGGAAAAAGCAGTTAGCAGAGGATAATCTGTCACATTTTCTGACTTGTAAGGCATATCAGGAAATCACAAGCGTCCCAATAACATACAAAAAATATTCAGAGAAAATGAGAAGCCTTCTGGCAGAATTTGAGAAGCGTTTTCAGGATTTTGAGATCCGAAAAAAGAATTTTTCTCTATTTACTGGTCTTTTCACTATCGATATTGATAAAGTTCCCCCTCACTTGCAAATGGAAATAATTGAGATAGTGTTGGTACATTCGAATTTTATAAGTACAGGGTGTTCCAGCGAGGACTGAACAGGGACCTATTTTCGACCTTCCTTGTATTTTGGAAAAATTCAAAATAGCCAATCGATGTATTTTTTCTTGTAGAATCCAAAAATGTCATCGAAAAAATATTTGAACCAGAAACAAAAGAGTTACGCTATGCATCAGGTGTTTTTTAAATGGAATGTATCGTTTTTTATACGATTTTTGGAAAGAGTGATTTTTTTTTATGTCCGTTCTGATTAAAAGATTTTATTTTGCGATAGCTGTTTATATTACATTTTAATGTTTTACAAACTAAAATTTTAGCTTCAACTGTTTAAAATATACGATAGGTTGGTATAGGTGATCAAGGTAAAATGACGTTTCAATGCTTTGTCAATAAAAATTGACATTATTTTAATTATTGTCGAAGTCTTCACCTAAAAAATATATATTTGACTCTGATCGAAATGAAATATTCTTTAGACGAGAGACTACAGATTGTTATGCTATTTTACAAGTGCCAAGAAAATGCAAGAGAAGCAAGAAGAAGATTTATTGCAAATTTTCATAGAAATATATCCATCAATACAATTCTAAGGATAAAAAACCTATTTGAGGAAAATAAAACTTTACATGATAGAAAAAGAAATATACAAAGAAGAAGAAATCGAGACCAGGCCATTATAAATTATTTTCAAGTTAATCCAACCAAATCTATTTCGGATGCAGTTCGGGAAGTTCAGTACGGTGGCGGTGTAAGGCGCAGAAGAGTTACCCGAGGGACTGTTCATAGGACTCTGAAAATTCATAAATTTAGGCCTTTTCGTATCCTTCCACTTCAGCACCTAACACCGGCACAAAAAGAACTTCGCTTCCAATTTGTTTCTCAAATGGTAATTCGGCAAGAAAACGAAGACCCTGATTTATTCAAAAATATTGTGTGGACCGACGAAGCTACTTTCACAACATCGGGAGTATTCAACTGACATAATAGTCACCACTGGGCCGTTGAAAATCCAAAAAAGCTCCAGACTATTAAATTTCAAAGGAGGAATTCTATTCATGTTTGATGTGGGATAAAAAACAATAAAATTTTGGGAGCAATATTTTTTAACGGGACTTTAAATGGGCACAGATATTATGAGTTTTTAGAAAACGAAATTGAAAATTTTTTGGAAGACTTACCATTGGCAGAATATCAGAATTTAATTTGGCAACATGATGGGGCGCCTCCTCATGCCGTGCATGATGTGGTTCAATTTTTAAATCGCCGCCATAACGAATGGATAGGGCGAAATGGAACATATGCTTGGCCGCCCAATAGCCCCGACCTCTCAGTTTTGGATACATTTCTTTGGAGCCATTTGAAGAACGTCGTATACAGACAACGAAACGAAAATATTCAAGAGATCATGGGAAAAATTGTCGATGAAATAAACCGCCTTAACCAGGAAAATCATATTGTAACAGCAAGTTTAGAAAGGCTACAAAGGGGTTATCGATGTTGTTTCGAGAAAAACGGCGGTCGGTCACCTTGAAAACTTATGTTATTAGTAGTTTTATTTTATTATTTAATAATTATTTTTTATTGAATTTCTTTTTCTATCATGTAAAGTTTTATTTTCCTCAAATAGGTTTTTTATCCTTAGAATTGTATTGATGGATATATTTCTATGAAAATTTGCAATAAATCTTCTTCTTGCTTCTCTTGCATTTTCTTGGCACTTGTAAAGTAGCTGTAGTCTCTCGTCCAAAGTGTATTTCATTTCGATCAGAGTCAAATATATATTTTTTAGGTGAAGACTTCGACAATAATTAAAATAATGTCAATTTTTATTGACAAAGCTTTCAAACGTCATTTTACCTTGATCACCTATACCAACCTATCGTATATTTTAAACAGGTGAAGCTAAAATTTTAGTTTGTAAAATGTAATATAAACAGCTATCGCAAAATCAAATCTTTTAATCAGAACGGACATAAAAAAAATCACTCTTTCCAAAAATCGTATAAAAAACGATACATTCCATTTAAAAAACACCTGATGCATAGCGCAACTCTTTTGTTTCTGGTTCAAATATTTTTTCGATGACATTTTTGGATTCTACAAGAAAAAATACATCGATTGGCTATTTTGAATTTTTCCAAAATACAAGGAAGGTCGAAAATAGGTCCCTGTTCAGTCCTCGCTGGAACACCCTGTACTTGCCTGTTCAATACCAAGAAATGAGAAAATTTGCCTGTAAAATCCTGTCAATGTTTGGAAGTACCTATAAGTGTGAACAACTATTTTCTTTGATGAAAGGAAACAAATCTCCCGCAAGATCACGATTGACGGACGCACACTTGGACACAGATTTAAAATTTATGTCCGCCGATAAATTCGCGCCACAAATAGACAACTTAATTAAAAACAAAAGATGTCAAATATCTGGCAAAAGAATTTAATGTTTGTAGTTTTTTGTAATGTCCTTTTTATTAGAAATTTAAAAAACAGACTTGTCCTATAATAGAACTTTTTCTCAAGATTTTCAGTAGTTTGTCTTCTTTAAGATAAAGTTTTGCGGCCCACCTAGTCGATGGTCTTCATGCTTTTGGCCCACCAGTGACTTTGAGTTTGACATGGCTGCTTTAGAATGAAAAGTAAAAAACGGCTCGATGGAATATAGGCATATTTTCTTGTGGAAATTATATTACCAACAAGAATTTTTTTTTCAGAACTCTTAGTTGACTGTCACCTTTCAGTCCATAAAAAGTTTCAATTGAACAAATTAAGCGCCTCTTTGTTTTGTCTAGTTGAATAAATTTTCTTTTTTTAATATTAAAACTTGATAAAATAGTTTACACAAAAATAAAATATCTGAATTTGAAAGTATTAATATGAAAAAAAAAACATGCGTTATGACTTGGTATTTACATAGTAATATTGTTGTTGGTTTCATCATAAAAAATATGAGCTAAGGTTGGTACGCTGAATATTTACCAGTGTGTCACTGATTTGTGGCAATATCACAGACATGATTTATAAAGTACACCAAATGATTTTTTTAACAGGAAAAGGAACAATATAATATCTTTTTGCTGTAAAATATTTCTTATACGTAAATACCCGAATCATGAAAGGCTTAAAGAGTTTAGGGTTTGTATGGCATATTATTGCATAACACTAATATGCTAGACGACTGAAGTGTGTTAAATGAAAATACACACAGGGAACTAATAATCGCTTCTCTAGCAATGACGTTTTAACAAAAGTGTTTACTAACGCTGACTTAGCTTCCCAACCAAACTGACAGAGTCTGTTTTTATAGAGTGTTAGCCAGTTAACATAGAGGTAAAGTGTAGTCTTTTTCTTTTCGTGTGCATTTTTAATCACTACTCATCCTCATATTACCATGTTGTTTAGCTTAATAATCATATTCATACCATCTTAGATGTAACAATTATTAGCTAAAATTATTTTTAATATATCTATATTTAGTAAACTTGTAAAAATAGTTTTCAAATTAGCAGCCTAGAAAGAACATTGGGTCGACATAGTTATTTGTTTAGGTAAAATGTTTAACGCCCTTAGCTTCACAAAAAAATTGAAACAGTGATCAAGTTTTGCTGCAACCAGCGAAATTCTAATGAAATATATTGTAAACATTCTGAACATACAAAACACAATGATGAATCAAACGTAACTTTTGCAGAGATTTAAAAAAAATCTTAAAACAAAATCCTAAATTTGGAATCAAAATAAAATAATGTTACATGTTTTGCCCACCTGGATCATTTATCAGACCTACAAAATAAAAAATCACAAGCTATAAATACCATTTTCAACGCTAAATGTTAGTTTTTGTTCTTTATTTCATAGGTCTGATGATGGCCTAAATGGATAAAGCCTGTAATATATTTCCAAATTTGTAATTTTTGTGATCATAAAATATTTTACAGTATTTTTCAAATCCGAAACGTGCTTTATTGTCAAAGAATTGCATAATCTTGCTGACAAAGTGGTACCTTAAATGCTACAGATTTACACTTAAGGGATAAGAAAAACATTAAAAAACCATACAAAATTACAAATATAATAGGACATATATATATATATATATATATATATATATATATATATATATATATATATATATATATATATTGTTGGAAACAAACATAGCGTCATGTTTTGGTCGATTCTCGACAAAATGGCGAAGGAGTAATCCTTACCGTTACTGGTTTCGTTTTGTATAACTTTTTACGACCAAGAACCGCACAGAAATTGAAATTTCTGTTTCTCTTTTGTTTTTGCACAGATGTGTCGTCTTGTGCTCCAAAGCAGGTCGCATCTAAAGCGATTTAGTTGCACCATAGTAACTACAGATAGCGCCACTGGTTTGCCTATTTCCCTCGTCGACTTTCAAAGTCGAATGACATGACACCTTGTTTGTTTCAGGGTTTGGGTATTTCGGTTTTAATACCGATACCCCCCAAGGAAACTGCCTGATGAGCCTTGCCGGGGCAGATACCACGGTAGCAGATTGGCACCTTGGCCCTGGAAACAAACATAGCGTCATGTTTTGGTCGATTCTCGACAAAATGGTTAAGGAGTAATCCTTACCGTTACTGGTTTCGTTTTGTGTAACTTTTTACGACCAAGAACCGCACAGAAATTGAAATTTCTGTTTCTCTCTCTCTATATATATATATATATATATATATATATATATATACAGGGTGTCCCACGTCGAACTGCGGCGATCGATTTCCCAGAAATAGGCTTTGGGAAAATTTGAAATTTTGGCAGCTAATTAAAATCGATGGGGGCAATTCGCGCAAAATATTTTCAAGATATCGGCACTTCCGGTTATACCGGAAGTAGACGTCAACTTTCTTTTTTTAAATAGAACACCCTGTATATTATCGAATTTTTGGATTCTTCGAAAAATTCTAGGTATAGTTCATGGATAATATTCTATACCTAAGTTGAACTGTTTTTGAGATATTTTGAATTTATGTAAAAAATGACGTTTGCAGGTCTAGACATAACTATAAATATCTGCTTATCGAAGTCTAACTTATTTGCGGGTGGCTTCCTTGTCCAAAAAGGACCCACTTTAGTGACCTGTGCTGATATTTTTATAATAAATAAATATAGGGTGATCAAAAACTGACATAAATATACTTTAAAAAATCGTTAAAAGTTACCTTTTTTAAATGGAAACCCCTAATTTTTATAATTGTATCTTATTTAACACATAAAATAAGGGTGACTTTGTATAAAGTTGTCTATTCCAAAAATTTGTAGTTTTTGAGTTATTGACGATTTAACATTTTTTATTCTAATATTGCCAGACGGCTTCTAAGTTTTCTTGTTAGTTGGCCATGATAGGGAGGCCTGGCGAGAACAAAACCAATTGGTTACTATAGAAACGTAATATTTGTTGTCGTTTGACAATTACCTACTAAAATATTTATTTATTATAGTAATTATAATAATTATTAAACTGATAATCATGCCGGGGCGATTAAATTACACACACGAGGATTATTTGAATTTGTTTATTATCTATGGGGAATCTAACAGAGTTTTAACAAGAACATGCCAGATATTTGCTGATAGATATCCAGATAAACAGAAACCGTCACCGAACAGCGTTAAACAAATGTTGGAAAACTATAAAAATTTTGGAAAAGTCAAGGCAAAAATTAATAAGAGGAAGCCCATTGTTGATAATGAAAATGTCGAGATTGCAATTCTGAGATATTTTGCAGCATATCCAATGACATCCCTTAAGGCCGTTTTACATGCTGCAATTCTTCTTTGCAATATGCAATAGTCTTGAACAAAGGCATGCGCAGTTTGACAAAAGGTGCAAATGTCTTGCCACTGAGCATGCTTTTGTTCAAGACTATTGCAACTTGCAATAAAGAATTGCAGCATGTAAAACGGCCTTTAGGAACGTGGCAAGACAATCAGGAATCTCGAGGAACTCAGTGCTTAGGATTCTGTTAAAACATAACTTCCAACCTTATTTAATATCATTGGTTCAACATCTAAAAGAAACTGATTGGCCGAAAAGAGTACAGTTTTGCGACTTTATTTTAACAATGGTACAAGATAACCCTAGATTTTTGGACAATATAGTTTGGACTGTTGAAGCAAAATTTACTAAAAATGGCCTTTTCAATAGACATAATTCCCATTTTTGGAGTGATTCGAATCATTATGCAGTAAGATCGCGGAACTTTCAAGAATCCTGGCAATTTAATGTATTTTGTGCAGTAAGAAACGATGGAATAATAAAACTAAATTTTTACGAAGAAAATTTGAATGGTAAGTTATACATTGCCTAAACACAAGAACTTTTTTTAATGAAAAATAATCCATTTAGGTAATATTACAATAATTTTTTTTATCAATTTAGCGTCAATCCAAAATTAGATAAATCATTTAGTAAATATTATTACATAAATTACATTAAATTATTTATACAGATCACACTACACTACTTCATACAAATACTGGTCCATATCATATCTAAAAAAATATATCGTTCCAAGTTTAATAGGAAAGTTATCTTTAGTTAGATATTTACAAGCTATTTATACAGGGTACTTTAGAAAGTCATAAAATACTAAACCTTCTTTTTTTATTGAGCACTCTTCAGATTAAATCAATTGAATTTTGATGTATTTTGTTTCTTCTTAAATCAATAAATCGATGAATATTATCAAAGCATTTCTTTCCGTAAAATCTTGTCTATAAACTTTTGTAGGAGAAAGATATCTGAACATTCTTGAAGAGTTGAACAACGAATATTTAAGTAATTTACCTTTGGCAGAACATAGTCAAATTTTCTACCAACACGATGGCGCCCCACCACAAAGAACCGTTGCAGTTACTAACTTTTTACAAGCTACATTTTACGACAAGTGGATTGCCAACAATGGACCTTTCCTGTGGCCTCCTCGTTCCCCCGATCTGACAGTCTTAGACTATTTTATATGGACAACGATAAAAGGAATCGTTTATTTTAATCCGGTGACAACGGAAGAGGACTGTATGGCAAGGGTAAGGGACGCGTTCGAAAGTTTATCTCCAGCTTCAATTAGAGCGACCACCCACGAGGAATTTATTCGGAGATGCGAAAATTGTTTGGAAGTACAAGGTGGACATTTTCAACATTTATTGAAAAAATTAGTTGTACTCTTATGTAGACTAGACTATAATGAGAATAGTCTTTCTTTAATTAATTTTTGTCTTCAAGGTTTCAGCATTTTTATAGTTTTCCAACATTTCTTTAACGCTGTTCGGTGACGGTTTCTGTTTATCTGGATATCTATCAGCAAGTATCTGGCATGTTCTTGATAAAACTATGTTAGATTCCCTATAGATAATAAACAAATTCAAATAATCCTCGTGTGTGTAATTTAATCGCCCCAGCATGATTATTAGTTTAATAATTATTATAATTACTATAATAAATAAAGAATATTTTAGTAGGTAATTGTCAAACGACTACAAATATTACGTTTCTATAGAAACCAATTGGTTTTGTTCTCGCCAGGCTTCCCGTCATGGCCAACTAACAAGAAAACTTAGAAGCCTTCTGGTATTATTAGAATAAAAAATGTTAAATCGTCAATAACTCAAAAACTAAACATTTTTGGAATAGACAACTTTATACAAAGTCACCCTTATTTTAAGTGTTAAATAAGATAAAATGGTAAAAATCGGGGGTTTCCATTTGAAAAAAGTAACCTTTCACGATTTTTTAAAGTATATTTATAATGTCAGTTTTTGATCACCCTATATTTATTTATTATAAAAATATCAGCACAGGTCACTAAAGTGTACCCTTTTGGACAAGGAAGCCAACCGCAAATAAATAATAGAGACTTCGATAAGCAGATATTTACAGTTGTCTAGACCTGCAAACGTCAGTTTTAAAAAAAATTCAAAATATCTCAACAGTTGAACTTAGGTATAGGATATTACACATGAAATATACCTAGAATTTTTCGAGGAATCCAAAAATGTTATTATATACAGGGTGTTCCATTTAAAATAAGAAAGTTAACGTCTACCTTCGGTATAATCGGAAATGCCGCCATCTTGAAAATATTTTGCGCGAATTGCCCCCATCGACTTTAGTTAGCTGCCAAAATTTCAAATTTTTCTAAAGCCTACTTTCTGAGTAATCGATCGCCGCAGTTCGTCGTGGGGCACCCTGTATATATACAGGGTATCCCAAATAAAGTGGCCTATTAGAACTTTCTCGAGATTTAAAAAACGATAGCGATTTGAAATTTGGGTTGTGGCCAAACACCTTGATCTTTATTTTCAAAATATTTTTGACAATACGGGGTTGTCAAATTACCTAGAACCAAATATGAACTTTGGTTTTTTAAATGGGATACACTGTATATTATTTCATTTTTGGTTTCGTCATAACAGTTTGGAAGTTTTTTGTGTTATTATCACAATGAAACATACCGACCTCTAATCTATTTATTACACACTAAAGTCGGTAGTCAGACACGTGATCGTCTCTCCTTTACAAACCTATTTTGGACTATCCTCTCACGTTGTGTTGTTTTTGTAGCTCCCAGTTTCTTTTAGAGTTTGAAGTCACAAGATGTTACCCCAGTTTTATTTTATACCTATATTGTTTTTTTTTTAACTTTTGTAAATTTAACACCAAATACCATTTAATACATATATTGATACTCTCAGAAAAAATATATTTATAAAACATTTACAAGACCTTGTTCTAATTTCCTAATAAAATTACATATTTGTATTCCCTTTCCTTTTTATATATTCTAAAACTCATTGCATAAATTTATTTTCTCCAATAATTTCGTTCTCCAATTATTCTAACCCACGAATAAGAAAATATAAATTTATTTTCCAGCAGCCACCTGATTATGTACTTATATTCGTACAACCTCAATGTATTGATTTACTAAGTTTACTTAATTTCTTTAATAATAACATGTTAGTCCAGAGTAAATAAACATGGCACCTGTCACCACATTTACTACGCCTGTTATAAAACAGGCCCAAAGATATGGCACTTTATAATTTCACACCATTTGGAAGTTGGAACACAACGGTCCAGCAGAGAGCACCAAGGCTAACACCTACTGTCAAACATCTTTAGTTATTAAATAGTTGTCCATGTCTTGTCTCCTAATATAACTTTGATTAACGCCCCTAATGCTATCATGTTATCATTAGCGGATACGTACATAATATACAGGGTGAATCATGAGGAAATGTCAACATATTCAGGACCAAAAAATAAACATAAAAGTCTATATAAATAAGTGTCCGCAAGGCCTTAGTTCTCGAGATACAAGGTGTTAAAGTTTTTATTTAATTTTCCTATTTTTTAAATAAAATCTATGATAATGTAAATAATGGAGTGAAAATTGATATCCGGGGGTTTTTTGGTATGACAAATTCGAATCTAATATTAGTATTGCTCCTACTTGTAGGGGGCGCCACCTGCATGTCTTTCTACTTCTTCGAACAATCACAACTTTTTGGTACAGTCTTGTATTACATTTTTGAGCAAAACAAATTATTCCCTTGCCATTTCTACGTTAAAAAGGTATACCTGTTAAAAGTGGATACGAGCAACCGTTTTCGAGATATTTGGATTTAAAACAGTTTCGGCGCATGTGATTTTTTTTTATCAAATTCACATAAAGTATGCATGTATTGTAAAAAAATAGAAGTGTGCCTTGCCTGACAGAACAACTGCTGGTTGGTGTTCTCATCGTTTTTCCTGTTGCTTAGCAATAGTAATGTCAGTTAATAATAAGATCAAATTTTGTCACTGTCAATTTCTGGTCATAACTTTCATTAACTGACAATAATCATTTAAGAAACTTTAGATCTAAATACGTCATTATGCTTGTGATATTCTCGCATCGTGAATATGCAGATATGATATTCGTCTATTGCTTCTGCAATGGGGTCGCAATTCAAGCAGTCGCGGAGTACCAGCTTCGTTTTCCAGATAAAAGGGTGCCAGATAGAAGAGTTTTTCAACAAGTTTTCACTTCTGGTGGAGAATCTGGGATGTTTCCAAGTGCGAATATTGTATCTGAAATGGAATCGGGACCCAACATTGAAGTAGAAGAGGCTATACTCAATGCCGTCGAAAATGGTCCAAGCATAAGCACTAGGCGGATTGCAGATACTTATCAAATTACACAATCGTCTGCTTGGAGAAATCTTCACATTAATTGTTTATACCCATTTCATTTACAACGGGTTCAACATTTGCAGGAGGGTGATTTTGAGTTGAGAATGCAATTCTGTAACTGGATTAATGAAGATCGAAGGTTGTATAGGTATGTTTTGTTCACTGATGAAGCACAGTTTATGCGTGATGGTATAAATAATCTTCACAATGAACACCCACCGGTGGTCCTATGAAAATCCTCACGCTACAGTAGAACATAATTTCCAACATAAATTTAGCATTAATGTGTGGTGTGGAATGTTAAATGGTCATTTAATTGGTCCATTTATAATCGACGATAGTCTTACAGGAGAAAAATATTTAAACTTTCTTGAAAATCACTTGCGAAATCTATTAGATGTTCCCCTTAATGTAAGACAAAACATGTATTTGCAGCATGATGGAGCCCCTGCACACTACAATTTACTTGTAAGAGATCTTTTAAACCAAAACTTTCCAAACCGATGGATTGGTCGTGGAGGTTCGTTTAATTGGCCACCTAGATCGCCAGACCTTAATCCTTTGGATTATTGTCTTTGGGGATGGTTCAAATCACTGGTATATTCCACTAAAGTAAATACAAGAGAAGCATTATTGGATCGGATAACAAACGCAGCACAAACACTAAGAAATGCGCCCGAATGTATCTACAGAGCAACCCGAGCTATAAACCATAGAGCTGACCTGTGCTTAGAAGCAAATGGTGGAATTTTTAAAAATTATAAAACGTAACCTAGATTTTATTAAAAACAACTTAATAATAACAATTTTAATAAAAATTAAATACCTTTTGTTTAGTTTATGTCTGAGGCACTGAATACACGCCTCAAAAAAATGTGTTAGTCTTTCATTTCAAAGCTTTTGTGCCAAGATGCGTTTAAAATTGGACAAAATAACAAACTTTTAAAATTCTGCGATAAAAAATTACATGCGCCGAAATGTTTTTAAATCCAAATATCTCGAAAACGGTTGCTCGTATCCACTTTTAACAGGTAAACCTTTTTGACGTAGAAATGGCAAGGGAATAATTTGTTTTACTCAAAAATGTAATACAAGACTGTACCAAAAAGTTGTGATTGTTCGAAGGAGTAGAAAGACATGTAGGTGGCGCCCCCTACAAGTAAGAGCAATACTAATATTAGATTCGAATTTTTCATACCAAGAAACCCCCGTATATCAATTTTCACTCCATTATTTACATTATCATAGATTTTATTTAAAAAATAGGAAAATGAAATAAAAACTTTAACATCCTGTATCTCGAGAACTAAAGCCTTGCGGACACTTATTTATATAGACCTTTATGTTAATTTTTTGGTCCTGAATATGTACCAGAAGTATTGACATTTACTCATGAATCACCCTGTATACTCTCAGACACACAAACATCCCACTCGACATACATACTCCCTCACACCTTCATACCTTTTGCAGGAAGCTTCTAAGATACATTTTGTACGCAAATGACATTACGATTAAATATTTATCTCATTTTTTATTTTAAAAAACCTACCATCTGATTTTGACCGACTGGCCTAAATTTACAGTCTTTAATGAAACCCAAACAGGTGCTTGCTAAAACCTTACACCCTATAGTAAAAGGAAGTGTACTGAAGAGCAAGTGGCTTTGTTTTAATGCAACCAGATGTTTAAAGGGCCGTCCGCGTGTCAGAAAATTAAGTATCTTGACAAATTTCCTCCTTTATTTAAATTCTCACCTGTGAATTTTTGTTTACCGCTTTTCTCTCCCCCGAAATTTTGTGATTTCGATCTAGTGCTCATTATTAAGTTTCTATTATTTTTCATGATGCTTTGAAGCGTCTGCGACGGAATTAGATATTCACCGTTTCCCTTAACCTTTAAAAGACAATATAGAGAAACAACACCCTCAAAGCGTGCTCTAATGCTCAAGCTTTTTAAAGAGGAAAATTTAGGCTTCCCCTAAATAATACTTTAATTAATTTTTTTTGCCCAAGCAACAGTTTTTCTTATTCTTTAATTTTTTTATATAATCGCCCCGCAAAACTAAAATGTATGTCTTAGGTTGCTTTGCCATTGAGCTATACTGACCATATCCAATAATTCGACAATTAAAACAATCTCCTGCAAAGTGACGTACAGTCGGGCACCGCTATCAAAGCTCTCGACGTCATCGGCACTGTAATGACACCCCCAGGAAACAGTTTAGTTTAGCCGCAAGAACCACAGAGTTGAAATTTAATTTATATCTAGCCCTCCCCTTTCGTTATTTTACTTTATTATTTTTTCTCTTCAAAATCTATGAACAAATTGACAGCGTAACAACCTTTATCTTTAAAAGACAATATAGGGAATGCCAAGTTAGAAATTCTGGATCCTTTATAGCCTAATCCCCCTTTGCATGCTTTCACCCGTCGTGAGGTGCAACTTTCACCCTTATTGCCAAAGTCACGTAATTGTGGGAATGGAATTTAAAGAATTTTACCTACTCTGTCAACTTTTAAACTTCATAGAAAGCGAGTTTTCTACACGAACATTATTAAGTGAATTTGTTTACTTGAAATCTATGTCACAGTAATTAGCCTAGTATACAGGGTTATTCACACAACCCGTTCATTAAAAGTTTTTGATGATGCCATTTAGATGAAAATTTCAAATTTTTGGATTAAGGTAAGGTCAAGGGGTACTTCTTTTTTGAAATATTTTCAACTTCCTGTCACTTCCGGTTTAACCGGAAGTTGGTATCAACTTGCTTATTTTAAATGGAACACCCTGTATTTTATGATATTTTTGGATTCTACGGAGAATTTTAATGCTATTTTATGTAGCATGTCCTATACCTAGGTTCAAGCGCTCTTAAAATATTTGACCTTAAACCGAAAATGAGCCTTCGGGGTACCAAATTTTAAAATCTCATATTTTTGTAAGTTTTGAAGATATAATCTTCATATTTTGCAGGCGATCGGTAAATAATCTTGGGTTTCTATTTTTTTTATTGAATTTGTTTATTTTTATACAGGGTGTCCTAAATTCAGCGGCAAACATTCACATTTTCAAAGCCGCTAAAGTCTGTTTTTTTAAATGGGACACCCTATAACTTTATGCACTATCAAATGTAGAATTTCATTTTCTATCGAACTGTATTAAGGTTCCCTATACCTATTCGTAACCATTTTCGAAATAATTGAGTTTTATAAAAATATCGTATGTATTTGCTTAAATGTTTACATGTTCCAATGGTGAGCCATGGAAAAACAATTGAGATCCATTATCCAATATGACAGATGATTAGTATGCGTCATTTATCGAAAGCTGTCAGTGATAAACTAAATCTTCTAAATCGAAATGGAAGCATACTCAAACGCTGATATTCTCAATCTATTTTATATTCATGGAGAATGTTATAAAATTTTGGAGAGAACGTGTCTTGTGTTTAATGAACGCCACCCTGATTTGCCGCCAATGAACAAGTCAAAATTCAAGAAGATTGAAACGAACTTTTTGCGTTTTGGCAAGGTCAAAGTTACAAAAAATGTTCCGAAATCAGTGACAAATGCCGAGGATAACGTAATAAACACATTAGCTTATTTCCACGCAAACCCGCAAAGTTCAATACCGTCTGCAGAAAACGATTTGGGAATTTCTTCATCTGTCCAAAGAATCTTGAGCGAACATCATATGCACCCTTATTCCTTCCAAAACGTGCAAGCCTTGAGACCTGGTGATGACGTCCGACGAGTAGAATTTTGCGAATTCATGTTTTTGAAAATTCAAGACAACCCTCAATTCCTTTCAAAAATATTTTGGACCGATGAAGCGAAATTTTCTAGAGAAGGAATAACAAATAGAAGAAACGAATATTTCTGGGCAGCAGAAAATCCGCACGCTTTACGCGAAACGCGTTCTCAAGAGAGGTTTAGCTTCAATGTTTTCGGTATAGTATTAAATGATCAGGTGCGGTACTGTATTTATAAAGACAATTTAAACAGTGATAAGTATTTGGAAATTCTACGAGGGACGGTTTCTGAATTTATAGAAGAAATTCCTATTGGTGAGCTGCAAAATTTTTGGTATCAATTAGATGGGGCACCAGCACATAATTCCGTTGCAGTTTATCTCCAGTTTATCTCCATTGGTTCCAATGGTCCTTGGAGATGGCCCCCGCGATCGCCTGATTTAACTAACACCCCTAGACTTTTATTTATGGGGATTTATCAAAGGTAAGTTCAATGCTTCCCCAGTAAATAACCAACAAGATTTACTGGACAGGATACGAACAGCTTTTGCCGAATTAGAAAACGGACAAATTCAACGGGCCACAGCAACTGTACAGAGAAGAATTGAAATGTGTCTTCAAATGAACGGACAGCATATAGAACATTTGTTATAATTCAATTTTATTATTTTATTTATTTATTGTTGATTGTTAGATTGCTATAATTTTTAAGTTCACTAAAACAAGTTTAGAACAGTCTCGAACTTGGTAGATATGGTTAAAAATAATGTAAACAATTTATTACATTTTTTATAACTTTAACTTTTCCGAAACGAAAAAATTTCGTTTCAATCCTCTTCAATTTTCTCTTGTTCATTGGCGATATATGAGGATGTTTTTCATTAAAAACATGGCACGTTCTCTCTAATATTTTTAACATTCTCCGCGAATATAAAATAAATTGAGAATATCAGCTTTTGAGTGTTATTTTATTTTAATTTAAAAGTTTCAAATCAGCTGTCATGTTAAATAGAAAAGCACAACAATTGTTTTTCCATGGCTTACTACGGGAATGTGTAAGCATTTAGCAAATACATATGATAGTTTAATTGATTATTTCGAAAATGGTTAAATAGGTAGGGAACCTTAATACAGTTCGATAGAAAATGAAATTCTACATTTGATAGTGTATAAAGTTATAGGGTGTCCCATTTAAAAAAACGGACTTTAGCGGCTTTGAAAATGTGAATGTTTGCCGCTGAATGTAGGACACCCTGTATAAAAATAGACAAATTCAATAAAAAAAATAGAAACCTAAGATTATTTACCGATCGTCTGCAAAATATGAATATTATATCTTCAAAACTTACAAAAATATAAGATTTTAAAATTTGGTACCCCGAAGGCTCATTTTCGGTTCAAGGTCAGGTATCTTAAGAACGCTTGAACCTAGGTATAGGACATGCTACATAAAATAGCATTAAAATTCTCCGTAGAATCCAAAAATATTATAAAATACAGGGCGTTCCATTTAAAATAAGCAAGTTGATACCAACTTCCGGTTGTGACAGGAAGTTGAAAATATTTCAAAAAAGAAGTACCCCTTGACCTTACCTTAATCCCAAAATTTGAAATTTTTATCTAAATGGCATCATCAAAAACTTTTAATGAACGGGTTGCGTGAATAACCCTGTATTCCTAGCTAATAAAAACTTTAAAATATTTTTAATACTAAAAACAAGAAAATTCACAATAAAATATCGACCCCAGCTCGATTTACTTTAATAAATTAATATGTTTTGTATTTTTAATAAACACAGTAACAATTGCAAAACGATACGTTTTTCATTACCATACACATAGTAATAAATAATATACATAACTATGGTGGAAAAAAACATTTATTTAAAAAAATTCCAGCGAAACATCAATGAACAAAAACCAAGAATACAAACTATAAACTAAAATAACAGAGAATTCTGCTTCATCAAAGTTTCAAAGAATTCAACGTTCGTTAAATAGTGCTATAGTCTGATGAATCTGAATCGTTTAAATTTACAATAACAGAGGGAATATCTGAATAGTCCAAATAGCGATATGTTTCCCAGGTTGAGTGAATAACTATACAAAACGGCAAATTAATTTTCCAATCCGGCGTTTCGGATTCGAGAGACCATCATCAACTTTCTTGATTTAAATGCGGACCAGGATATATTATTTCACTATTCAGTGTCTTTCATACTACCAAATAAATTGTGATATCATAAAAGTCATAGCGTACCTTTTGATTTTTTTGAGAACATCAGCATTATGTGGAGAATTCCGAAACAACGCCATCTAGTGGCAACTAACAAAGTCATTACGGTACAGTTTATGGCTCCACGAGTAGAGTTTTTTTCGACACTAAGTTAAATAAAATCGGTTAATCCAAAACAGATAAATAGACAAAAATTGTCTCAAGCATAAAGTGTTTAATTGGTTGAAGAATACAAAGCTTATCTTTTCAACATACCCTAATTATCTAAATTTAAGAGAACGAAAATAATTTGGCTGATTTACCTATAAATATTTTTTCCTTTAAGTACGAGCTACAGCCGACATCTTCTATTATTGGACCACCCTGTACAACGCTTGTGAAAATCATTCCCTGCCGCTGGTTTTATATGAAACAAATTTTTAGGATCCGAAAAGCTTATTCATTTTAGTTTAGAACTGCAGGAAAGAATTACATTTAAATATCACGTCAAAAAAAAAACTCTTGCTTTTGTGAATTGAATTCTCTATGGTATATAATCAAAACCTTGATCTTTATGTAATTTGTATTTATAGATCACCAAACTATGATGTACAATCATTTTTAAATAGCCCGGTTAGTTTGCTAGACAGTCTACCGATTAAAGGTAAAAAAATTCTATGCGGGGACTTCAATATTGACTATGCTACTATTTGTGCTATCCAAAAATATCTAATTTCTATATTCGACTCTTTCGGTCTTTCAATGCATGTATCCTCGCCAACTAGAATTTCAAAAAACTCTTCTTCTATCATCGATTACATGGCGTCTGATTTTTCTCCATCAGAGGTGCATTCACAGGTCTATAACTCAGGTCTTTCCGATCACGAGGCGGTAATTTCCAGGTTTACTTTACCTATTAGGCCCTTACCAAGATCTCGCCATCCAGAATTTTTCGGCCGCAAGAGTATTTCATAATATTTGCTTTAACACCGATTGGAAAAATAATGTCAACACAAACTTCAGAACTTTTTTAAATAAAACTTTAAGTGCTTTTAACAAGGCCTTCCCGCTTAAGAATATATAAAAAAACCGTGGACCACGAAAGGAATACGAATTTCTGCTAAAAATATGCGCTCGCTCTCATATATAAAAAAATATCTCTAACTAACTGAAGGAGGATCTACACTACTCTTATTAAGTCAGCAAAAAAATTACACTACCGAAAACGTCTAACAAACTCAAATAACGTTTCAAAAGAAACCTGGTCCATCATCAATAACCTCAGAAACAAATCAAACCCTGTGACTCAGATCTTGCCAGGGGCTAATGATCTAAATGATTATTTTATTAATGTAAGCAAAAATGTTACCTCTAGTATCTCGCCAAGTTTGGACCCTCTTTCGTTTCTCCCTCCTTCAAAAAATTTAGCTGATAGCTTTTTTTAAGTCCCGTTAGCAACACTGAACTATTGAAGGTAATAAATAATATCAAAAGTAAATCTTCGTGTAGCACTGATGGCCTATCAATTAGAATATTCCTGAACTTCCCACTCCCAGTCATAGAGGCCCTTACAACATTAATAAATGAGTCCTTTATAAAAGGTGTATTTCCTGATTGCCTTAAAACAGCTATAATTATTCCACTTGATAAAGGCGGCGAAAAAACTAACTCTTGCAATTATCGCCCAATTGCACTACCAGTGCTTTCAAAAATCATCGAAAGGCTACTGAAGAATCGTCTTATGCCATTTCTCCTGAAACATCAGATAATATCCCCTGAGCAGTTCGGATTTCTACCCAACAAGTGCACCAGCGACGCCATGTTCACGTTGCTTAGAGGCGTCTACTTATCTCTCAATAACAACCACCCAACTCCCTCAGTTTTATGTGACTTTATTGTGTTGTCATGAAAGCTGATAAACAAACTAAATTTTTATGGAATTGTGTTAAATTGGCTCAAATCATGAAAGCAACAACTTGTAAAGGCTAATGGTTCCGATTCTGATTGTAAGTTGAGTACAAGTGTCCCACAAGGTTCAGTCTTGGGACCTATTCTTTTTTTGTTATACATTAATGATATCACGAACCTTAAAATTAATGGAAGAATTTCCCTTTTTGCTGACGACACAAGCATAACTTGGAGTGATTTTGATACAACGTCTTTACACTCTAGTATCTCCAAAGACTTGGTTATAATTAAGGCTTGGTCCGATTCCAATATGCTTTGTTTTAATGTCGATAAAACGGTGGCGTTATCTTATAAGGGAACTTTACAACCACTTCAGGTACATAACAGCAATATTGAATACGTAGAGTCGGTTAAATTCCTGGGTTTAAATATAAATAACAACCTAAAATGGTCTAATCATATTGACACCTTAACTAAAAAACTTTCTACCGCCTGCTTCGCCATTCGATCAGTTTCAAAAGAACTAGACGTTCCTTCTGCCAGACTTACTTATTTCTCTTTATTTGAATCCCACCTCCGCTATGGCCTTCCCTTTTGGGGCTGCTGTACCACCGAGCAATTTCGTAGTATTTTTATGTTTCAAAAGAGAGCCATTCGTTATTTGTTTGGTCTAAATAATAGAGCTCACTGCCAATACTATTTCAAAAAACATGAAATATTAACACTTCCTGCATTATTTATTTTGGAAACGGTCTGTTTGCTGAGAAAACATATAAACACCCTCTCAGAAAGGCCACAACATGTATACCCTACCAGAAACTCTAGGCATGATATATATCTTCCCATTCCTTCCTCAGAATTAATAAAAAAATCAATTATTTACAACGCCATAAAACTTTACAACAATCTGCCAGTACATTTAAAATCTATCCCTATGCTTGTACAATTTCGAAAAAACACCAAAGCATACCTCATTGAGAGACCATTTTACAGCGTTAATGATTTTTTTTTTCAGTGAGTAAGTCTCTTTAAATTGTCACTAAACTTGCTTGTTTACTTAAATCTTTTGTGAGTCATGTCCTAACTCGTAGCATAGAATTTTGTAAATCATCATATAGAGAAAAGAACTGTCGAACATTCACTTAAAACTTAATTATTTTTGTTAGGTATTGGATTAAAAACAAAATTTAATTCTTTTTTGTATACTACATTCTACACTAGTTCATTATACCTTCTGTTTAACATCACAATTATTTGTATAACTATAATAACATAGAGTTTAAGGTCGCATAGTTGCAATTTTGATTTCAATGTCATCGAAATTATTCACCTCGTACATGTGTGTTTGTTTACTTTTATAAGGTTATTAGGATTCATTAACTGTTTTGCGGCAATGTTATGTTATATTCTAACGTCTGTTTTACGATTTGGTAAATTGATAATTTACATTTTGAAAAAGCATTGACCTATCGAAATTCTTTTCGATTAATGTTTTGATAAGTCTTATTTTAGGTATATTTTGCTTTGTCCATAAAATTGTAAAATTTTTCTGCGGCAATAAAGCATACTTTTGTTTGTTTGTTGTTTGTTTGTTTTTGACGGGCACTTTAGTCAATTTTTACAATATTTCAGTATTATAATTACTATTAAATGAAAAGTATTTTGAATACAACTACTTTTCCTAAAAAAAAGTAGTTAACTACTCACTTTAACTACTTTTAAAGGTAACTACGCCCAGCTCTGCTTGGTACTTTACAAGCCCATTAATAATTTTTTTGTGAAGCATTTTTAGAACAACAAATTAAAAATCCCTAGTTCTTTGTAATAACACGGTTTAAAATAGAATTTTCCAATTATGCTAGAGTATATGTGTAAAGTAACAGTATTTGTTTGTAGAGCTGTCAGAGTACGAACTCTGGGCAAACGACTACGAATCTGCTACAACCGTCGACGGAGGGGCAAACTCGCCCCCTAGAAGAAATCATGCAAGACACCTCGATATCTAGTAAGCTGTTTGTTCCATGTCAAGAAGTCAAAGCGTAAGAAGAAATATCGTAATTTGAGGTAAGCACTTTGTTATAAATTTTGGATGATATATATTCAAATTTTTCAGGGAAATAGAGAACTTTAACAAATATAGATAAAGAATTTTTATATATTAAAGAAATAGACAGGCAGGTCTTAATATTACTGAAGAATCGAGAGCAGCAAATAAAAAAGCACCAAAAACAATCACAGATCTTTCTGGAAACACATGAATAATCTAAAAAAAAAACATGATTTTCCAGAGCACGTTTCTTGGTGACACTGGCAAGATTTCCGTTAATTTGTTCGCACAATATTTCCACACAGTTTACTCCACTGTACAGGGTGTCCGGATTTGGTTGCAAAAGCAGGGTATCTCGCTTATATTTAAAGATAGAACCTTGCGGTTTTCACCAACCTGAGCTAATTTTTTGTGAAACTCATGAAGCCGTAAACAAAATTTTCGTAGCCTTCTTCGTTTATGAGATACAGGGCGAAGTAGAAAATTTTGCATTTTGGGACTCCCCTCGTATCTCGGTTATCCTTTAACTTAACGCAAAGGGAAAAATTGCTGCTTATGCAGTTTTTACGCTGGATCCAGTGGCGTAGTCATATTTTTCATTTGAGTTGTTATTTTTTAGATATGACCCAAAGTTGTGTTTTTTTGAATGGGACACCCTGTATATTTGTCCAGAAATTGATTGTAATATATAATAGTATGGGTCTATTTTAATAAACAACAACAAAAATCCTAATTTTTATAATTATCAACCCAAATTTTGCAGTAGGCCATGCAAAACAATGCTGCCTTTTATTTAAAGTCGTTAACAATTTCTACATCCTAGCAATAAATCAAAATAAATATGTAATTACATCTATTTATCAAAATATGTATTGATAATTTCGCACCAAAAAAGTACCACCTACCTAGATTTATGTAACACAAGAACAAAACAGTAATAAATTATTATGTAACAAGCCTTTCAGCAAAAATCAACTGTCGTATAAGAACTACAGTAACCAAGGAAATCAAAAGAACTGTTCAAAATGATTTCCATTTTGTTCTATGCATGCTTCGCACAATTTTCGTATTCGTTTTAGGGAATTAAGCAAAATAACAGGATGATTTTGTAAATTCTATTTCCCAGATATCTCCCTAGGGGGCCATCTTATAGGTCCATTTGTTCCGATCCATTGATTTGTAAAATTATTGTCCAGAAATAATCTCGTCATTCCAGAATTGCATCCAGGAGCACCGTCCTGTTGAAAATAAATTTCGTTAATTTGCGCTAGAGGAACATCGTCAAGTAATTCAGGTATAGCTGCCTCTAAAATTTCTATATAGCGATTGGTTGTTAGATTTCCCTCAAATATATAAAATTTTATATGTTCCTAATATGAAGCAGGACACATTTAGACCAAACCTGCCCTGCTGTCTTCTGGGAAATATTTGGTGTTGATTTTCCTGATAATAATTGAAAATTATTATAGATAATTACTGAAATGTGCTTCGTCTGACCATATAACCTTCCTTTCAAAATCTCTAACCATATCACATCTTTCTCGAAACCAATTGCAGAAGACTATCCGACGCTCTGCATCCCCTGGCTGTAAGTGTTGCACGAGCCTAAATTTGTATGGGTGGTATTTGTGCTTTTAGAATTTCTTGAACTCTAGTTTTTGGAATGCCTATGCTCTTTTCACTGGCCGTACAAGAGTTTGTAGGGTAAGCTTCTGCATTAGCCAAAACCGTAATTTCCTCAGCCTCCCGATTTTCTTTATTATATGTTTTCGTACGAGGTTTGATAAATAATCCGTGATTAAGTAAATTCTTTTTTATCCGATAAAAAGTGGATATATTACGTTGCCTCCTTTCTGGATATCTAAATAAAAATTAAGCAATAGTATTTCAACATACCTAAAAATTAACTATTTACCTGTTAAAATACATCTCAGAAGCCGCTTCAACATTTTCATTACTTAATATAAAACAAGCTAACATATCGTACTTTTCTATATTCTTACACAATAAATAAATAAAAAAACTAGCGCTATATTTTATATACGCGTACAAAATTGGGAAATGTCATTTGCTTCCAAGAAAACAAAAGAAAACGGCATCGTTTTGTATGGCCTACTGCAAAATTTGGGATGATAATTATAAAAATTAGGATTTTTTTGTTGTTGACCCATACTATTATATATTTATTAAAATAGACCTTTGGGTCATATCTAAAAAATTACTATTTTACGCCACTGGATCCAGCGTAAAAAACTGCATAAGCAGCAATTTTTCCCTTTGCGTTAAGTTAAACGATAACCGTGATACGAGGGGGGTCCCAAAATGCAAAATTTTCTATTTCGCCCTGTATCTCATAAACGAAGAAGGCTATGAAAATTTTGTTTACGGCTTAACGAGTTTCACAAAAAATTAGCTCAGGTTCGTGAAAACCGCAAGGTTCTATCTTTAAAAATAAGCGAGATACCCTGCTTTTGCAACCAAATCCTGACACCCTGTACATGATACAATACTGTGGATCCCAACATCGTGGCTATTAACAGATTCTAGTTTTGGACCCGATAGGGTTCCGCTTTATATATAAAAAAAAACTGGGTCTATTCTCTAGTTTCTCCTTTATATAAGTTGTTTAATCATTGAAGTCCGAGGTCTTCACTGACTGGCCCCAGAAAAATGAGCTATACAGTAATCTCTCAAAGGATCTTGGTGTCACTGGATTAGAATTTTAATTATATACTCCACATCCAAAAAATTTTATGGAACTCTTTTCGCCAACCTGGTTTTGTACTTTACTACAGTAAGGATTTCTCTCTGTATATTATAAGAAAGTTGTATTGTACCTCTGTATGTCCATGCTTGGATTATTGTTCAGTTGTGTGGAATATTTGTTTTGCAGTTCATGTCCACAGCCTGGAGCGGGTACAGGGTAAATTTTTGAGGGTATTGGCACTTAGAATGGGACTGGATGTGTCCGATATTGGTTACTCTGACCTTTGTCAATTACTGAACATAGAATTACTAACACTAGAAAGTTGCCGTCGTAATCATGAGCTAGTTTTTCTTTATAGGTTAGTAAATGGTACAATAGACTGTCCCACTCTACAGGGCTTTTTAAACTTCAGTACGTCGCACAATTGAACTGCTATATGAAGACACCGTAATTAATATTAATTATAAAAATATTATTTATAAACAGCAAATGTATAGTTAATAACATCAAAGCCCAATTCTTGACATTAATTAATTTTTCAATAGTTTCACTTAAAATAAAGTTAAATAAAACACATTCAGGCAATAGTTCTTTGTGTTTATTGGTTTTATTTGACCGTAAACTCGAAATTACTGGATCGGATTGGAGTAACATATTATGAATAATATCCTCGTTGTTTGCTATTCTTGAAATTTTTTTGGAATAATTCTCTCTAGTCTCGAATAAATTTATGATTGGCTTCCTATGTGTCTTCACCCAGAAGGCCAATGGGAACGATAGCGTGTTGGATTATCTCTGCTCCATGCATAAGTAGTTCACGCATCGAAGCAGGCATGTAATACCAAATATATAAATTGATATATAGTTCTGCAGTCTGATATGTGTAATTTTTAAATTTTTCTATATTTATTTTATTAACATCTAGATCCGTTATTTCAGAGGAAAGTTGATAATTTGAAAAAAATATTCTAGCTGTATTTCCATCATTGCTAGTACCCTTTCCTTGTTTCACAATATCAAATAATAAGCCTAACTTCTAAATTTGTTTTGAATCTCTTTTTTTTTTCTATTATCTCGTTGCAGTTTGGATTCAGGGTTTCGAACAGACCAAAACACCGAATCCAAGCATGCAACGATGACATTCCGTATGAGTAACAGTTTTCATTAATAACTCTAGTATTAATTGCTCATAAGTTGTTCATTTCCTTGGTCGAGGCTTTACATATGTAACATCTCACTGATGATTGCGTTTTTGAAATTTGTATTGCAAATTTTTCCATCAATCATTATCAGACAAAGTTTGTGGGTGATGCGTGTTTCACTGGTACAATTAGATGGATTTAGTAATGCAATTTGAGAATTAGGATGTTTTATTGTGCCATTGATGATTTCGTTAGTCTCCTTCGCAAATGGTAATGAAATTGGCCGGCACATTCTTGTTGATGATGGTTTATCATTATTCCACATAACTGTACCGGTGACCGAATCATATAATTTAATAGAAACCAAACAACAAATAAATAAACTTCTGTCATAACTAAGTTCATTATTAAAAGTAATTTTGTACTGTGATTGGTCGGAAGCCCCATCACAAGCCCATTTGGAAATTAAAACCAAATTAGTAAAAACTGTTTTTGATCTACAACTTGTAGAAGACGTTCAGAAGGTTTGTCTAATAAACTCTGTAGATTTATATCAACCGATGTATCAGTTATTTTTATTGCTTTCTTGCTGGGATAACATTCATTTTTAGCTTTTTGAACCTGGTAATAACTTGGAAAGCACTCACGTCCTATTTCTGTAGTTACATGCCGAATAAAATTGTATTGACATTTTGTTAATTTTGCCGTGACCAGGACGTTTAATGCTTCTTCCTTGCTCATGCACTGTTTTTCGTGTTTTCCTAAGCTTTCACAAAATATTCTTATACGTTTAGTGTGTTCTGGATGTTTTCTTAAAAAATCTACGACAAACTGAGCATCTTTAAATTTAAATTGTTTTTGCGCTACAAAGTTCATATGTCCCCTTGGAAAATTTCGCATATATTTCGTGTTAGTCTATTTTTGATGCTCACTTAGAGAATTGAATTTTTTTCTTGAATTAACACAGCCACCACCTAATAATATAATACCTTTAATATAATAATTATATATAATAATTATATAATATATAATACCTTTAAAATGATTTGCCGAAAACTCAAAGGGCTGGTCTAACCATTTCTTATTTTGTTCTATAAAGCGTGACTCGGCTCTACAGGACATGGTCCACTTCGAATATAATTTCGCGCAGAAATTTCTGATTTTTTTTCTACTCCCAAATGTAAACGATCAGTATTAGCTAGCTCTTTTACTTTCTTAACAGATGTTGAACCATTTTTAAAACGTATATTGGCATCTTTCGATATCAGAAATAAGTCACGATTGGTTTGAATGAAATCCACATCAACTACTTTAAAGAAATATTGCAGTGATCATAATAGTAAAATTATTGAATAATATCTTAGTCTTACCAAAGAAAAACATTTTAAATTGATCTACACAGTGAAATTATCAAAAGCATTAGAAAATTTATTTGACAACACAAATACGTTTGCTCTATCAATTATCAAAAAATAACGTTTTGTCTATACGCTCAACTTTTATTTATTCCATGGCCACTTTGATAGCAGACCATACCAGATAAATGTTATCTTTTCGTGATTACTATATTAATGGTAGAGCGAATCCTGTCTAATATCAATATTTCTAGTTCCAAAACTTTGATGTTTGTGTGTTTTTATCTAGTTTGTTAATGTTATTAGCATTTTTCTGATAAACAAAACGATACGTTAATGCAAACATTTTAGAAAACATTAACTAAGGTTTGGCAATTATGTAACAAAAATATTCACTAATTTCAAATTTTACTTAGTTTTTTTTATATTTGCTATTTGTTGGCAGCATATTTAAAAATTATCGAAATTCGTTACAGTTACACAAGTTACACTTGTAGCAAAAATTTAACGAATTAGGATACTTATATTCCAAAAATACAATAAGGTAATAATAATTGGACTTTTTTCTAAATATATGTGCAAGTTAAATAGTAAAAATATAAACATAGTTCTGTCCTCTATATCTCTGATTTTATACTAAACCGTTCCACTGTGCGTTGGCGAGAATTCATAATACTAGATACAAAAGCCTCTTCCATATTGTAGAACCACTTATGGTATGAACGAACTAATGTGTAGAATACAAGAATTATATAATATATACAACGGCGCCGCAAGATTTAATCTCATATGCCTTAACTCTTAACTTGTAGTTAATGTGATAATTTGTTTGTATTCCCACGTTGCTGATTATTTTGAAGAATTCTATTTGATGTTACGTTTAATTTATATATTGTCCCAATTAAATTTAAAATTATTGTAAAAATGGTGTTAGCGTTAATAAATAAATAAATATTTCAAAAGATACAGTTTCGAAATATCTCTACAACTTTTAGAGAAATCATTTTTTTATAAGATCAACTATTTTAATATAAAGGAAAGAAAACAATTTTAGGCAATTGTTTATATATTTTTTCCCAATAATTATTTTTTGAAAAAAAAACATCGTTTTGATGCATCTAATAAATGATTTTATTAACAACCACATATGTAATGTTGACATTTCTGACTTTTTAAAAGTTCAAAGAAACATTTCTGACTTTAGCAGGACATTTAACTAGTTGGATAGTGATCACTTTCCACTGGGAAAATGTCACTTCCATTCAGGTAAATGTTGATATTTATTGAATAACGAAAACGTTTCAATTTTATTTGATTTTTTCCAAACTTTCCGGGACTTTTCTCAATTGAGGAGGAGTACAAACGATTTCATGACAATCTGTCAAAAATGCAACTAATTTAAGTTTGTATGCTTGGCTTGTTTAGTACCATAGTAACCATTGTCCAAATGTCAATTTGGCTTTTTATTTGTTGATGGTGGTGAAGCTTGTGGTTATACAGGAGTCTTACTTTGTTAATTTCTCACATAGTTATATAAACTTCATTTGCATTTAAAAAGTATGGTTGTAAATAAAATCCTTTTCAAACTTCGGTGAAAAGGTTTTATTCCTGTCACGAGTAATGGTTTACCTCGGTAAAGCATCCTTTTCTCTCGACAGGAATGAAACACTTTCCACCTAGGTATGTAATATAATACACAGGGTAACAAAATGAAAACAAAAATTTGGTGCCGGAAATCTAACATCTGATTTTAGATGTTTTTAATGTGCTGATTCCAAAAATGCCACCAGATCTTTTCTATCAGCTCTAGTTTTTGACATACAGGTTACAGATTAATTGATATTTTTTCTGATAAAGGACAACAAATAAAGAGATAAATATGTACTTAATCGTCAAAATAGATATTTCCCAGAATCTAATTAACCAAATGGTTACCCAATGTTCCTATACTAGGAACTACTCAATACACTGCTCTTAATTACTTTTATACCTGTAATTGCCTATGACCCGATCCTTCTATACCTGCTTTGCTTTACTCGATTTAGTATATTACTGAGTTTTCCCAAGTAAAGTTGTGCTATCATCTTGTGTAAATTTTGGTCGTTTTGTAGTATCAAGACACTAAACTGAAACAATGGCATCCACAAGCAGACGTACCTGTGTAAATCATCCCGATGTTTTTTGTTATGTGTGTGGTGAAGACACTTTGAAAGAGAGTAGAAAAACGATTTCTGACTTTGTGAAAAGAGCTTATCTTCCCTATTTTGGCGTTCGTTTAGGAGATCACGATAAATCTTGGCCCCCACATTCCATATGTAAAACATGTGTTGAACATTTGCGACAGTGGGGAACTGGAAAGAGGAAGTGCCTAAAGTTTGGTGTACCAATGGTTTGGAGAGAACCGCGAAACCATCATGACGACTGCTATTTTTGTCTCGTTAATATTAAAGGCATAAATAGAAACAATAGACACAAATGGACATATCCTGATCTAGATTCTGCAAGTAGGCCTGTAGCGAATTCGGAAGAAATACCCGTTCCATCATTCAGCAGTCTACCTGAACTAATAGAAGTTGATACAGACACATCAACGTCTGACGAAGTTCAAAGAATTCAATCAGAAAACGATAGCGAATTTAAAGCAGATTTAGCAACTCCCCAGTGTTTCAATCAAGAAGAACTAAACGATCTTATAAGAGACCTGAATCTCTCAAAGGAATCCGCTGAATTACTTGCATCCAGATTAAAAGAAAAAAATCTACTTTGTCCAGGTACTAATTATAAAAGGGCTCTTAGAAAAAATGGGTTTGCCTGAATACACTCCAAATGATTGGCGCCTTTTTATTGACAGTTCAAAACGTAGTTTAAAATGTATTCTTTTACATACCGGTAACAAATATGGCTCAATTCCTATTGGTCATTCTACTACCATGAAGGAAGAATATGAAACAATGGCATTAGTTTTGAGAAAAATTAAATACGAAGAACATCAATGGGCAATTTGTGTTGATTTAAAAATGGTTAACTTCCTCCTTGAACAGCAGAGTGGTTATACAAAATATCCTTGTTTTTTGTGTCTTTGGGACAGCAGAGCTAAAAATGAGCTCTGGGTTAACAAAAATTGGCCTTCAAGACATGTCATGATTCAAGGAAAACAAAACGTGATCAACGAACCTTTGGTTTCAAGAGAAAAAATCTTACTTCCGCCCTTGCCTTTCAAGCTAGGCCTAATGAAGCAATTTGGGAAGGTTTTAGATCAAGATGGAAATTGTTTTGGATATTTGTCACATACTATATATATATATATATATATATATATATATATATATATATATATATATATATATATATATATATATATATATATATATATATATATATATATATATATATATATATATATATATATATATATATAATATATATATATATATATATATATATATATATATATATATATATATATATATATATATATATATATATATATATATATATATATATATATATTTCCTGGCATTAGCACGGAAAAACTAAAAGCTGGTATATTTGATGGTCCTCAAATAAGGCAACTTGTTAAAGATCCACAATTCACCACATCAATGAACCAGACTGAATCTAACGCTTGGTGTTCATTTGTTCAAGTGGTACAAAATTTTCTTGGCAATCATAAAGCAGAGAATTACGTAGAATTAGTGGAAACTATGCTTTCAAATTTTAATATTCTCGGCTGTAACATGAGTATAAAAGTTCACTACCTCCACAGCCACCTAGATCGTTTTCCAGTAAACTTAGGTGATTGTAGTGAAGAACAGGAGGAAAGATTCCATCAGGATATTAAAACTGGAAGATCGTTATCAAGGACGATGGGATAGCAACATGCTGGCGGACTACTGCTGGAGCATTCAGCGAGACTGCCCTAGTAAACTCCAGTCTAGAAAGTCATATAAAAGAAAATTTTTATGTGATTAGTGACTAATGTAATTATGTAAATTAAGTTTTTGCAATAAATACTTAAATCCATGTGTCTTTGTTTTTTTAACTGGCAATAGTAATATTATATATTATAACAGTTATAACGTAAAATACAGGGTGTTTCTTAATTGAGTGTCAATATTTAAGAGGTGATTTTTGGGTCCATTCTAAGAGGAAAATTTCATATAAACATATGTCTTAAACGGTGTAAATTTTGAGATTTTGAGGGTGTTAAACTTTCAATAATTTCATAATTTTTCGATAATATCTCGAATACTACTTTAGATATTGTAATGAAATTTGGTATAGAGGTACTATGCATCTAGTGGAATTTTTTGCTGTAGAACATTTTTTTAATTTCCACCAGTGGCGTCCGTACGGAATCCGACCTGCATATTTTCCCAAACATTGATGGTACGCCACTGATTTTTTTTAAATAAAAATTATTTTTGAAATTCTCATTCATTTTTGAGCAAGTTTGATCCCTTGGTAATTTTGTGTTGGACGCACGGTTTTCGTTTTAAAAAATAAAAACCGTTTCTCTGCATGATCCAAACAATCTTGGTCATAAGACGGATATCACCATTCATGCAGAGGAGTATTATTGTATTAAACTCGAGAAATTAAATCTTGTCGAAAATAAATACTAAGTTTTCAAAAACAAACAAATGAATCAATAAAAATGCTTTATTTTAGAAAAATCAGTGGCGTGAAAGTAATTACTATGTCCATTCTTATTAAAATCAGAAATCGCTTTATCTTAGTGAGAGATATTTGTATATAATAGTATGTAGTCTTCAGCCACCAATCTAGGACCACCATGTCAATGTTTTTCAGAAGTCTGTTCCTTCATAAATACTTTTTATAAATTTTATTAAAATAATATGACATTCTTCAACAATAACAAGTTATTTACAAAACTATACTAATATAACTAGGTACATAATTAATAATTTCAACAAAAATAATTAGGTTTTAACCAAATTGACAGCACACTTTGTGAAACAAAATAGAAAAAAAAATTAGATAAGTTGTTGAAAATGCCCACCACCTTGGAGAATACACGCTTCAGCCCTTTTCCTCATGTTGTCGCGAACTCTTTGAAGGATACCCTCGGTGTTTTTGATAATATCGCAAGAATCTCTCATACGATCCTTCAGCTCCTCTACAGTGTTTACTGGGGTGCGGTAAACTAAAGATTTAAGATGCCCCCATAGAAAAAAATCCAAACTATTTAGGTCTGGGGACCTAGGGGGCCATGGTTGGGGTCCGCCACGACCTGCCCATCTGTTGTTAAATGTGCGGTTCAAATATTTTCTGGCTTCAATACTAAAGTGAGCGGGAGCGCCATCGTGCATGAACCACATTCTGTTTCTAATCAGAATTGGTATATCTTCTAACAATATCGACAAATCGTTCTCAAGAAACCGGAGATAATTATGGCCATTTAGTCTTTCTGGGAAGAAAAAAGGTCCAATTAGGTGATTTTCGATAATGCCAGCCCAAACATTTACAAAGAATTGCTCTTGATGATGATGTTCTACAATGGCATGGGGGTTCTCGTCGGCCCAGATATGATTATTGTGGAAGTTTCTGATAGCGTTCCTGGAGGAGTTCGCTTCATCTGTGAACATTATTTCGCGATCAAATAAGGGATTACGCGCAATTTTTTCCAAAAACCATTCACAAAAATTAACTCGGAAAGGAAGATCTCGGGGAAGTAAAGCTTGCACTCGTTGAATGTGATATGGGTATAAAAATCATGTAGAATTCTCCAAACTAGGATGTGCGAAATATTTAGGTTAATTCCAATTTTTCTAGTACTCAGTTCAGGATTTTCATCTATGGAATTTAATTTCTGGAGTTCTTACAGTCCGATGGGCCCCTTTTAATTAATTATTTGGCTTGAATGTACCTGTTTCAGTCAACCTTCTATGCACATTTGTAAATATTCGCCTATCTGGTATGACTCTACCAGATATATCAGATATTTAGAACACAAAATTAATTAAACCCGACTGAATCTGAAAGCGGAACTGTCAAATTACGTTACAAGAGAATTATTAATTCTGACAGCCAAAGCCTACTACAATAATAATTATTATTAGTAATCTTTCTTTATTGATGAACTAATAGTATTTTATAGTTTCGTATTAAAAAATTATAAGCTCAAATAATAATTTGGAAATCTTTGGGTATTAGTTATTCATAAGCAAATTTGATTTCTTGAATTTCAGTCAAAAACAAGTTTCCTTGCATGCCATGGCGATTGGTGTTGTCATATTAGCGATATTGTTAAAACTCTGCAGAGAAACGGTTTTTATTTTTTAAAACGAAAACCGTGCGTTTGACTCAAAATTACCAAGAGATCAAACTTGCTCAAAAATGAATGGGAATTTCAAAAATAATTTTTATTTAAAAAAAATCAGTGGCGTACCATCAATGTCTGGGAAAATATGCAGGTCGGATTCCGTACGGACGCCACTGGTGGAAATAAAAAAAATGTTCTACATCAAAAAATTCCACTAGATGCATAGTACCTCTATATCAAATTTCATTACAATATCTAGAGTGGTATTCGAGATATTATCGAAAAATTATGAAATTATTGAAAGTTTAACACCCTGTATCTCAAAATTTACACCGTTTAGGAGATATGTTTATATGGAGTTTTCTTCTTAAAATGGACCCAAAAATTACCTCCTTAAATATTGACACTCAATTAAGAAACACCCTGTATATACACAATTTTTTTTTAAGCTAGATCTGATAGACAAATCTTAGAACTTTTTTACATTCTGCATCCAAAAATTACCCAGGAACAGTTAAAAAGTCGCAGGCACCAAAATGTGTGTTGGCCTGCGATATTTGTATGATTTTTCTAGCTTATGAAAACGTAGTTTGACTACTTAGAGTCCATACTAAATGTTGGCTAGTGGTAATTTTTTTTATTTTCGTTTCAGGATAACGAACTGCATAGTGTGAAGTGTACATTTCAAAGGAAAACGCCAGCTTCGACTGCCAAGAAAGCCCACCGTTTTGTAAATTGTCCGTTTTTAAGCTGTAAAATTTTTGTAGAGTTGATTCGCATTTAATTGTGTGTATTAAATACTCTTTCTTTATTTTTAATTGTATTTATTAGTTCTAAATCGTCAAATTTAAATCTACTTTTAATTATTAGTTATTATTTAATTTTACTTATTAAATAAATTATGTTCAAAAAATAATAAATTGTTATATATAGATTCCTTGCCTCCCTTATTTTCGAAAGCATAACATATTTGTATTACTTAATGTACTTTGGTACATTTCCTTAAAAAGTAATTGAAACTAATCAATGCAGGGCTGATTACATAATTTATACACATAAACAGTATCACAAACTATATGCAGTCTTCAAATTTAATTTACCCAGGTTGGAAATTCCTATTCATCATCAGTGATTTCTTGTTCTTCAAACGTAGTCCATGAACCTGAAAATTTAAGAAAGATACAATACCTCTTTATTCAAAAGAGTGTCGTAGACAATTAAATGGATGAGCGTACCAAAAGTAGAAAATACATTCCTATAAAGACATTTAAATCAGATTAAAATTTATGCAGGAAACTACACAAATGTTCACATCTAAAATTACCTTTATAGGGCGTACATACTTGAAAAATAATGTTTTAAAAAATCTTCAAACCTGTAAGGTTCTATACTTAGAGCAAGAATTAAAGTAGATATCACAAGTCATTCATAAATCACGTTAAAGGCATGCGCCAACATGGTTCCCATATTTTTCACATTCTATCGGCCAATGTTTACGATAAAACAAGAAGTGGGGATGCCCCCCCCCTCAAGCCGTGGCCATTTGTTGACAAATGCCAGTGACGGCGTGGGTTTTCACTTCCGGCATAAGGAAATATCATTAATCGTGAAAAAATTATTGTTCCGTTATAGCTAAAAAATCTCGATTAACTTTAACTTTCGACAAAAATTAAGTCTGATATAAAAAAAACCTGGTAAAATATTGGTATGAATTCAATATGGCGAAACAAAATGACCTGTTAAAATATTTGATATACGAAAATGAAGAAACGGGCCATGCTTAATTATCGTTGAGAAAAAGGATTCTTACCTATTCTTTAATGAGGCAAACAGATATTTTTACAAATTTCAAAGAAATACTCGTTCTAGTTACGTAAGCAGAAACGGCTGACAAAAGCAGAAACCGCTGACAGAATGATTTCCCACGGATGCGATTTCGAGAACCAGTGACGATTTGCTGACGCAGATTCCCAGGCCTCAACTTAACGTTATATCTAGTTATTTTTGTATAATTCATTCTCGTCTTAAAGCTCTTACTGTAAAAACGTATTTTCGAATAAAATTGTTTTTAAAAACAAATTTTTAATTTCAAGTTATTTAACTGGCGCAGTCGGTAGGATAGTACGGTGGTGAATATATTCGAATGGTCCGGAAGATTTGCTGCTTGTGGTCTCAACCCTTTGGCGCTATCCATTGAACCTACAGTGAGTGCGAAGAAGAGGATCGGAAAGGGAGAAGAAACACAACATTGTAAGTGCTTTTCCTTTTTGCCCCTCCTAAACCCTCTGTTTAAGGACTTTGTGTTAGGGATAAATTTAGGGACAGTGCATCGAGCACAATATAGTTTTAATTACCTGTCTATTGGAGACACTGAAAGATTTTATTTAAAATCTTCGTTTTGCTTTATACACTTTCAAAAAAAAAGATAAATCATTTAAATACTTATATTTTTCTTAAATAAAAGAGTTTTTGACAAATCAAAATAAATATTTTGCCAAAAATCGTTTGAAATAATAATCATATAATTTAATAAATCAATATATGAACGATTTTGAAGATTTAGTAACTAGGTTAAGCTCAATCAAACTAGATCTTGGAATACAGAAGCCCAGCACATCCGAAAAAATGGAAGGCAGTATTTCAGGACAACCCAAAATAAATTGGGATATTTTCAAAAATAAACTAGAAAATATTAAGCCTTTTGATGGCGACAGTAATACTCTAAATAAATTCGTTAAAAGGTGTGACGATTTAGTAAACAAATATAAGGGCGTAAAAGATAATGACTTAGAGGAACATATATTCGAATGTATCCAAGAAAAGCTAATTGGCCGGGCAGAAGCCATGGTCGGCAATCGTGTCGAATTAGATACTTGGGAAAAATTAAAATTAGCTCTTTTGCAATGTTTTTCTGATCGTAGGGACTTAGATTGTTTAGTTCAAGAACTTACACGAACAAGACCCTACAAGGGCGAACATTTAATAAATTTTGGTAGTAGGTTACAGTTAATAAGAAGTAACGTAGTGCAAAGAATAAGTAACGATGTAAATTTAAGCGTAGACGAAAAATTATGTCACATAAACTATTACGATAAAACTGCTTTAAACACTTTCATTGCAGGCTGTACAGGCACATTAAAAAATAATATGCATTTAAAAAAGCCAGAATCTCTAGAAGATGCAATGGCATATGTAAGTGAATTTGAAAATTTTGAACGGCTTTATGGTAGTATGTCTAATAGTGATAGAAATATGAGAAATAATAATAACCAAATTAGTAACGTAATAAACAATCATAAACAAAATAATTTTCAAAATTTTCCTAGCACAAGCTTTAGTAGCCCTAATTTTAATTTTATTCCTCAAAACATATCAAATACGCAAAATAGAAATTTTTCACCAAAACCTATTTGGCCTAACCAACCCATAAATGTACAACCACGCCAACTTCCTCCGCGAAGATACCCAACTAACAGGGAAGTCTTCGGACCCCCTCAAAATGTCTTTAAGCCAAATCCAAATCAGGCTCAACAATTTCCAAAACCCACGCCGATGTCTACCACATCTAGGAATCCAACTGTAACTATGAACCGGCGAAATCCGCCGAACCAAAACTTTTCCAATCAAAATTTTTTCAGGCAAAATTTTAACAACCAAAAACCAAATTTTGTCTTCGAGGAATTACACTCGAACGAATCTGTGTCCCTATGGCGAAATGTATAACGGTTATGCTGATAATTGTTATTTTGACCCCCAATAATAGCGATACTTCAACATACGACAAAAACTTCAAAAGAGACGACATACAAAAACAAACTTACCAAGAACCCATTGAAGACAATTTGCAAAATTTTCAGGACACAAGTCCGGACGACCCCTAAATTTGATAGAAATAAATAATTCCTCAAGCAACGCACTTCGATACGTAGAAATTAATCTACCAAAAATAAAATTACTGATCGATACAGGAAGTTCGCGTTCGATTCTAAAACCCTCAAAGCGGAAAAATTTTACCCGAATTGTATATATCAAAATAATAATACTATAAAAACAGCGATTGGTAGCCAAACCACACGTTTTCAGGCTTCGATACAAGCTTTTGCGGAGTTTAATACAAAATATATTATTGACTTTATACTGTACGATTTTCACGACTATTTTGACGGTATTATAGGTTTATCAGATCTCATAAACATGAATTTAAATATCGATTTGATAAACAAAAAACTAGTAGGTCAAAATATCGAAATACCATTTAAATACAGGCAACCAAAAGACGTAAATTTTTCCTTCTCTTTAAATCCAAATGAGAAAATAATTTAAAAAATCCCAGTTACCATTTTCGAAGGGGATATCCTAACTAAAGCAGGCACAATTAATGGTCTTCTAATTCCCCAAATTTTGACCCACTCGAAAAATGGATTTGCCCCTCTAGAAATTCAAAACAATTCCGACAAAACTATTTCTGTAACAATAACAGAACCCATTCCTGTAAACCCTTTCAATTGCAATCAGTTCGAAGTTTTTACCTTGGAAAACATCACCCAAAATTGCCAAAATTTCAGAACCCAATCTCAAAAATTAGACCTGGAAAATGCCCTTCGCACAGATCATATGAACAGCGAGGAAAAAGCTGCCGTTTTTAAATTGTGCAAAGAATTCCCAGACATTTTCTACAAACCTGGAGATAAACTCTCTTTTACTTCGAAAATCAAACATGAAATAAGGACAACAGATAATATTCCTGTCCACACGAAATCTTATAGGTACCCCTATGTGCATAAAGAAGAGGTTCAACGTCAAATTAATGAAATGCTTGACAAGGGCATAATAAGGCCTCCTTGTAGCCCCTGGTCTTCACCCATTTGGATTGTCCCAAAAAAGATAGATGCCTCTAGTACGCAGAAATGGCGTATTGTCCAGGATTACCGAAAAATCAACGAAAAAAGTCTAGAGGACCGCTATCCAATCCCTAATATCACAGACATACTCGATAAACTAGGTAGAGCACAATATTTCTCAACCCTGGACTTAGCGAGCGGATTCCATCAGATAGAGATGGAAGCAAGCTCTGTAGAAAAGACCGCGTTCACGGTTAACAATGGGCACTATGAATACCTCCGTATGCCTTTCGGACTCAAAAATGCACCCGCCACATTTCAACGAGTCATGGATGAGGTCCTTAAAGAAGTACAAAATAAAATTTGTATGGTCTATATGGACGATATTATAATATTTAGTACCGGACTGTAAGAACACATTCAAAACCTAAAACTACGCGAAGCGAATTTAAAAATCCAACTTGATAAATGCGAGTTTTTGCGCAGAGAAGTAGAATTTCTCGGACATGTCGTCACGGCAGACGGAATAAAACCCAATTGTAAAAAGATCGCTGCTATTCAAAAATTCCCGATACCCAAAACTCAACGTGATATAAAATCATTTTTAGGGTTGTTAGGATATTACAGAAAATTCATTAAAAATTTCGCAAAAATAACTAAACCCATGACGCAATGTTTAAAAAAGCACGAAAAAGTCGAACATACCAAAGAATTTGTTGACTGTTTCAACACATGCAAAACCCTCCTAATATCCGAACCTATTTTAGCATACCCCGATTTTTCTGAACCCTTTGAGCTCACAACGGACGCATCCCAATACGCGATTGGTGCAATTTTGTCCCAAAAAGACCATCCTATTTGTTACGCATCTAGAACTCTTAACCCAGCTGAAATAAACTATTCCACTATAGAAAAAGAATTACTCGCTATAGTTTGGAGTTGTAAATATTTTTGCCTCTATCTCTTCGGACACAAATTCACAATATTTACCGACCATAAACCATTACAATGGTTATTTTCTCTTAAAGAACCTAATTCTAGGCTCGTACGCTGGCGCCTTAAGTTAGAAGAGTTCGATTACACTATAAAATATAAAAAAGGCAAAAATAATCAAGCCGCAGATGCTCTCTCTCGTAATCCCCCGGATTCAGACCTAAACGCACTTGAAACACTATCTACTACTAATAACCCCGGAGATATCAACAAATTAATTGATGATTTTCTTGATAACCCTGACGAACTGCCGCCGGTAGATCAATCAGTTATTAACGAAATCTTACAACCACATACACCCGAAAATCCAAAAATAAAAATAATATCAGATGTGCAAGTAAAAGCACCTAAAGCACCCTCTGATAAAAACAATCAAGACGACTTAGAAACCGTGCATTCTTCTCAAGAAGACCCTATATTCGGAATCCCTATCTCCGAAAGATCCCTAAATACGTTTAAACATCAAATAATAATAACAAACGGAGATATCGATAAAATTAAATGCAGGTTCGAAAAAGTTTTTGAAAATACAAGATTATATGTAACAGTATCGAATAGGAATACCCAAAACGACATTATTAAACTCTTAAAAGAATTCATAGATCCCAAAACGACATATGCTATATATTTTAGATTCCCCAAATTAGGCGAATTTTTCACAGTCACCTTACAAAACCTTTTTAAAAACGCATCATTTAAACTAGTCCAATGCTCCAAATTTTTAGAAGACATCGAAACACTAAATGAACAAAAAGAAAAACTCGAATTATACCATATAACAAAAACATGTCATAGAGGTATAAACCAAATGAAAGAGTCACTAACCTCCAAATATTATTGGCCCGCTATGTCGCAAGATATAGAACACTTTGTCAATAACTGAAATTTGTCTAAAAAATAAATATGATAGGAACCCACCAGTAATAAAATTTAATCTTACGCCAACCAGTTCGAAACCCCTGGATCACATACATATGGACACATTTAAAATATCTAATGAATCATTTTTGACAATAATCGACACATTTTCACGATATGGCCAAGCATATCATTTAAACAGTCTTACAGGACCCGCGGTGATCGAAAATGTGCTAAATTTTATCACTCATCACGGCCTACCTCTGAAAATAACCACGGATTGTGGGACAGAATACAAAAATAAAGAATTTGAAGATTTTTGTAAATTATATAAAATAGAACTTCATTACACTACATCCAAAAATAGCAACTCAAACTCACCTGTCGAGAGATTTCACTCTACCCTGATAGAGCATTATAGGTGCCTAAAAGACGAAAGTAAAAATAATTTTACCCCAGTTCAGTTAATGAAAAGAGTAATCTTAGCCTATAATAATTCAATTCACAGCGTTACCAAATATACACCTTACGAAATTATGAAAGGGCATATAAATAGTACTAACCCTTTTGACCTTAACGATCACATAATTGTCTCCAATTATGTACAAAATCATAAGGAAAATGCTAAACTACTTTATAATAAAATCCAAGAGGTAAACGCCGACACGAAAGAAAAAATAATCTCAAAAAGAAATGAAAACCGACAAGACCCACCAGAATTACCTCTGACTAACCCTGTGTATATAAAAACTAAACTTAGAAATAAAGACAGCCCAAAATATAAAAAATGTAACATTAAATCCCAAACACATAAAAAAGTTACGACCAACAAAGGTACTTACCATAAAAATATAGTAAGAAAACCTAGAATTAAAATAAAACCAACTTTTCAGGGAAACCATGAAAAGGATATTGCCAATCCTGATACTGACGTTCCTTCGACTTCAGGAATCAATCAGTGACCCTAACGACATTCAAGTAACCCACCTTAAAAATCCCATTCTCCCTATTCAATTGGGCGAAGCTAAACTTGTATATAATAAGCATACTTTTATTCATTATGTAGATTTAGAAGCTATAGTTTTACAATTAAGAAATATAGAAAAATATTTTATAGCTATTAAGAAATATTATACAGAAAATATAACTAACCCTATATCTTATCAAGGCCTATCCGAAAATGCTATTTTGCGAACCGAATACTTAATAAAATTAACGCAAGATAAACTTAACAATTTACACCCACACATTAGACATAAGAGAGGTCTTATAGACTTAGTGGGAAAAGCAAATAAATGGCTATTCGGCACTCTAGACGCAGACGACGGCGAACGCTACGATAAGGCAATCAAAAGTCTAGAGAAAAACCAGAAAAACATTATAACCGAGTTAAACTCTCAAATTTCTCTTTCTAAACAATTAATCAAAAATTATAATAAAACAATCTCGATTTTACAGTCAAATCAAGAAAAGTTAGAATATAGTTTAAGATTATTTAAGGAAACAACCGAAGGTAAAATTAACGATATAATCGAATATGTTAGTCTTCAAACTATAATTCACCAAATTAATTTGGATTGTCAAAATTTAATAAATCTTATTGACAATCTAGAAGATGCAATTATGTTTGCGAAACTAAATACGTTGCATAATTCGATAATGTCCGTATCCGAATTACAAGAAATACTTAAAGAATTAAAAGTCATGTATAATACTAAAGAAATACCAAATTTCAGAGACGTACTCTCGTATTATCAATTTTTCGGCACACAAGTAAGTTTCTCAGATAGAAGGGTAATTTTTGCTATTCATGTTCCTATAATTAGGCCCGAAAGCTTTACCTTCTACCACCTTTTTCCCATTATCCAAAATCAAAAAATATTTGTCCCAAAATACCCTTACCTAGCACAAACAACAGAGAAGACTCAATTTGAAGAAGCTCCGTGTCCCTTGCTAGAAGAAACGTATTACTGTAACGAAGATTTCCACCCCCATGACAGTTGCACTCTCCAATTAATGCGAGGTTCCCAAATGAATGATTGCCAAATTTTCCAAATGAACATCGAAGAACCAATATCCGAGCAAATCACTCAAGACGAAGTATTAGTCCTACCTGTAAAAGAAGAAAGAATATTTTCGAAATGCAGAACCGACCAATACATCGAAATTAATCACCCCGTCCTACTAAAAATGCCTAAAATGTGCCAAATTCAAGTGAGAGCAAAAACATTTATAAACAACCGAAGTATACGTCAAGGAAAACCACTTTTGCTGCCCGAAATCCATATTCCAAAAATAAAAACAAAAAACACGTTTCAAACTCCGAACCTTACGAAGATAAACTTCGAAGAAATTTTCCGTCTTAAGGACATGGCAAATCAAATATCACCAATCGAAGAAAGAAAATCAATCGATATTTCTTCAATAATCAATATCCCTTTAATAATAATATTATTAATCACCATCTGTATTGGATTAATAATATGGAAGCAAAGAACACTGACAAATATGGTTACCAATTTTCGAAAGGGAAAATCCAATAATCAAAGAATCGAAGAAGCCAATACCAATACTTCGCAAATAGACTCCGTTATTTTCTCAGCTTGATGAGGGAGGAGTTACGTAAGCAGAAACGGCTGACAAAAGCAGAAACCGCTGACAGAACGATTTCCCACGGATGCGATTTCGAGAACCAGTGACGATTTGCTGACGCAGATTCCCAGGCCTCAACTTAACGTTATATCTAGTTATTTTTGTATAATTCATTCTCGTCTTAAAGCTCTTACTGTAAAAACGTATTTTCGAATAAAATTGTTTTTAAAAACAAATTTTTAATTTCAAGTTATTTAACTTTCTCCTCTTCACTATCTAAAATCAAACCATTAAGTTAGGTAAGTTTAAAAGAAAATTAGTTATTTATGTATTATTAAACTTTAGTTTTTAGTTATGTTTGCCTTATGTCACTATCATTTTGTAATTGTGACATTTAGAAAAATTATTTGTTGTTAAATGTCATCTTAAACTTGTAACTGTCAAGTTAGACATTGTCTAAAGTTAAACCTCGTTAGTGAATTCGGCGATCCATCATACAGCAGTAAAAAACTTATTTGCAAATTCTTATCTAAGCACATTTTTTGTTTAAATTCAGAAATTGACAACTTGGTCCCTGCTGAAATTAAAAATAAAATTGCAAATGAACCAAATATAGTAGACAATAATGCTTTTTTAGAATAAACAATACATTTAGTTTTACATGTATGCTTTTAAATATTCAATGCATTAGAAACGAAATTAACGAAATGTCACTATTTTTAGAAAATGGTAACAGCCCAGATATTTTGATATTACAGAGCTCTGGTTACATGAAAATGAATGTATTGGCCTTCCAAACTATAAGTTAGTTTCTAAATGTTCAAGACTAATTTCTGTACAGGGTGTCCGGATTTGGTTGCAAAAGCAGGGTATCTCGCTTATTTTTAAAGATAGAACCTTGCGGTTTTCACGAACCTGAGCTAATTTTTTGTGAAACTCATGAAGCCGTAAACAAAATTTTCATAGCCTTCTTCGTTTATGAGATACAGGGCGAAATAGAAAATTTTGCATTTTGGGACCCCCCTCGTATCTCCGTTATCCTTTAACTTAACGCAAAGGGAAAAATTGCTGCTTATGCAGTTTTTTACGCTGGATCCAGTGGCGTAGTCATATTTTTCATTTGAGTTGTTATTTTTATATAAAATAATTTTTCGCAATATTCGTTTTTGAATTATAATAAGTTAGATGCAATGTTGGTCGAGAAAGAATTCGAATTTTGCATTGTTCACTCTCTCGGATTAAAACTGTTTATTGTTTGCATGTATAGACCACCAAATACAGAACTGTTTCTGTTTATAACTAGGTTAGATTGTCTTTTAACTGAACTTCCTTCAAAAATGAATGTTATTTTAGCTGGTGAATTAAATATTAATTATGTAGATAAATCTAATTTAGATATGCAAATGTTAGATAACTTACTTGACTGCCTTAATTTAAACATGCATGTTGTTGAACATACTCGAATGACAAAATATTCTGCTACATTGATTGACTACATGTGCTCCAACAAGCAAAACGATGTTGTTACTCGTTCTGTGATGAATGCTGGTCTTTCAGACCACGAAGCTGTATTCTGTGAATTTGGGATTACCACAAAATTTAAGCACAGTAATAAGAAACAGCTAAAACGGCTTTTTACTAAGCGAAATTATGATAGGTTTTCCCAGTTATGCTTAACCGTTCAATGGAATAATATATTTAATTCTGAAAATCCTCTTGAACAATTTTACCGTTCACTTTGTAATGTGTTTAATGAAGCGTTTCAACTCAGAATGGTTAAAAACCGTAAAAGGAAATGTTGGTTTACATCCCAGAATCGTTCCTTACATATTTTAAGACAATTTTTGTTTGATAGTACTGTTTTCATGGATTATTACAAAAAATACCCTTCTATATACAGATCAACTATCAACTTGGCAAAAAAGATATATATCTCGAAAAAAATTGAAAAATCCCATAACAGGCAAAAGGAATGTTGGAGAGTTGTTAATGACTTAACAGGCAGAAGCAGTGCTGCTGTGGTATATAATACTAATGCAGACCGACTGAACTCCTTTTATTGCACCATAGCTGAAAAATTAGCCCAAAATATATGCCAAAGAGGTGATCATTAGAATATCTTATACATAGTGTCATAAATGACACCTTCTATATATTACCAACTAATCCCGAAGAATTGATTGAAATTTTTAAGGATATTAAAAATGTCAAAGCTTCTGTTGGGACAATATTACTGTAAGAGTACTGCTAAGGCTTCCATATTATACATTAATTACGTTAGCAGAAGCTATTAATTGGTCATTCTCATGTGGAGAATTTCCATCGGAAGTAAAATTTGCCACAGTTGTTCCAATTTTTAAGGGGGGTGAAACTGATTCTCCGTCCAATTTTAAACCGATTTCTCTGTTACCCACCTTGTCTAAAGTTATAGAGAAACTCAATAAAAAGAGGATGCTATTCTTTTTAACAAATCATAATATTCTCAACATACAACAATTTGGGTTTCAATCATCGTTGTCTACAGATGATGCTATATTTAATTTTTTGGAGGAGTTGTATGGACGTTTGAATGACGGAGAGGTTGCTGCTGCGGTATTCTGTGATCTAACTAAGGCTTTTGACTGTGTTGATCATGGAGTATTGCTCAGAAAGCTTGAAGTTTATGGATTTAGGGGGAGGGCCTATGCTTGGTTTCATTCCTACTTGGTTGACTGGTGTCAGATTGTAAGTGTCAATAATGACCAGGTTAAACATTTCTGCAGGTGTTCCGCAAGGGTCGGTTTTGAGCCCATTGATTTTTCTGTTATATGTAAATGATCTGCCATTAATTGATATCCAGGGTTCATTCACAATGTTTGCAGATGACACAACTGTCTTATGGCACCACCGTGATCGCAACCAGTTGGAGCAAATTGTTAGAAGGGATTTGGTTCAAATAAAAGACGTGTAATTCAAATTCACTTACATTGAACATAACAGACAAACATTATATCTTTCAAATGCTCATTAGATGGTGTCAAAATGAACGAACAACCAATAGGTACCTTAAATGTTAACAAGTTCTTGGGTCTCTGTATTGATAATAAGCTCAAAACTCTACATTTGTTTTACAAAAAAGAGCTATCAGATATATGTCTAAAGCTGGGACCCGAGATTCCTGCAGGCTTTTGTTTTAAGTCCTTGAAAATATTGACCCTAGTTTCTTTATTTATTCTTGAAACGGTGTGTTTGGTTAGGGAGAGATTCAGTTCAGAAGTCCAATCTGACACTGCATATTCCACAAGAAGTACACATATAACTAGATTACCTATCCCTTCATCAAGCTTAATAAAAAAATCCTTTATTTTCAATGGAAGAAAAATGTTTAATAAACTTCCTGCTAATTTAAGGAAAATTTCTTGTAAAAGAAAATTTAGAAAGGATGTTAAAAAACTTTTAATTGGGAAGGCCTATTATACAATTGGCGAATATTTTACACACATATTTTAACTTTACTTTCTTTTTATTTTATTAAATATTGTTTTGTCTAGCATATATATATATATATATATATATATATATATATATATATATATATATATATATATATATATATATTTCATGTGTTTGCTTACTTTTTAATTTGAATGTTTTGTTTGTCTCAATTCCATTATTGTTTTTTTTACACCGCGTGTTTTTATAATACATTAACTTTTAAGCTTTTTATTATAATCAAAAAATGTTTTATTATAATTTTCTAGTTTTTAGTTCAATTTTGTAAATACTGTGTTCTATAAATATGACAAGGAAGTTCATACCTTTTTATATTTTTATTCTGATTTATCTTTGTTTGCTTAGCTTTGTCAATGATTTTGTATTTAGACAATAAAGCTTTTTTTGACTTTGACTTTGAATATGGGTGTTAGAGTTTTAAACTAAAATTAACGCTTTTAACGCGCTTTTATTGGCTTCCTATTCGTCTGGTTGTAAGTTTGTATGTCTGGTTCAAATCTTGTAATGGATTTTTCAGCACTTCCATTACCGATTATTTTAAAATTTTACATGCACACACTTTCGGATATAAAAAATCCGAATTTTTTTAGTCAACGTTTAAAAATCTAAAATAGCGGGGCCAATAAGGCCGACGAATTTTGTTACTTGTGTAGCTAAAACTGAAAATCTGTGCCTAGGAAAATTTAAAAGTGTCAGCATTTAAAAATTCAAAATAGCGGTGTCAAAATGACAATGTCAACGGACGCATGATTTTAACATTTGTGGGGATTATTTAAGAATGCACAACAAAAATCAAAATGGTGGCGCCGATATAGCGAACGAATTTCGTCCTTTGTACAGATTCGGCTGAAATATCAGTATCAAGAACAGAGGTTCCCAACCTTTGGAGAGGCGCGGACCACCTACGCGGAAAATGGATTTGTCGCGGACAAGATTAAGCACAGTTTTTTAAAAACACGCGTATTAAGCGCACTGCTTTTGACAATGTTTACTAACTTTATGGACAACTTCATGGCACAAGCTAAGTCTTCTGGCAAAGTTTTCAGCTAACGCTTGACGATGAATAATGCAGTGAGTCGTGATTGTAGAACAGTTTTTACCTTTTATCAATGTTGCTAAACCCGAACGCGACCATAACATTAAAATTATATATGTGCAAAAACCGGCAAGTATATATAATAATGCTATGTTTTTCGGAATAATCGCTAATGATATTCATGACATCAGCACCTTTTGACGTAGTTTTTTTTCGACAATAACAGTTCTTCCTTAATTATATTCTCCTCGTCTAAAAATCGGATAAAAACAAGTAACTGGCAACACTGTCCGAAGTCCGTCGTTTCATCGCATTGTAACGCAAAATAAGGCGACTATAATATAATTTTATCAAGAAGTTGCTCTTCAATATCACGCGACATTTTTTCAATTCTTGTTTTCACAGTATTGTTGGAAAGAGAAATCTCTTGAATTTTGTTTTTGGCTTCCACACCTAAAACTTCTTCAACAGCTTTGAGTAAGCAAGGCTTTATTAATTTTTCACCGATCATATGTGACTTCTTGGATTTTGCGATCATGCGAATATAATGATGCCGACAATGCCTTTTCAGTATGTTGCAAATCTTGATCCACTTGGTCCAAGCTTCATTTTCTTCATGGTCTCTAATTTTCCTGCGAAGAATTCTGGCGGTCTATCGCTCAAGTTAGGATGAACAGTTTTTAAATGACGTTCCAATTTTGCTGGTTTTAACGCATCATTGCAAAGAACACTAGCACATATTACACACTGAGGTCTTATTTCCCCTTTAATTTCAATTGAGGTAAATCCAAACTTGATGTAACCACTGTCATATTTTCTCTTTGGTGCCATTTTTTTCCTAAAAGAAATTAAACAAAAACATTACAGTATCGTGGTCATAACATAAATACCGACAGACACTTTCAGTAATCTTGTATATATATTAGGTTTTTGAATAATGTACCTACCTTCTTAATTTTTAAATTATATGTAAAAACGAGTAGGAATATACTAGACTAGACTACAATGCCAAACTTTACCGATTATTATATCGACTATGATAAACTGACAACAAATCTAAATCTGCATTACCAACGAAAACGTGACGCGCTGGTTACAAGACAAGCGTTGCCAAAGTTATAAGTAAATTAGCGGAGCGGAAGGTTATACGGGGTTCGATCAAAACAATATAAAAGTTTTCCATTTCTAATTTGATTTGTGTTATTTCGATTACCGTTGGGTAGATTTTGTACGGCTTCATGGACCACTTTATTGGTTCTCGCGGACCACCGGTTGGGAATCACTGATCTAGAAGTATTTAAGAATAAAAGTTATGAAATTTTAGTCAATATTTGAGAATTAAAAATGGCGGCACCACCATAGCAGACTAATTCTAAAATTTTTGCAGATTTGATTAAAATTCGGCATTTAGAGGTATCTAAGACTTCACATCATGAATTTTTGTCAACATTTTAAAAATTCAAGATTGCAATGCCAACATGTCGGCGGAATTTTAACATTTGTGTAGATTTGGCTGAAAGAAAGTAGGAATCTGGGGGTATTTGAAAATACATATCATACATTTTTAGTAAATATTTAAAAAATGAGAGTAGGAATGCCTAGAATGCGAGCGAATTTTAATATTTATACAGATTTCATTAAAAATCGATATTAAGTGAGCAATTCATTCATTTTTAGTAATAAATATTTAAAATGGGGATGTCATCAATCAATCCGATAAGTACTTTTTTCAGATATTTTTAAACATTTAATTAGGCCACCGTTTTGTTCCCCCATTTTGAATTTGTCTCAACATTTTCACCAGTTCAACTCTATATAATATTTGATTTTTGAGCAAAATTTGAACATAATCGATGTAGTAGTTTTCTGCATTGACACACAACATTTTAGTAGGCCGCCATTTTGGATTTGTAGTAAATTTTTGGCACTGCACTTCGCAACTTGCCAGATTGCTCCCCGTCCGGAGCTTACTCGCTTTATCCGGCGACCCTCGGAGCGAGATACACTTTATTCCGGTTTGGGGACGTTATCGGTGGGATGTCCGGATGGCAAGCTCTGAGCTCCCGGTCACCCCGTGTATTTCAAAATCTTTAAATTTGACTTTATTTAAAAACTTTCTAATGCATCTTGGCTTCCACTAGATGCCCCTTGAGAGTACTACTGGTCTCACGAGATAACCTTTTCTTTCAAGCTATCCCCTTACCCCTCCCACTCCCGCCACATAGCGGCCATTACGCTAATATTCTATGTAGAACTGCGGCAGACGAACGGGATAGAATACAGGAACAACTAGGCCTCACACGTTCACAGCGTCTGCTCCCTTTCTAACGGGGTCGTTAGTTTCCACTCTGAGCGTTTGAGTCTCCCGCTTCCCCCCGAAATAACGCAGCAAAACCGAACACGTGGAACCACTTATGTTAGTAACACAGAGGTCTGCCTTCGACGAGACGAACCGGAAGACTGGTAAAACTTATCAGTTGATGGTCATGTCACACCTAATTTTTCTGCAAAATTTGGATAAAATGGATAAGCAGACGCCACTGGTGGAAATTAAAAAAATGATCTACATCGAAAAATTCACAGTATCTGTTAATATATGTGACTTTCCGTTTTGCTACTTCAAATTTAATAAGTTTCTTCGATTTACTTTAGCTATACTTAGTTGATATTACTTTTATTGTATTTTACCTTTTAATTTAACCTGACTTATTATTATTATATGTATGTAACATAGAAAATTTCGATCTTCAAGCCTTTAAAAAACATTTTTAGTTAACAATTTTATAATATTAATTAAAGAATGTTGAGGAGTTGTCCTAGGCAGTTAATCTGCCGAAATTTTCTTGAATAAGGAACTGCTCTTCCCTTCGTTTTTTTTTATAAACGTGCAGGTTGGGTGGATCATAAAGGAAAAGAATTTACTTTTGTAGAGGAGTAGCGTTTTTGACATTTTTTTTTTCAACAGAAGCCTAAGTGTAAAGGTTCTTTCTATTGGTCCAATCGCAACCAACCAAAAACGGCGCGCTGGCTTTGGACGTCTATGTCAAATTGATAACCTACAAAACAGCAGAAATCGCAGCATGACAAAGAATTTCCGAATTTTCTTCATAATTTTTACTTGTGTTTAATGACTTGTGAAAAGATATTTCTCGTGGTCAAGTCACTAATAGCCATACCAAATTTTAAGTCTTTGTATCTAATAGAATGGCTAAAACCGCAATTCATTTTGAAAACTGAATTGTTTGCAGTTTTTTTTAATCTCTTCAAAATGACACTATAAATTATTTTTCAAAAAAATAACCTATTCAATTTCTTAATTGAGAAAAAATAAGCAAACTTTGTTTTATTTATAAAATTAAATAGTATTAATCAAATTTTTTTGTTTAAAAATAATCTCTTTTTTTCTCCACATTTTATACACAAAAGCTTTTATCAAAATTTTTACCTTTTACTTTCCCTTGTAAGCGAGGAGTATTGTAATCGTGAAAAATATCACTTTCCGAGATTTTTGCTTTTTACTTGAAATGCCAGAAAATATAGAAGAAAACGATGGTTGCATCGACTTATTTTGTATAAGTTTATTTATTTATTTATTTATTCCAAATAATAATTTCACAACAGCTTACAACAAGAAGAGTTAATAAAAGTAGTTATTTGACCCGAGCAGAAGCTATGTGGGTCATACATTAAAATTATATATGTGAAAAGAAGGTAACTATATATAAAATTTGTCTTCAGTATAATCACGAAATACAATAAAGATAAATTACAAGAACAGTATGTGTTTTTTTTCAAAATTTATGTTTGTGAGTGTTTAAAATACCCCTGCAAAATTAGCTGCTTCAGGCTTCTCTTAACGGATGTAGTTCTTTGGTTTCTTACATCTTCAGGAACTGAGTTATACAATCTGATTCCCTCAGTTAGGAGACCTCTCTGCCCTGCAGTAGTTTTCATTGTATGTATGTATTAGTGAATAATATATTAGCTTCCTTTGGTGCAGTGACAGGTACTTGCAATTATCAAAGCATTCCAACAGTGGTGCGATTCTTTTACAAGGTAGCTTATATGTGGTTCCCAATTCAGCTTATCATTGTGAAGTCCAAGGTATTTTATACAGTTTGTTTTCTCAAGCATTTGAATCTGTGTTAAAACAATTTGTTATATTTATAGACAGAACTTCCATATATTTTCATTCCTCTATTCAGAGACAGTTTATAGAATTTTAACCATTCTTGAATAAGGCTAAGATATGTTCAGCATCCAATATCTTTGCTTTTGCTTTTACTGAAGTTAATAAAACTTCATATAGCTGTATTTGTCCTTTAATTTTTTTAATTAACATAGATTTCGGTCCCAGAAGAACCCTGGGGATCCACAAGTAATGTTTTCAACACTGCTATTATTTTGTTCACGCACACACTTTGAGTTCACCTGACAGATAGTCTTTAAACCAGGAGAGTGGTTTCTGATTCGCAGTGATTCTAGTACAGTTAACAGGAGCTCATGGTTCTGTGTCAAAGGCATTTTTTAAGATCAAGTCACACAAGACTTGCCATTCCCTTGTCCACATTATCTACTATTGATAATTAAACCACTGTAGTTGTATTGCAGCCCTGTCTAAATATTTGACCTCACAAAAAAAATTTTTCATTGTTTAAACAACGTAAAATATTGTTTGCACAAGTTTCAAGCATTTTGAGAAATCACTGAAAATAGATTGGTCGGTATATTTTCAGAGAGAGCATTACCAATAAAATAAAATCCCACCCTTATTTTGACTTTCCTGGTATATTTTGGGAAAAATTGGACAATTTTGATTTTTGCTTTAAAGTATGATTTTTAAGGGTGTTCCTAAGATATGCATTAAACTTGACATTTTTAAATGGAAAAATTTTTTTTCTAGTTTTGGTTCTCCAGAAGTTTTTAGTAACTTTTTATTAGAATACCAAAAATATTTTTTTGAAGTTTTTTTAATTTTTTTTATAAAATAAAAATTTTACTGATTCGGAAAAAAATAATAATCAGATACCAGCAAGAAATTTACAATCCGTCAATGTCATCTAAATCATAGAACAACTTTATCTTTGATTTGAAATCGTTAAGTTGATGTTCTATTTAATATTTTGCAATGATTTACAATTCAAGAAATTCTATAACGAAACTGTATTATCAAAACGGAAGCATGCAAATGCTATGGTTGTTTAATGCGTTACATCCAGACAAAAATATTAACCATAAGTAGTGGCTAAATTAATAAGAAAATTTGAAGCAACTGGATCTGTATCTAATATTCGCCGGAATCAGGAAAATCGTCCAAGTAGAAATGAAGCCAGAGAAATAGCAGTTTTGGGACACGTGGCTCTTGACAACACCCAAAGTACTCGTGGTCTGGCTACTTCTTAGGTTTACGCTCAACAGTGCAAAGAATTTTGAAATCCATAAATTTCACCCGTACAAAACTAAACTTGTCCATGAGCTTAATGAAGACGATTATGATAGAAGGTTGGAGTTTTGCGAATTAATGACACAACGTTTGAACAATAACCAAAATTTGTTATTTAACATTTGTTTTTCGGATGAATGTACCTTCTATTTACATGGTGCTGTAAATAGACATAATTGTCGATATTGGGCGACTCGAATCCACATTTGTTTCGAGAGGTACATTCGCAATACCCACAAAAAATTAATGTCTGGGCCGGCATTTTCGGAAATCATATTGTAGGACCTTTCTTTATTCCTGGAAACTTGACGGGGGAGTTGTACTTGGACATGTTGGAAAATACAATAGAGCCACGTATATCCGAAATAATAGAAAATGAGGTTAATTATAATGAAAATTTTCTTCATTTCCAACAAGATGGTGCACCACCGCACTATGTAGCTCCAGTACGACAGTTTTTGGACACCCATTTCCCAAATCAGTGGATCGGACGGCGCGGCCCCATTGAGTGGCCACCAAGGTCTCCGGACTTGAGTCCTTATAGATTACTTTCTTTGGGGACATATAAAAAGTAAGGTTTTTAGTTGGAAGCCAGACTCCATCCAAGATCTTCGGGAGCGGATCAGGCGGAATGCAGACAAATAACTCCAGAAATGTGTGAAAATGTTAGGAATAGATTTGAGCAAAATATTTATTATTGCATGGAGGTAAACGGACACCACTTTCAACATTTATTACCACATTGACTTTTTGACACATTGTAGCTAAGTAACTAATTTTTGTTTAAATTTTAATGTGAATGTAAAACTGTAAATGGTTTAGTGTTCCTGATTTCGAATATTAGATACAGATCTAGTTGCTTCAAATTTTCTTATTAATTTAGCCACATACTTATGGTTAATATTTTTGACTGAATGTAACGTATTAAACAACCGGGCAGTAGCCCTTGCAATGTTTCCGTTTTGATAATAAAGTTTCGTTATTTTGACCCTTTCTTGAATTTAATTTATCAATACTTGATATTATTCAATTATTCAAATAACTTCAAAATGGTTGAAGATAGGTATAAACTCTATTATACAAAAGTTACTAAAAACTTCCTGGAGAATCCAAAAATAGAAAAAAAATTTTTTCCATTTAAAAATGTCAAGTGTAATGCGATATCTTATTTTTGGAACACCCTGTATTATACAATCATACATGAAAAGACGTCCCCCTAAAAATCAAAATTGACGTGTCCAAGCGTTTTTCCCAAAATATACCAGGAAAGTCATAAATAAGGGTGGGACCTTTTCGTTGGGCCACCCTGTATATTGGGATCACTTTTGCTATTTTGAATGAGTTGGGAACCACTCCTTTCATGAATGTAAGGTTTACTAAGGAACTCAGTATGCTGGACATTTGATGGTTGTGTTCCTTAACCACTTCAGTTGAGATTTTGTCAATGCCGGGGCTTTTGCTACACTTTAGATGATTTATTATATTAATTATCTCGGCTGGTTGAGCTATTGTTATACAAAACATGATCAATCAACGTTTCTGTATCTGGAGTTACTCGTGATGGAATAGATTTGTTAAAAATTGTCAATCCGTTACAGCTCAGGGAAATTTCAAATGCTTGTTTTTGATTGTTGTCTACCAGTAGATCAATGTTGAAGTCACCCAGTATCCAGATGTCTCTACGCATGGCACTAATAGCTTCCAGTTTTGTGTCTAGAACCTCCATAAATGTATTAAAGTCAAAGTCATTTGGCCTATAAACACCGCCTATAATGAGATTGATATCTTCCACCGACAAAAAAAGCATAGAGCAGTTATCTTGATATCTGCAGACTTCCTTATACTTATAACAATCTTTCAGTAGTATACCTACACCTCCTCCCCGTTTGACCCTAGTAACATGAACAGCATGATATCCTGCCAGATTGAAAAATATGTCATCCCCAACATCAAGCCACGTTTCCGCAATTACCACAGCGTCTGGCTTCGTACAGCTGCACAAAGCTTCTATTTGGGACACTTTATTCCGCATTGATTGGGCATTTAAATACAAGGTTACAAAGTAAGTCGGGTTTAGTTTATTACTCAAAAAATCACTCACAGTCTTATGATACACAGCCATTGTAAGACACTATTGCACCAGGTCAAGTTAACAAATTTGACTCATTGTATCTGGTTAAGTTTTTCCTGATTACTGATATGGATAAGAGGACCATCATCTTGCTTACGAAGGAATATTTTTCCATTTTTAGTCCACAGATATTTGTAGCCTTTTTCTTTCTTTATTTTATAGGCAATGCTAAAAAGTTTTCGATTTTGGGTGGTCAGTTGTTCATTGATGTATATTTGTGTCTTGCTATCCCTATTAGAATTACACCGTAACATGCTGGAATCCATTGCATGCTGTTTTCGATTTTGTAAAATTTGTCTTTTTGTGTCTGGGGACAAAAACTTAGCAATTATCAAAGCACCTTTCCTGGTATCCTTTCTGTAGCAATCTCGTATCTCACTTTCCGCTATATTGCATTGCAAAAGATCATTAGCAATCTCCAAAACAACCAATCTTGGATCAGCTCTGAATCATGCTTGAATCTGTGTGCCTGAAATTTTTATATTTCCCGACAGTGCTTCCATTTCCAGTTCATTCACTCTCTCCTCTAGATGCTTTACAGTTGTTTTTAATGCAATATTTTCACTTCTGAGCTCACATATTTCAGACCAAAAGTCTTTGTTTTGCGCTACAAGTTCATCAAACTTCAGACTGCAGATCTTCAATTTTTTTAATTAGATCATCAGCACTTCTACCTCCTGCGCCCTGGGGCATCGGAGATCGAGAGTTTTCACCAGAAATTTTGCTGTGTTCGGAATCCCTAACCTCACTTTTCTTACAGGCTGAATATTCAACTGCATCTTTCTCCTTAGAATAGAATCTTTTTGCACAACTCTCGTGAAAGCATGCCTTCTTGCAGAAATCACACAAGACATACTTAGATACAGCCTTATTACAGTAAAAACACACTTTATTTGACGAGCACATTGTTTACTTTCGCCTAACCTCCTAAAATTTTTGTTTGTTTGTGAAATGGTGTGAAGACAAAAGCATTTCTGAGAAATATACTGAAAATGTATTCTCGGCATATTTTGCAGAGAGAGCGAATAAATAAAATATAAATGTTTTTCGACGTTTGCTTTCAAAATTTGACATTTAATTTTTGCCTTAAAGTAAAATTTTTAAGGCTACTAGGGGGTGTTAAAAATTGCATATTTATCAGGCTTGTAGAAAAACTAGTTTAGAGTTGTAGATTTTTTGAACCTTTATTAGAATCAAAAATATTTTTATAGTTTTTTGCAATGAATTAAAAATAAAAACTTTTGTTCAATAATTAGTACCAGCTTTACAATTACAATTAGCTAATCTGAAGAAAGATGTCAAGATGTTTTTAGATTATCTTGTACAGAAAGTAAATTCTATATCAAACATAAATACACAAATCATAATGTATGGTGTTTATGAAGCTATCCGAGTGCTAAAAACTTACTATCACTTAAATTATCCTCTCCACGATCTCTAATTTCTTGGCTCTCGTTCGCAGGCAGTATGTCCCTGGAAGGTCTACGATGAGGTCTAGGCCTCGGTATCTGTCTCATCTGTACGTTTATGTCTAGTTGCATCCGGACGTCGAGTACCATAAAACCAACTGTTATAAGAAGTGGAAGACGGTACCTGCAGTCCCAAGCCAGTTTGAGCAAAAAAAGGAGAGGACTCATCTCACTCATCTTGTGTAGATTCTATACAATACTAAAGAAATCATTAAATTTTTGGCCATTGCAATTTAAGGCTTTACATGATTAGGCAGGCAACTGGTGGAGATCAGAGAATACCAATTGATAAACAAAGGCAAGAATAGTAGTTTACCTAGCAAGTGCAGAAAGGCGGAAAAGTAACTTTACTTACGTGTAAGGTACACTATTTTTGCTACAAGCGTGCGGAAAACCCCAAAAGTTAAAAAGAATCGTTTATTTATATCAAACACATAATCATAAATTAATTATTATTAACAGCATGAATAGTAAACGTGCAGTTTGTAGAATTTTGTAAATTCATTGCAGAGGCTAGATTTCTTTCTAAGGAACTCGGGGACTTGTAGGTTGGGTTTGGATTTTCCAGTTCTCTTCCACGAGTACTTATTGTTGTAACCGTCGCCGAGGGGATAACTTTTTGGTTGGAAGAGGTCGATTTGGTAGACGGCAGTGGTGAAAGTTGGTGACTAGCGGAAGGAACTAGAATTTTCTGCACTAAATAAAATGAGTGCGGAAATGTGAAGTTTTCCGCACGCTTGTAGAAAAATATTTTTTTTTTGGACTTGTAACTATCTTTTTTTTATCTTTGCGAATTCGGAATGGATATCATTCCGTAGTGTATGTCTCATAATTAATAATCGAGTTGTGAAAAGTTCAAAATAAAAACTGAATTCGAAATTATATAATAAAAACAAAATATGGAAGACGGATGAATTGTCAAAGTCAAATCATAAGAAAATGGTTTATTTTGGTTGGCAGATTCTTATTAAAATTTAACAATTCGGTGTCTTAATGCTTAAATTTTATTCCTTAAATCCAAAATTTTAATTGCGTTATTGTTTACAGTGATTTACAAAATCAACACAACTTCTTAACCCATGTAGTCCACGTTTGGACATTTTTAGCTGTACAACATGTAGTTTCAAAGTTAATGTTACAGATCAACAGTGATTAGATGTGAAAACATCCTAGGTGGACTGCCTTCTAATGTTTAAAACGCGTCTCAGATTCTGTAGATCAAAAACTTGGGACTTGACCTTACCTTGATATGAGATCATATTCTATAAAAAGTGAAATTTGATTGTCTCTAAATGGTCTTCCAGCTGTTTTTATTGAAATGTTTTCTTTCTATGATGAGTAAAATTCCTTTAATTTTATGTTTTATTATTACATGATATGATTCATTAAACATACTTAAATTTTCTATAATATATGATTTTTTTCCCATACATATTCTAATTGAATATGTAAATGACGTGTATATTTTATACTCTTGTAAAAAATCTAGGTTCTTGGGGTAATTAGACCATGTCAAATTGGAATTACTATACGACGTTTCGCCTTCGATTACCAGAGGCATCTTCATGGATCTTTACTCCTCGAGATCTGAACATTGAATGAGCTAGGAGAGGTTCGGGCGGGCTTCTTTACCCGCCTTGTGCTCGCCGGACCCTGACCCTGTTTTAACATCGGTTTCCATGTGTGATGTAGACCGTAACTTGTATCTCTATTGATATTTTTAGTGTTAAAAATTTTAAAAGATTCTCTACTTTACATTTATAAGGCCAGTGGTATACTGATATTCAGCTACAGCAGATTGAACAATTTGTTTCTTTTTAAAACATCATTCATGTTCCTTATGTCCTGTTTTCCCACACATAATTCTCCACAAAAGCAACGAATTTTATATTCTCCTGTCTGAGAAGGTACAATTTTCATAGATCACAACAATTGTCCAATCTTCTTATGTGCATAGAAAATGTATGTGTGTTGGACTGTTGAAGTAGTTGTCCTATTTTGTCTGTAGTGCCACGTATGTAGGGACGAACAATATTACCTAACGGTAGCTCATCATCAATCTGCTTTGGCGGAGTTGGATTACTCTATCTTTTAATTTTTTAACGCGTAATATACTCAGCCATTCCCTTTCAGAATTTCAGTCAGTTTCAATGTTTCCATTGTTAGAGAATCTTGATCAGAAATTTTCTATATGCTACTTCTATTCACTAATACAGGTGATAGAGGAGATGCCCCTGATGTTTGGTAATAAAGTTCCTTGAAAAATGAAATATGTAGATGTAAGTGAAGCTTCCACTAGGTCTATTAAGTTCTTATCAAGATTATTATGTTCCAATATTTCCTCCACCCTACCTGATATCAGCATTTATTACCAAAATGTCCGAGGCCTAAGGACCAGGACTGTGAACTTCTACAATGAAGTTTTGACTATTAACTATGACGTGGTTGTTCTTACTGAAACGTGGTTATGCGACGGTATTCCGAGTAGTGAAGTTTTCCAGACAATTACATTGTTTACAGAAAAGACATAGATAAAGACACCAGCATATATTCCAGAGGCGGTGGTGTATTGATGTATGTAAGAAAAACATTGAAGTTCTTTTCGTCGGCGTTCGTCACAGTGGCGCTCATTATATCTTTGGAACAGTATACATTCCGCCATCTTCCCTGGTGTGTATATATGAAGCTTTTGTAGAGTCCATTAATGCTATTAGGGACAAGATGTCTAATTGTTACCTAATATTGGCAAGCGATTTCAATCTTCCTAAATTTAGTCTATGTAGTAAAGTTATGGTTTCTAGTGATAAAGCATTGTGTTATGATCCTTCTCAGCAATATATCTCTTTATGTAATGATAATAGTAACTCGGTATTTATTTCAAATAATGACTGTGTAAAGACTATATTTGACTGCGCTTGTTTTTACTATCTTTCTCAGCTAAATACTTGTCCTCATGACAATGGCGTTATCTTAGATTTAGTTTTCTCTAACCGTCCGGAGGTAACTGTCGCTAAATGTGACTTTGCAATTACAAAAGTTGATTCTCCCCACACTCCATTAGAAATTTTAATTCCACACGCCGAAATGGAACTTACCACACTAAATTCTGACTTAACATCTTTAAACTTTTATAAGGCAAATTATGACTTACTAAATACGATAATTTATTCTGCAGTGGACATGTTTGTTCCACTTAAGTATCGTTGCTCTTTAAAATATCCCTCATATTTTTCCTTTACAACAATCAACATGCTAAAAAGAAAAAATGAAGCTTATAATAAATTTACAAAATGTAGATCACCGGAAAATGAGCAGGCCTATAAAATTTTAAGATCAGAGTCTAAGCTTGCTATTAAAAGGGATCATGATGCTTTTCTAACTACAACCCAACATAATATATTAAAAAATGTAAAAAATTTTTGGAATTTTGTAAAGTCAAGGCGAAATACGGGTGGATTTCCAAAAGAAATGTTTTTTAATGACACAAAATCAAATGAAGCTCAGAAAATTGCGAACCACTTTGCGGACTTTTTCCAATCTGTTTACTGTGAACCCCAACCACTCAGTACTCACACTACATGTAATTCCTGCTTTAATCCAAATATAAATCTTAATTATATACCTATATCTTCTGATACAGTGTTCCATAAACTTATAAATCTTGATGTCAATAAGGGCCCAGGCCTGGATGCAATTCCTCCAGTTTTCCTGAAAAATTGTTCTTTATCACTGAATTCTGGCACATTTCCAAAACTGTGGAAACAAGCCATTGTTACATCTCTTCAAATGTGGTAACCGATCTGAAATAATTAACTATAGGCCAATCTTAGGTTTGACATGCATGGGTAAAGTGCTGGAGTCAATTGTAACTTTATTTATCTTATCTTGAGTTATCTCACACAACAACATGGTTTTCTTACTGGTCGCTCTGGCCAAACAGGCTTAATGGTCTATTCTGACTTTATAAAGCTCTGCTGTCGACCAAGGTTGTCAAGTAGATGCCATTTATTTTGATTTTAAAAAGGCCTTTGATCGGGTTGATCAGAACATGCTCATATCCAAGCTACAGTCATATGGAATATCTGATCCCTTACTTTCATGGGTTCGTAGGTACCTGCATGGTGGGACTCAAATAGTGAAAATAAATAACTGCACTTCTGAAATGATCAACGTTTCATCTGGCATCCCTCAAGGTTCCCACTTGGGACCAATATTATTTCTGATTTTTGTCAATGACCTATCACTGAGGCGCGCTGATTGTCACCACCTAATGTTTGCAGATGATCTAATAATCTGCAGTCTTATAAATAGTGAAACTGACTTCTTTACAACTGAATATAAACAACATATATTCATAGTGTCAAGAAAATCATATGGACCTGAACATCTCCAAATGTAAGATTATCTCTTTTAGCAGGTAAAAGCATCCTATTCAATTCACATATGTGATTAATCGTATAGAAATTGAAGGGGTTAGCATGGTAAATGATTTACTATGAGGGTCATCTTACCTCTTGTAGGGATTCTAATATAGTTTGTTTTATATTGTATTAATGCGGTCGCTAATTGGGAACTCTTAAATAAAATTGAAGGTTTTATTATGGGCAATGTTGGAAAACTTTAAGAACACGGAAGTAGATTTCTATATTTTATGGTTAGAAGTAATTTATAATATTGAGTATGATTTGGAAATTACAGGTTACATTAAAAAACTTGAGCGTGTACAGAATAAATTTGTAAATTTCTTATTATATAAGTTGTGTATTGAGAAGTCAGACTTTGTTTATGGTGATCGATTGAAGTTGTTGGGTTTAAATGATTTAGCAACATGAAGAATGATTCTAACATTGTGTTTTGGTCATAAATTGCTAAGTAACAGAATTGACTGCAACGATTTACTTTGAAGTTCCATTGCGTATTATGAGAAATGGTGACCGTTTTGTTTTAACCAGGTATTGATTTTACGGCGATAAAAGACATTCTGATCTACTATAAAAGCAATTATTTTAATTTAAACACCCTGTATAATAAAAATATAGCAAGAAAATATTTTTGACATCTAATTTCACCAAAGCGGACATATTTTACTCAATAAAAACAAACAAAATACTTTAGATTAATTTATGCCATGTTTTTGGCAAAATCGACCAGTGTGGCGACGTCGGCAAAAATTCTCCAATAAATAATCTTATGAGGTTTTTGAATTCACTGCCTACAGATTTTAATTTTGAGGCAAATCCATTTGAGTTTAAGAAAAAGGTTCAAAATTTGCTTCGATCTTGAATGTGTTTTATGTCTTACTATGTTTGTAATTACCATTTTAAAAAATTGATTATGTTCTAGTATTTTATTCGTTTCCACAAGATGATTTTAACTTTTGTTTTCCGAATTGTTTTAACCTTAGTCATAGTTTAGTATTAAATAGAATTAGATTTAACGATGATTGACATTTGTAACACTATTTGGGCTCTGCCTGTCATGTGTAGTGTTCATAAATATAATAAATATATAAACATATATACATACATACCCACACATAGCTTGGACAAAGTTTACTATAAGCTATAATTTCATTAACAAATTTATATTTTTTATTTTCAATATGTTCAAATTTAATACATTTTATATATTTCCAATATAATGGAAAATGTGTATAGTGATTGTAAAACGAAACTGACCACAATATCTTCGGGATCCAACTGGATTGCCTTAAGTTTTTCCATGAAATATGCAAAATTGTTAATCTGTTTTTCCAATAAAATTATTTAAAAAATGTGAGATATTTATCTAATTTGTATATGGGAGAGTCTATTGCACTGACAACCAATCGAAGTGGAACATGAGTCTAGTATATCTTAGGAAGACTGTAGAACCCGGGGATCTTCTTTGCTGATGGTAGGTTGGATGCGTTTTTTATTTATATGGGATATTTTCACAGAAGTAGCCAAATAAACATATCACTTCTTGAGTGAATTTAGTTAAGGTAACTTATTTTAGCAATTAAATGTAAAATGTCAACAGTCGGCGATTTCATTATGAAGCATAGGCGGCGTGATAGAAAATTAAACTTATTTTTGTAAATCAGATTAATTATTAGTACTTTCTTTTTATTATTTATTCGTATTTAACAACTTTTTGCAATTAGTTTTTTTATTTGATCTGGTCAGGGGATGGGGGCGAAATTTCTAGGCTAAATGGAAAAAAATGTATAAATAAATCGCATAAAACGTATTTTTATGACTTTATGGGTATAGAGATTATTCCAATTGTAACCTACTCGATAATATACTCTACAATTACACAAAGGGGAAAAGGAAGGGGATAAAAATTTGAAAGTTTCTTTAAAGATCGAGCAGGTAATATGTTATTTTGGAGGGTATCTGATATATATATATTTCAATTTTAAAACTTATTTGATTTTGAGGGGTTGAGGTAAATAGTGGCTTAAACTCAAATACTTCATAAAAATTTTGAATTTCTTGATTCACTCAATGTTGTCTTAGATGAGGTGTGGAATCCAAATAGGTTTCTTATCTTATGTGGAGATTTCAACATTAACTTCGCTGAGGACAGTCCCGCTCTCCTACAATCTGTGCAGCTGATATCCAGTTACGATTTGGTTCCACATGCTACCGGGGTCACTAGAATGGTGATACTCCTATTGACAATATTATTAGTAATATTCCTACATCTACATTGGATTTTCAGACTATATTTACCAATATTTCAGATCATTTTGGTCAAAAAATAAAAATTAAAACTGCAAGTGTTGAAAAGAAACAAACATATTTAAAAAAGAGGTTTTACACCCATAGTAATATACTAAGCTTTCAAAATTCTTTAAATAACGAAGAATGGGGAGATATTTTTATCCATGCGGATACAAATGAACAATACAATACATTCGAAAATATTTTACATTACTATTTTAATATGTGTTTTCCAATTTGCAGCAGTCGACAAAAAAGCAAACCTTGTTGGGTGAATGTGGAAACAAAAAACTATGCATCTCATATCAAAGATCTTTACATATTATACAAGCAAACAAACAATCAAATTATTTTTAATCAATATAAGGCTGATAGAAAGAAATATCAAAAGTATATATCAGATTTTAACATCGGTCTGAATGAAAATAAAATAATGTGGCATATATTCAACAAAGAATGCAATAAAATTGTGAATCCTGGTAATATCACAATACATCACAATAATGATTTAGTGACGGATCCAGTTGGTGTGTTGGAGATTTTTAAAAATCAGTTTGACCTTTCTAATACCAGAAATGTAAATAATAACTGTGCTATAAATTATACAAACCCTCATTATCTATTTCTTGAACCAGTTGATCAAAATGAAATTTTTCGCATTATTATGGCCATGCCTAATAAATACTCCGCTGGAATTGATGAGTTCCCAATTTTTCTCTTAAAACACGTTGCTCGCGCTATATCTGTCCCAATAACTTTTATTATCAATAACTGTTTTGAGTGGGGAATTTTTCCAGACTCGTTAAAACTTGCCAAGGTGGTGCCTGTATACAAGAGGGGTGATGTCCACTGTTCAGAGAATTACAGGCCGGTGTCTTTACTGTCATCGGTGTCGAAAGTCTTTGAGAGGGTAGTATACAACCGTCTTTTTAAATTTGCAGTTGAATGCAATTGTCTGAATGGTAGCCAGTTTGGTTTTTTGCCAGGAAAATCTACTGATATGGCCATATTTCACGCGGTCAATGAGATTGTTAATAAGCTTGATAATAATGAGGTGGTTGCGGGCCTTTTTTTTGATCTCTCAAGGGCTTTTGACACCATTAATGTGTTGCTCTTGGATAAGTTGTACAGGTATGGAGTGAGGGGAGTAGCATCTGTGCTTATAGCTTCATATCTGGGAAATAGAAGCCAGATGGTGTCTGTCACACATGATGGCAAAAAATATTACTCAGATCGTGCATGGATCCGGAGGGGTGTCCCGCAGGGTTCGATCCTGGGACCGTTGCTCTTCCTGCTGTATGTGAATGATTTGCCTATTGTGCTGGGTGGTGGAATGGTTTGTCAGTATGCCGATGACACATCGGGCATATTTTCGGGACCGGATCACTCTGGTTTGTCGGTGGGTTGTTCTGCTGTAGTGGGTCGGATGGCCGCGTGGTGTGACAGAAACTGCCTTCAACTAAATCAATGATAAAACTGGCCTTATTTTATTCAATAAAAGGTTAAATACTGAATCTTTGTATGTGAGTTTCGAACATAGATCAATTCCGAATATAAGTTCCATAAAGTTTCTAGGAGTTCATATAGATTCCAACATCAGCTGGGAACAACACACACTAAAACTTCAACTGAAGTTAAATAGTGCTTGTGCTCTGGTTCGAAGACTTCGAGATATTGTGTCCCTGTATAGCGTTCAACTCTTTTATTTTGCTTACGTGCAGCCACAGATCAGTTATGGTTTACTGTTCTGGGGGTCATCTAGATTTTCCCTAGATATTTTTAAAACTCAAAAGAGAATCATTAGGTGCATGCTTCGCCTTCATCCTCGAACATCTTGCAGGCCATTTTTTGCTGAGCTGGGTATTCTTACTGTACCAGGATTATATTTTATCGCACTTGTTACCTTCGTCAAGAAGAATCTTGATCTATTCCGAACCAACCGGGAGGTACATGCTGGTAATATGATTATGGCTACTAGGAGAAGAGATGAACTAAGGATTCCTCATCATCACTCCACCTTATTTCAGAAGGGACCCTTGTATCGAGGCATTAAGGCCTATCAACTTTTGACCTGAGATAAGGGATATTGTGGGGATCGACAAGTTCAAAAGGGCAGCCTCTAGATTTGCAAAAGCAAAATGCTTTTATTCTTTTAATTTTGAATTTTAAATTTTTGTATGTTAATAATTTAAGTAATCTTAATTTTACGCTGTAATTAGTTTTGAATTTTAAATTTTTGTATGTTAATAATTTAAGTAATCTTAATTTTACGCTGTAATTAGCAGTAGGTTGTGACGTTGCTTTTTTACATTTAGTAATCTTGTTGGCAAAAAAGAAATAATTTTAAAAAAAATAATTAAATTAAAATTGAGTCGTTTAGAGAGGTTTCTAGGGAAGCTAAAACTATGTAAAACATGAGAGACTGATTTTTTTTACGGTTACCAATATTTTATTTGGCCGATATTTTGTTCGGCCATCTTGAATTAAAACCACAGTTTTAGTAGCTTATCTCAATACCACAATTAGTTATGGCAAACAATTTGAAATCAGTCTATTAAGTAGTTTTTTCAGGCTGGATTTTTAAATATTTCATTAAGTCGCCATTTTGTTCCGCCATCTTGTATCCGTACGTACAAGAAATTTACCGGTTTATTTCTACGTAATACTTGATTTTTGTACAACATTTGAGATAAGTTGGATCACTGGTTTTTTAATAAATTTTTATTAATTAACGTAAGGACGTAGCTGATGCACGCATCGGACAAGTGGTCCTTCTGAAACGTACACTACAGAATGCTAAACATTCCAAATGGTACGAATTCGCAGAATAAAAAAAGATAATATTAAGAGTAAAATAAGACTAAAAATATATATATTGTCAAATAATAAAAACAAAGAATGGTGACACAAGAAGTATCAGACAAAACATATAAAAACAGTTGACAATCACATAATCAATCCATTCAACTGCGTTTTTAATTGTATTGAGGTAAGGCTGAACATGTCATATGCCGAAAAGTGGCGATTATAATTATATACTAGTAGGTCAACAAATGCATTAAACCCATAATTAGTACGATGATACCTTTCAAAACACAGCTGTGTCTCGTTCTTCTGATAGGAACCAAAAAGGAGACTGACTGTAGTAGTATTTCACAGTCAATCCCTCCATTCACTAATTTGTGCAAGAAAATCAGAGGTGCCTTTCTTCGCCGAAACTCAAGTGTCTGTAGGCCGCAGAGAAGAATTCTTCTATTATAAGACAGATCTTGATATGGAAAATTAAACTTGAACCAGATACTTTGCAAATTTATTCTGTACTCTTTCAATCCTGTCAATGTGACACTGATACAAAGGGCTCCATATGGTAGAGCAATATTCTAAGATACTCCGTACTAAAGAGTTATAGAGACTAGTAATCGCTTTAGTATCAGTGACATGCTTAGTGTGTCTTTTAATAAAACCTAGCAGTCTAAAACCCTTAAGCACTATGTTATCAATGTGCAGATTAAATGCGAGGCTTTCATCGAAAATGACACCCAAATTGTTAAAAGATGTAATAACATTGAGACTTATGTTGTTTATATAGTACGTGGAAAGAATGGGATTATTGCATTTAAAAAATCGGATAACTTTACACTTAGTAATATTAAGATGCAGATAATTTGTGTTACACCATTTGTCAAGTCTCTCAATGTCAGACTGCAGTTGATTGAAGTCAAGGGAAACAGGAGAAAATAATTTTAAGTTGTCTGCATATATCAATCAATACAATCAAAGTGCTTTACTCTAATACTCCGCCCACAAATTTTAAAATGAGTCCACTTTGACTGTGTCACGAAGGTCTTTATACAGGGACCTGTCAACTGAATAAAAATAAATTTATTCCATATAAGTGGTGTAGTAAATTGAGCTTACTCCAAATTTTCTGCTATCTCAATTGACTTTAGATACACTATACCAATGACACTTTTTTGTAAAATGGAATAGTACAGTCTTGAAACAAACACCAAAAAAATATTCATAGCTGCAAAAATATGCCATACAAATCCTTAAAAAAACAACTACATAAAAACACTTAAATAATAATATACCAGTATTTATTGTTCCACTTTATAAAATATGGTATTAAATATATAATAGATATTACTCTACAAGGAATGTATAAGGAAGCAATACAAGAAAAGCAAAAATATATAATTCATTTTTTACTTATCCTAACTATTAATTTTTAAACTCTATCGTAATAATCAAGGGTATCTCCACTCTTATAGTCGCCTTTCTCCAAAATATTCAAAAGTTTTCCAACAGTTTGATCAGTAGTGAGAGCCTTCGTATCTCTAACTTCCTGGAAGTTCTGCCTCAATTCAGCACTCTCAGCTGTATCACAGATGGAATTAAACATGTCAGTGAGCACTGGTCCCGGAGAATAATTCAGCACAATTATTTTTGGCTGTTCAACAGCCAATACTTTAAAGAACAACTCTCTAGAAGCTTTCCCTGACCCATACATGGACATATTAGCAAACGGGATCCGACCCACCAAAGAGGTTATGTTTATCACCACAAGCTGAGGAGCAATTGCACGCATTTTTTGTATAAAAACGTTGTTTAATAGTACAGCAGAAAACATGTTCAGATCATAGTATTCCCTCCAAGTATTTAAATCTGCAAGCTCTGTAGTCTCCTTTAGCACACCCACGTGGCCTGCATTATGAAAAATGTATCCGAATTCGATTCCCACAGAATCAATAGTATCCAAAACACTTGCAAATATATCATTATATGCTTTAAGGTCAGGTTTAGAAAAATCAACAATATAAGTTAGAACTGTAATTGACTTATCTATGTCTGATATAAGCTTCTTGGTTTCTTCTAAACCCTTCTCACTTCTAGCAAACAAAACGAAAATTGAATTTTGATTTAAATTCCTAGACATCTCAACAGCAATAGTTCTTCCAATACCTTTGGATGCTCCGGTGATAAAGACTATGGATTTTTTTGAGAAGTCAACTGCCACTGGGGAGGCCATAACTTTATTGTTTGGATTTCTTTTACTTAAGTTTTTGACAAAATAAATATTTACCAAGTTTTTACAAAACAAATATAGATTTAAAATATTCAAATTTATTTGCTATTATTAATATCTATTGATAACCTAAACTAACCTCTAAAAGGAAGTGTGAAGCTAGTGTTTATGGTTTTCTAAGTTTTCTTCAACTGGTTCCTCTTGTTTTGTGCTTAGTGTCTTGTCATCACCTATTAAAACAAAAAACAAAGTGAGTATGGTATTGGAGTTACCCAGCATAATGAAAAGGAGAAATAAAGCTAGTTTTAATAGACATCTCGGACAAGTAGCTTAGATAAAAATGAATCGGTGAGTAATCGACTCAAAAGGCCACCGTTTCTCTGATATTGCCATGTGGTGTAAAAAGAATGGTCTTTGCTTACACAAAACAAACCTAATTTCATTTACTCATTTAAGACATATGTTTAGGATATCATTTGGTGCCACTTGTCAACCAATCTTTCAGTGCTAAAAATTATTAGGTGTAATTAACATATTCATTTTATAGTGTGCTTGTGAGATTTTTAATATTGCCATGATTAAATAAAATGCACAGAAATAAATCAATATAAAACATGAAATTGTGACAGACTTTCCATTTCCAGGGCTTATCAAACTCTTATTTCCATACAAATATTTAAAAATATGCCCCTTTCAATGGCAAGCACTACTAGCGCTAAAATATCTTGAAAAGAATACTAAAAACCATCCTTGATGACTATAAATTCCTATTCACAGATCTCATTAACCTTATACACCCAAACATTTTAGGTTTTTTCAATTTTAAACGATAGCATATGCTGTATAGCAGGGGTGCTCAAACGGTCGATCGCGAGTGCTTTTTGAGTGGATCTCGAGAATAAATTTTTTTTTAATAAGTAGGTACTTAACTAAACTACAAAAATTTCTTACGTAATAAAATAACACTTTGCTAGCGGCAAAAGGCGGCTTTATCAAAGGAACGCGCGGTACTTGTCCAAAGAAAATCCGCGTTTTTTATTCTAGCCGCTTTTCTAGAAATTTCGGGCGGCGCGTTTGACGGGAACATTCGAGACTTTCGTTAACGCCGATATAAATGTTGCGCCTGCAGGAATTGAAGTCATTCTGAATTGCAACTTGAAGGCAATATTACATCGATACAAAGTTTATTATTAAATAGTACAAAATGAGTGCAGCGAAGAAATCTAATCATTTTAATAACCATTGGGAGAAAGAATTTTGGTTTTGTATGGTGAAGGTTAAGTGCATTTGTCTTATTTGTCGTGCGTCAGTTGCAATACCTAAGTGTGGAAATTTAGAAAGACATCATAAAACGGTTCATAAAAACTATGAAAAGGATTTTCCTCCACAGAGTGAATTAAGAAAACGAAAAGTACGTGATTTGATATCTTGTTTGAAAAAAGAACAAACCAAGTTCACAAGATCAGCCAAATGATCAAAAGCTGCTATGATCGCGTGATTTAAAATATCTCATATATCGGCGAAACACAAGAAACCATCGAAGATGGATCGGTTGTGAAGAAATCATTTATTGAAGCGGGTGAGACTTTATTTGGAGATTTTAAAAATAAAACAGAAATCATGTCTGCTATTAGAGAACTTCAGTTATCTCGTCCGACTGTCACAAGGCATATTGAAATCATGAGTCAGGACATGGCAGATAAACTAAAAAATGATATCATGGAATGTACATACTTTTCTTTACAGTTCGACGAATCTACCGATATGACAGACACTGCCCACCCGTGGCGAAGATATATGTTGAAAAACGAAAAATGGCTGTCTGATTTGGCATTTTTGGCTGACATCACAATGCACTTAAACACCATTAACTTGGAGCTTCAAGGTAAAGGAAAAATTGTTATTGAGATGATTAGCACAGTAAACGCATTCAAAAGTAAATTGCAACTTATGATAGATCAACTGAAAAGAAAGGATCTGAAACATTTTCCGTCTTTGAAAGCAAGGATTCTCAAATATTTTGGGACAATTCGAAATGCGTTTTTATGATTGTAGTAAATTGGCAAATGTGGCATCATTTATGAGTTATCCTTTTTCATGTAAAAACATTGCGGAATTAGCTACTGAAATAGCAAGTCAGTTTAATATGAACTCATGTTCTGTTGAAAATGAGTTGATGCAGATTATATCAGATATACATCTCAAAGCTACAGCATCTGATACAAAGTTCTGGTGTTTTATATCTGAAGATAAATATCCAAATCTAAGGCAAATTGTCCTTCAACTAACAGCAATGTTTGGGTCAACTTACTTGTGCGAGTCTGCATTTTCTGAAATGAAGATAATTAAGTCAAAATATCGCAATCGACTAACTGACGATCATATGTCATCATGCTTGCGATTAGCACTCAGTGGTTACGTACCATCTTATGAAAAGTATGCTGAGGGCATGCAGGGCCACGCTTCAACATCCAAAGTTACTCCTTAGTTAAATTTAACACCATATGTAACTCTTTTGTTTTGTAACAACCAATAAACTTCAAATTTTGAATAACTATGAGTTTTTTCATTGATATTGTAGAGAAGAACCTAACTTAACCTAACCCAAACCTTGACTAAAATAATGTATATTGTGTGGAAAGCTAATATCTATATATGCTACGGTACACCCTACCTAGGTAGGTAGGTAGGGTGAATGTATTGTGTATGTACGACTACCCTGCATCACACATACTTGCAGCCTCTCAGAGTCAATCGTAAGTAGTCTAAAAATATTGAGGTAGATCGCCAGCAGTTCAAGTTTGAGCACCCCTGCTGTATAGAGTAAATTAAAAGTAACGATTCCTTAGAACTCACTTTTTTCCAAAAAATGATATTCAAAAAACCTCATAATTTTCACTAGTTTTCAATGCAAAATTTCTCTATTATGAAGCTTTTGACACAATAATAATAATAATAATCCTTTATTTAGCACTTGGCTAATATACAAAAGAACAATAATAATTGTCAATTTAAAAAAAATGGTCACAATGTAAAAAAAACATATCTTGGAATATCAACACAAGACAGATTATATAAAAAAAAAACAACACATGTGTACTTAATAGAAACTATACAGAAATAAAATTATTGCAGTGTTGCCAAACTCACCTTATTTTATTTTCCTTGTATAACATATTTTTATTATGTATTATGGCTTTTATTAATGAATAGGATGGATACACCAAACACTGTAAATCCTATTAAAAAAAAAGTAGTTTTAATATACTCAGAATTTTGCAGGCATGCTACATGACAATGAACAGTGTTGCAATGTTGCAAGCAGATTTTCAAACAGTAATTAGTAAGTAGGAAATTTTGGTTAATTTCAAGTCTATATTAAAGCAAGGATTTTTTTTAACAAAACCTATATTGTTAGGTGAATCTGCCCCTTTAGTTTATGTAACCCCAGGTTTGTCAATAAAACCATCATTAAAGCTTGTGATATATATTTCCAGAAAATCAGATGAGTTTGGCAACACTGAACACAGGTTGTTTCTTTATTTTGTTCAAATCTGGAGAGTTTTTGCTTTGTAAAGTAGTGAAATTTGCAAACTTTTTTGATTTTTGGTTTCGGGAAAAAAATGGGAAATGTCACGAGTTTTTACTTTTAATCTAGTCTATATACCAAAAGCTATCATTTAAAATATAAAAAAAATGACAAATGCCTGAAACCATTAACACAAGATCCTTTGTTTAGATATATTATATATAATAATTTACTTTATTCACTTTAATTTGTGTTCTATTTTTATTTCTCTATTAATTTTGACAAAAAGTAGTAGCAGTGATAAGAACAGATATTATGCTTTGATCTGTTTGAAAGGCTGAGATGAGGATTGCAATGTTGTATCGAACTTCATTCTTAGTAAAAGAGTTAAACTGATAGGTGATCACCTAGACATTGTGTACCCGCAGGTAGCTCAGAAAATTTATGGATAATTTGCATTTTTTTTTTTCAGAAAATGTCATTGTACGCGCCTTTTTTCTCATTTCTACTCAGAAAATCGAAAAAATTCCAAGCACCCCTTTTCACTCCTCTATCCCATACTATTCTAGAGTTATTTATGTTATGTTATATATCTGATTAAATATGATATGTTACTTTATATATCTGATTAAAATTCTATTCTATAGGGTAACTTGTTTATTCCGAATTGTTTTTTTTACATTGTGTATTATACCTTCTCATAATATATCTTGTTCTGACCTAACTTACTTATAGATGTAAGTTTTTTTAATTTTACTATTTTATCTTTGTATTGACAATTCCTTTGTTCTTCTGGGCAATATAAACACCTATTAATTATGGGTACTGTATGTTATCAATGCCTAGATAAATATGTTTACTAAGTACTTCTTTTTGCACATTTTGTTGGTACCTACCTTCGTCTTCTATTAACTGATCGTATTTAATGAATTCCACAATTTCTCCTTGGTTGACAGCCTGTTTTTGAGGTAAAATTGTGCGTAAAAGTGGAGAATCGGAAATAGGTTCGTCGAGAGACAACTGAACAAGATTACACTCAGGTTCCTCAGATAAAAGCTGTCGCATATAAGCTTCCCTCTTCGCTGCTAATTGACTGAGAACGTTAGGGTTGGACTTTAGTTTCCGTAATTTTGATTCTAAAAATGGTTCGGAAATGTTGACAATTTTCATACATTTAATAGGAATGTAATATAAACGCTATTGTTATATATTTACCTAAAATGGCTAAATATTCTTCGTGATCCGGCAATTTATCGCTGAATTTGGGAATGAAATTGTCTTCAAATTTTGTTGGAATATTTTCGGAAGCAGTGACGTGTGATTGACAGCTCGCCCAAGGATCCATTTTGGTTTACTTCTTCTTATAATTTATGCAGTCTCTGCAATAATTTATAAGAAACAGTTATTTGGCCCCAATTTCCTTTAAATGACTTGCCAGCTTATTTTCGAGGACCAAAAACTAGTGTGATTTCTTCACTTATTTTTATTTCATATCAGTAATGATTTAATAGGTTGTGACATCTAGACTTAGTAGGAGCCGAAAAGAGCAACCAGATGCTCTTCTCGAGTAGGAGTATTTGGCCCCCTGACTTTTGACGCCGTGGCTCTATCTCAGTATAAACAAGGCGCGGTACATTTCCGATGCGTTTCCTAGTGGCTCAGTAGAAGGGTGCTCCAGTTTCATTGCAATACGGAAAAGAAGTGTGTGCGGATAACGGTTTGGGAAATAATTTCTTCTAGTTTTTTTTGTTGGTAAATATTTACTTACACTTACCTCCGATTTTGATAATTTTTGTAACAACGATAAATTTTCAGACGAATTTATAGTTTTGTATGTAGTTGTGTTTTGAAAATCGATTTAACCAGCCCTGGTTAGGTTTTTTTTTGATACGGCGCAAAAAGGTGTAACTTTATTAAAACAAGGAATCGGATTTTTAAATTTATTTTTAGCCAAACCTATAGTGTTGTCCCGTTCGGGTAGCACCAGATTTGACGATGAAACTGTCATTAAAGCGCTATATATCAAAAAACATCATTAAAATAATTTTTTTTTCGAAAGGACAGTCTTTTTTTAAACAAATTGTCCTTGTGACTTTTTTGTTCTAAAATGTTCTTTTTATTTACGTATTTTCCCTAATTAAATTACCTGCAGCAGCCGGCAGCACGGCACTGCACTGATTATCCATGACTTCGCCCGAAAACAATTTTTAGGGCTTTGAAACCAAAAGTTGAAATATCTTGCCGCGTTCAGCAAAAATAAACTACAAAGTGATTTTAATGCAATTTAGCAAAGATCTACCCAATATACATTGAAAAATGGTATGACTTTTTTGAAGGCAGTTGGCACAGTGTGGTCGGCAAATTAAATTTAAAAATAAAATTTCCATTATTTTCAGATTTTGAGATTATCGAAAAAATTAACAATCAAAATTTACAAACCAACCAGCTTAGAATGAGCTGATACAGATTTCTGAAAGTTACCAAGAAATTGAAAACAATCTTTTAAATATAAACACACCAGAAAAATGGCAAATTCTTTTAAATCGTTTTGATAATGCTGCTAACGTTTTTTCGTTAATTTCTTTTTGGTTAAATATATCTACTAGTTCTGAATTTTCTGAATGAACGTTTTTTGTGATGGCCACCAAATGGCAGAACGAAAGAAATCGTTATTTTTAGAAATTATTAATTTATTTAAATTTTAAAGAAAATTGCCAGGAATTTTATGACTCTATAAAAAATAATAATGATGTTTTAGGGGCAGCAACATCTAATAAAAAATATTCCTTTAAATTTAATTAGGCAATAACATATTATAAATAATTAATCACCGTTTAATCTCAAATTATAATTTAGGCTTTATTTTAAACGGTTTTGATCTTAAAAGAGCATTTCAAAATAGCGGTTTGTTATTAGCAGGCGGCACAATCAACTGCTGACTCCCCCCCCCACTGTTTCAAATTTTTGTAAAAGTCCAGTGTCCTTTTTTCACTTTGCAAAAAGGTGACAGCTCTAGTACCAGTAGCGGCGGGATATAATAAGACAAATGGTAGATACTTCTAACTATTATCAGCAATTATGGAATTAAATTATCCTCGTCTATCTCTCAAAAATAACTTTAATAAACGCTTATCTACCAGTGGTCAAAAACCAACATTTTCACTGGGGAATTTTAAAATTTTGTATACAGGGAGCATCATAGTTAAAAAAAACGGACATTCTGGTGTTCTCCTTTTTACACTGATGCCAATATTGAACATAAAACTTTCACTAGACATGTCATAAATTTAAGAGAAGCTAAAGTCCTAATATCTCTCACTGTTTTGCAATGCAAGTTATGTCATTCGTCTGCGTCTCCTTTACATCAAACTTTATTTTTCTTTCTATATTTTTCGGTCACAGTTCCGATGTTATGTTCCGACGCTTCTTTGAAATATAGGTTATAAACGGTTACATTTAGATCGAACGTTAAAATTATTACCCATGTTTATACCAAAAATGTCTTATGTAAATTAATTTTTGTAGATTACTTTTTACATGAATGATAAAAAGTTTACGTGAGTTCCATTGTGTTCCATGCGTAAGGTTTACGTTTGAAACGAAATGGAATTCCCTTAATTTTTTACGTAAAACCAACCCTCAAAAACGAAACTTAAAAGGAAGCACATAATTGTGGTAAGAAAATTACATTTTACGTTGCAATTAATTGTAACCGTTTGTAACCTATACTTCAAAAAGGTACCTAACAAAATCCCGAAAAAAGGACGGACTTTCGCATTGTGTTCTGGGCTTAATATTTATATAGTAAATAATACCATGGTGGGAATTTGAAGAAAAAACTGGATTTGAAGAGGATGGAGGGTGTTGAAAAGTATATATAATTTCAATGTCATGTAGATGTTATGCTAATTAATCAATTTATATTTGTTTGTATTTACACATAGGCAGAGATATATATCGTTGGATGGCCCTATAGGTAAAACCTGTTTAATTTTTTATGAATAGCTTACAATGAGAATCTTCATTCAATCTGTAACAAAAATCCTTTCGTATATTTCACAAAAATATATTGTTTTTGAAAAAGAATGAGATGCAATACAAATTCATCAGTGTATAATTTTTTGGTTTACCAAAATTTTTGAGTTACTAATATGAACAAAATCGACGTCAACTTATTGATACTCTGTATAAATCATTAAACAGGAATACTGTGAACTTGCAATTTTTTGAATGTTAGAGAATAGTATTCTCAATTTGCGATAACAATGCTGTAATTGCTCTGTAAACCTAAGCAACAACAAGCTAAAACAAATATCTTAAAGCAAAATGCAACAAAGAAAAAAATGCTTGGTCAATGTACTGATCTTTACTATTATATATTCTGTAAAACTCAAGTATGCTAAAAAGATTAAGGAATAGTATTGTAAATAAAAAAACCTTACTTTAGTGAATCATTTTATTTAAAAAATTACTCTTTCTCATATAGATGTTAACAAAGTAAGTTTTTCGTTTAGCTGAAGCTGAGTTTTGATAAGTTGTGATAGAGAAATAACCATCAATAAATCTTTTACGTTGCTATTAAACATTTCAGAGAACTGTTCATTACTCATATGAGGTACAGAATTTACAAGATGTAAAAGACGTCTTCCAACTTCATTATTTGGTGGTTGACGATCAGCTAAAACATCTTCCACATAAGCCAAAACCTGATCCAATAAAGATCCCATTTTATTCCCTGCTTCAGCTACTTGGGCTAAATCTAGAGCAGGGTTTACGTTTCTTGGTCGTCCTGAACCTCCAATTGTTTTCTGACAGAGCTGTAATCCAAAAACTTCAGGATCATAACATAAAATCTCAACTGGAATTGATGTAAACATACAGCCTTGTTTTCCATTTGGAACTCCAAAGTTGACACATACATATGCTTTAAGACCCATACGTCCACCTTGCAGGCTTGTATCAATCGTAACATGTACGGGATTTATACACTCTCTGGAATAATATTCGTGGATGACTGAACTGTGGTTGGTGACTTCATGGCCAGTTGCCCACCATCCAACAATAGATTCACTCGAGTTGACTCTACGATTTAAGTCGTAGATATCCATGGCATATGAAAGCTCAGCTTCTACTTGGTCATCATATTCTTTATGTGGTACACAGAAAGAATTTGTTACCTCAACAATCCCTTTATCAGAAGTACCGAGAAGCGTACCAATAACACGGTATGAATCAGCATTGCGTCTTTCATATGCATCCACAATTTGAAACAGTACAACTGGATGAACTTTTACTTGCAAATTCAACGCCATGATACAAATATAATTAAGGAAAACTAACAAGTGCTAGATTGAAATCTGTTCGAAAGTGAAATTATTCAATACGAAAACAGCCTGCATTCCATCACAATAAAAAGAGAGGTTATTTCCTATTGTCTCTTCATTTATTTAATTGTTTTTGGCTTCTGCTGAAAAGGACGGCAAGAATGAGCAAACTGGTAGTTGCCGGTTAAGGTAATTTATTATTATGACGTAGCAACTCAAGGACGCTACACGTTCGTTACAAAATGAAATGATTTTCCATTTGAAATACGTTTTAGATTGCGTGTCCTGTTTCATCATGTAAAGAAAAATATTCACTCAAATGCTATCACAATTTTTTTTTAGAATTTTTTTTATTAGATTACATAATGATTACTGCCAAGTTCTCGTCGAGACTTTCAGATACATATCAAAAAAAATAATGTTGTGCAAACCTGCTACTTTTTATTTTAATTGTGTACACAACAAAAATGTAAAAAAAATTGATTATTTACCTAGCAACCACACGCTAGTATTGCTGTCACTTATATGAATAAGTAAAAAATAAGGTTTAACGCAAGACTGAAGATATTACACAAAGAGAACGGGAGTATTTGCAGCTACATAAATTCAAATTTAAACTGCTTTGGTAAATATGCATCTTTTCTTGCTATTGCCAAGTTTTAATTTGCAATAAAAGCGTTAGAAATTCCCTTCGTGCGTTTTTTGACATTCCTTATTAAAACAAAAAGTACTTAACACTAAACATTTGTATTTAATTGTATCTTGTATGCATATTAGTAGTAGTAGTCGCGGTACTATTGCCGTGTTGCTGCCTGGACTTTATAACTGACAGATGACAGGGCAAAGTTTATTTCTATATTTTATGTTCAAATACACTACAAAAATTAACCTGGTAGATTTACAACGCTGAACTTAAGTTTGTTGTACATATTCCGGCTGATAGGTGGCAGTAAACAATTTTTAATAATTTTCTGGTGTCAACAATAAGTGAAATATTTTCAGCTTTGCTCAGATACCACGATCCGAATATGTTTTATATCCGTGTAACACTCACGATCAAAAAGCCGTATTTTGTGGTTACATTTACATATATGCGTAAGAAGATTTAGGCTTGTTGCCTAAATTTACAATGAAACATATTTAAAGTAAATCCATTATAACTAACAATAATCATTTTACAATAGATCTTCTTTTTCCAAACTTTGCTCTTAGTGGCACTTTTTGATTCTTGCTACTGGTTTCCTCAATTTCGAGTGATGCTGCAGTAATTTAAGTTTATCAGAAACCTAAGAGATCTTCATACGCCTCTGAGTACAGACTTTCTCTCTGGTTTTCTATTATAGTCTTCTACCCATATATACAGCCGGTTAGAAAGAGTAACGGTCACTTGCTGACGGGATTAGGGAGGACGCTGACGTAATGCCCAAATTATGAATACACTTTCAAATTTACTATGCGAATACCTAACACGTATAACAATTGAATCCATAACAGCCATCTGCTTGTTAAAATTAACAGCTAATTAATAACTAAACCCTAAAACTGTTTTAGAAAAGGTTTGGAGCTCGATAACGTTTAAGCACAATATTTTTGAGCTGGCAAGTCAATTCTGAGCACAACAATCAGGCAAAAAAAAGTAGTAAAATAGGCTGGCAAATCGTGAAGATTTTTTGCTAAAAAAATTCTTGTTTTAATGTAGACTCAGAATTTTGTAGGCGCTTGTTCTTTACAGCAAGCTTAACCAATCCTAACCTGACCTAATCCGCATTGTTATTTATTACAGGTTTTGTCGTTGTTTGTTCTTTTGGGCACAAAATTAGAAAACAGTAGTCTTGCAAAAAAAAAAAAAAAAAGGACCAAGCCAAGCTGCGGAAGAGTCAAACCGTTCAAAGTGGAAAACTTACAGAGACTTGCACGTTAGAGAGGGATTAGGAGGCAAGTGCCGTGGATGTGATAATTCCTAGTTCTTTCCAAATTTTTCTCTGTACGTCTGTACCAGAACCACATGATAAGGCATTAGAAACATGGTGGCAATTCCGATGTGGGAGCGTATGAGATTTCGTAAGAACTTCAAAGAAAGTAGTTATGCGCAACGGTAACATGCCTGAGGGCGTGCCGACAATTTGAAAACTGATCATTAAAGAGAATATAGGATAGGAGATAAAATACGGAATGATTTAATATTTTACTGGATACAGCCCGCCAGATTCCGACGTTGCCGTTTTCTAATATATAGTGTGCTCGTATCCCGACTCGTAGAAACATTTTTTTTTTTTTAGTTTTTTTTATGACAAAACTCATAATTAATAAAAATGCGGATTATTTATAGATTGGGTTAGGGTTGGTTAAGCATTTTTATGAAGATTGGACAAAATTCGGGGTCTATATTAAAACAAGGTTTTTTTTATAACAAATCCTAAACTGTTAGGTGGATCAGTCTAATTAGCGCTAGGTTAGCCTAGGTTCGTCAACCAAACAATACAATTCTGTTGTACAAAGAAAAGAACTGTGGCAACGTTGAAGTCTGGCGGGTTGTACACCGGTAGGTTAATTTAGTTTGCATCTGCCTGTAGCAATTTATCAATTGGGCTGCATTTTGTTTGACAGCGGTTTCTGTAAATCCTATATTCTTTTTAATGATCAGTTTTCAACATGTCGGCACGCGCATAACTACTTTCTTTCAAGTACTTATCAAAACTCATACGCCCCCGCATCGGAATTGCCACTGCTTAGAGTATGAAAGAAGTCTGTGGTTCTGGTTCAGATGAACAAAGAAAAAATTGGAAAGAACTACATCCACGGCACTTGCCTCCTAATCCCTCTCTAACGTGCAAGTCACTGCAAGTTTTCCACTTTGAGCGTTTAAAAAATGCAACACATGTCAAATAATTAACAGTTCAGGTCTCCGGGATCGGCTCGTCGAAGGCAGACCTCTGTGTTTTTAATGTAAGTGGTTACACGTATTCGGTTTAGCTGCTTTATTTCGAAGAAAAGCAGGAGAGTCAACCGCTCAGATTAGAAACTAACGACTCCGCTAGTGGCGTTGTGAACGTGTAAGGCCGAGTTGTTCCTGCATTGTAGTGGGAGGGGTAAGGGGATAACTTGAAAGAAAAGGTCATCACGTGTAACTAGCAGTACTCTCAAGGGGTGGAAGCCAAGATGCATTAGAAGGGATTTATAAAGAAAGAAAAATTACCGATATTTGAAATATACGGGATGTACCGGGAGCTTAGAGCTCGCCATCTAGACATCCCACCGATAACGTCTTCAAAGTGGAATAAGGTGTAGTTCACCTGGAAGGGTCGCTCCAGCTTTGAATAAGCCCCGGAGATAGAGCAATCTGGCGAATAGTGATGGGAGATCTGGATCTTTTTAAAGATCCGGGTCAACGGATCTGGGTCAGTTTAAAGACCCGGATCAGCGGTCCGGATCTCTTTAAATGCAATAAAATAGGTGAGCCATATTCGTCATATTAGGCATTGGGTAGGTATGTATGCGTAGCTTCATCTATCTGAAAAGTTTGTAAGCATGCAACATCGGTTGTATAGACAGTACTGTTCGTACATTTTTTTAGTTTTTCGCGACGAGTAAAATGAGTGGCGACCTCACCAGTCTACTTTTTGTTTACAAACTTGTATGCGATTTATGATGATGCATTGAACGAACCGAAGAACTGACTGAACCATAGACAAAAGCACCTAGACGCTTCATTTTGCTTTGTCTCTATTTCAAAGATCCTTGATCCGGCTCGCAATATTTTCAAGACCCGGCTCCCGTGGTTCAATATTAAGATCCAGATCAGTCGTGAATGACACATCTGTATTGGCGAATGGACTAGTATCCGCACTAACAAGGTAGAAACAACGTCTTCCGGTTCGTCTCGTCGAAGGCAGACCTCTGTGTTATTAACATAAGTGGTTCCACGTGTTCGATTTTGCTGCTTTATTTCGGGAGGGGGGGGGGAGTGGGAGACTCAAACGTTCAGAGTGGAAACTAACGACCCGCTAGAAAGGGAGCAGGCGCTGTAAACCTGTGAGGCCTAGTTGTTCCTGTATTCTATCCCGTTCGTCTACCGCAGTTCTACATAGAATATTACCGTAATGGCCGCTATGTGGCGGGAATTGGAGGGGTAAGGGGATAGTTTGAAAGAAAAGGTCATCTCGTGAGACCAGTAGTACTCTCAAGGGGCATCTAGTGGAAGCCAAGATGCATTAGAAGAGTTTATTAAGAAAGACAAATTTAAAGATATTGAAATACACAGGCTGACTTGGAGCTCAGAGCTCGCCATCCGGACATCCCACCAATAACGTCTCCAAACCGGAATAAGGTGTAAATTATCTGGAAGAGTCGCTCCAGCTCTAGATAAGCCCCGGACGAAGAGCAATCTGGCAAGTTGTGAAGTGCAGTGCCAAAAACATAGATTGAAATTGAAATGTAGAAACAACTTGGTCTGGCTGATTTCCTCGATGGAAAGGCAATATAATATGTTCGCAGTCTTCCGGTTCGTCTCGTCGAATGCAGACCTGTGTGTTGTTAACATAAGTGGTGCCACGTGTTCGGTTTTGCTGCTTTATTTCGGGGGGAAACGGGAGACTCAACCGCTCAGTGTGGAAACTAACGACCCCGCTAGAAAGGGAGCATACGCTGTGAACGTGTGAGGCCTAGTTGTTCCTGCATTCTATCCCGTTCGTCTGCCGCAATTCTACATAGAATATTAGCGTAATGACCGCTACGTGGCAGGAGTGGGAGGGGTAAGGGGATAGCTTGAAAGAAAAGGTTATCTCGTGAGACCAGTAGTACTCTCAAGGGGCATCTAGTGGAAGCCAAGATGCATTAGAAAGTTTTTAAATAAAGTCAAATTTAAAGATTTTGAAATACACGGATGACCGAGAGTTCAGAGCTCGCCATCCGGACATCCCACCGATAACGTCCCCAAACCGGAATAAAGACAATAAAGTGTATCTCGCTCCGAGGGTCGCCGGATAAAGCGAGTAAGCTCCGGACGGGGAGCAATCTGGCAAGTTGCGAAGTGCAGTGCCAAAAACATATATTGGAATTGGAAATTTAAAAAAATGACAAGGCGGGAAATACAAAGTTGATATTATAAATACGTGAAAAAATTTCAGGTTAGATCTGCACTAATATGCAGTTATTTTGTAATGCTGCAATGCCGTTTTTAAGTTTATTACGGTTTTAACTACAAAATTCATTCAATTTTTCACCTACACTATTTTTAAACAATTCATAATGGATTCCTTAAGAAGAGGAGCATTAATAGTTATTGAAGGAGTTGATCGTTCCGGTAAATCTACACAGTGCAAAAAACTCGTAGAAACCTTACTTTCCAAGAATATAAAAGCCGAATTAATGAATTTCCCGGATCGGACGACATTGACTGGGAAACTTATCAGTGAATACTTAAAGAATCAAGAATGCAAATTAAACGATCACGCCATTCACTTGTTATTTTCCGCAAACAGATGGGAAAATGTGGAAAAAATGAAATCAATACTATATTCTGGTACCACCTTAATAGTTGATAGATACTCATATTCAGGTATTGCTTTTTCTTCAGCGAAAAAAGGTAATTATCTTACATTGTTATTCTGATTTAGGTAAAATACTGGAATAATTTTTTAATGTTTGAAAACGATGTAGAATGTTCACTAATCTCGTTCTGTTGGACTTGCATGTGGTCTTATTTAAGATTCATTCATTGCACAGTTTGCTGAGGCTATTTTTCCACTAATAATTTCTCCTTGTTGTACCCAATTTAAGTTTTCATTTATAATTATAAGTCCCAAAAATTTTGAACTACTTTGAGTTAATGTATCATTATAAATGTTTATGTTATTTCTATTGCTTGTGAATGGACATTAGTAGAACTGTACACCATTAGTCTTCCCATGATTTAGTTCAAGAAAATGTAGTTTGCACCAATCTGACATTTTGTTAATAGCTATATCTATCAGTTCAAGAGCAGTATTCAAACTTTCATTACTTACTATAGCTGACGTGTTATCAGCAAATTGTACTAAGGAAATGTTATCACTGAATATAAATTGGGGAAGGTCATTAACAAATATCAAAAACAATAAAGGGGCGAATATTGTACCTTGTAAAGTACCTATATTGATTTCCTCCAGGTTAGACTGAAACACATTATTCATAATATTGAATTACTTTGAATTTTACCTTTTTATGCCATATAATACAATTTTTAGTTCAGATTCACTTTTGATAATTTATTAATCACTGTCTTTTTTCCCTGTTTTTTTTTTATTAACAAAAGATTCATATTCAGAGATAATGTCGCTCGTACTTCAACACATTGTCCCTGTGATATGCCCAAAAACTCATGACGGTACTGTTCAAACTTTTTTTGTTTCCCCGTCGTGCAGAAACTACAACAGAGCTGTCTTTGTGGACAAAAGTAATAAAAAATTGTTTAGCACAGTGGCTGACTTTTGAGAAACCCTAGTAGGTTCATACAAGTGTTTTTACAAAATTAAATGCCAATAGCAAATCAGTAAAACAGTCTCTGTGATTACTAAGCTCAAATAAATTAATGTTAGTCACCATATAAAATTTAAATATGGGGAATTACTATATTTGCCAAAACAATGTATTTCTCCTAAAGCTTTCTTCATAGTTCTAGATAGACATCTACTAGTGAGTTCACAACATTCCTTTTAAGTGTTAAAATAATTAAATACTTAATGTAATACTGTCTTGTTTTAGGAATGGATGTAAAATGGTGTAAACATCCAGAAAATGACTTACCCAAACCCGATTTGGTTTTTTTGTTAACATTAAGTCATGAAGAGGCCGCAAAACGTAGTGGTTTTGGTGAAGAAAGGTATGAAAATGAGACTATGCAGAATAATGTGTCAAAAATGTTTTCTCAACTCGTGAAGGAAGATGATAATTGGAAAATTGTTGATGCATCAGGCAGTGTTGATAGTGTACAGAATATTCTATTAAATGCAGTATTAGCTAAGATCGGTGAAGTTGCAAACAAAGATCTACAAACATTAGATTTCCAAAATAATTATGAATAAAAAAATTTGATCTCCAAAAGTGATATATTTTGTTTTATTTTTCTTAAAGTTTGGGTTTATTGTTAATGCCCCTTTTCGGGCTGAGATTTTTAAATTAGGTTTAAAATTGGGATAATAAAAAATAAGTTAAAAATAGTATTTATAATAATAAGCAATAAAAAGTATAGTAAATACATCTGATGGCGTGGTTTTACAGCCAAATGGTTTGATACTTTTCTTCTCTCAGTGAAGTATTGGGATGTATAAACGTTAAAGGGACACTGTAAATACGTAACTATTATATATATATATATATATATATATATATATATATATATATATATATATATATATATATATTCAGCTGGTGGAACAACTTCTTTAATTGCCAGAACTATTTCTGTTTCTAACACTGCAAGACATCTTTGCCCATTTAGAGTCTTCTTATAAATGAAAGGCTGAATTAATCGATTTACTAGTAAAATAACACAATGGTTTAATAAAATTATGCTAAAATAAGTAGGTAATGGGTTTTTACCATAAAACCACCACACATTAAAAATCGTATTTGCAGCCTTCGTTGTTCCCGCAATTGAGGATTTTCTGCAGCTCAGTAATGCTGGTTGTGTCTGTTAAATAAGCTATATTTGGTTAAATGCGTTTCATCTAAAAATAAAACATGGCTTTTGTAAAGAATTTTACCCATGGAATTTAAAAATTTTAAAATATACATTTGAAAGATTATCTTTTTCTAATAATTCCTATACACAAAAATTTATGGATGAGGCACTTTTTCAAATTATATCCAAAAAAAATTAAGGTTTCGGAAGGTTGCACTGAACTACGTAAAAGACTGATTATATTATAATGCTCTACAACACAAAAATGATTATTTCTAACTAAAAGTTAGAAGTATTTATTATATTAGACGTTTTTAAACATAATTACAGCTGCTAAATAAAAAGCGGGAGTGTCGCACGTTGGACGCAAATCCAGTGTGCTGGGGTTGCTACGTTGCCAAGTTTATTTTATATAATCTATATAAATTATATAATAAAAACAAAATGCATTTGTGGGTTATGGATCGGTACCAGTAGGAGCGCGAAGGCACCAGGCGGATTGGTACCGGGTTAGACGCCGTAGGCGTTATCGTTAAAACCCTAAAAGGCGAACAACAGCGCAGGGCATCACTGGCCAAAGTCTAACATACGGCCCAGAGGGCCGATGTCGAATGTTAGGCTTCCGCCTGTAGGCATCATCATTAAAGCCCTAATATAAAAGGCGAACGACAGCAAAGTGCATCACTGGCGGAAGTCTAATATTCGGGATCGGCACAGGGGCGGCAAATGCATTACTGTCGGGAGACAAACATGAAAAATTTAAACTCCATACAATAAAGTAAGTTTGGCAACAATGCTAGATAGCCTTTCTTCAAATTGTCATATTAAGGATTATGGCCTATTGGAATGCAGTCAAAATATGGAATTTCTTTTTGATTTTTTTAATAGAAAAAGTGGTTCATCCATTTTTTTACTTTCTTAAAACACTTAAATGAAGGTAAACTTTATATTTTATATTCAAAAAGTATCAAATTCCGTGGGTTTAATTCTTTAAAAGACCCTAAAACGTTGGTGAAAAAGTAGGGATTTTTGGCATTTGTTTGGTTGTTGACAAAATCGCAGTCTTCTCTCAAAATGAACTTCATTTAGCCCTTGTATAAGGGCGGGTTTTTATAGACCGTAACGGGTTGCTTTCAATGCGTATTCTTCAGAATGTTAATTTCTCTGCTTGCAACTTGTGTAGGAGATGTAGGATTTTCGGCAAAATATTCTTGAATTTTTCTATTTCGATTTTCATTTTTCTTTTATAGTTTTTTGGTCAAGTTTTTTTAAAACTTTGATATGCAAGTAGGTTGGAAACAAGTGTGGAGAATATTTTTCTCCCAAAATGACGTCTTTTCGTGAAAAATTTCAAAATAATCGTTGGCGGTACTCTCCGCTTTCCTTTGTTTTTTAAAATAAGTTACTAGAGTGTCTAACTTTTCTGTTTCAAAAAATTTTCAGCATTTTGCTGAATGCTTTACAGGTTTTGACACCAATTCAATAAAATGTGCAGTAAAATGAAAATATCTGACAGCTTTGGTATCCTAGCAGCTAAAAATATGCTTCGCAGTCATAGACAACTCAAGCAAAAAACAAATTTTGTCGGTTTTTTGACTAAAAACGTTTTTTTTTTGTTAATATGCATTTTAGGAAAAAAAATTGATGGTAACTCAAACGTCGAAATCAAAGTAATAATGCAGGGATACATTGATACAAAATGCCGCCTAGAAAGTTTGAAAATTCCCATTTGAGGTGATATGACAAAATTAATTGCACATTCTCATTGTTACTTTTTCTGCTCTACAAGATGGCGCTGCTAGATTTTCAATCCGACGTTTCGTTTCTTCGCAACAATCATCAACTTTGTTTTAGGCAAAAAATTCCATTTTATGCTTAATTAACTTTAATCTAAATTCAATGACATAACACACTTGACGTATATCCGACGTTTCGAGTCGAAAATCCATCATCAGTGCTAGTTACTGATGATAGCGATGGAACGAAAAGATCGATCAAAATCCTGATGACGTCATTTTGTAGAAAAGAAAAAATGGCCAAGAAAATGTCGAATTCATTTTGGTCTACTTCTTTAAGTAAAATGAGAAAAAAATAATTTGTTAAAATTTTTATTTAATTGCCAGAAGTCAGAATTTGAAATTTGATTTTATAATGAATTTATTTTAAAAAAAGTAGAAAAAAATATTTGTTTTTTCAGTGAAAGCTTCCAGAATATATTTTCATTTAAAACTAAAAAATTTAAGAACTACAAACATTTTACAAATTTAAATAAAAAAAAAAAGTTAATTCAAATACATTACTAAATATTTAAAAAATACATGAAAGTAGCAAAAGTATAAACATTAGAACAAGTATTCAAACTGAAAACCGTTTGCTTCTATACAATTTTGAGAGATAGTAATCTACCCTTTAGATTAAGTCCGGGCCTCTTGCTGGCCAGCATACAACCCCTTGATTCCCAATACATTTACCAGGCAGTGGCGGCTCGCGGGTGAAAAAGTAAGTGAAGTGCAAATGAAGCAAGAAAATATATCAATAATTTTTTTTTCAAAATTTTTTTATATGTGGAGGGGGTAGAATATTTTTTTACACCTAAATTTTGTATACTAAATCAATTCTCCTATCCTTCATAGCAGCAAATTTATTTATAACATCCTCATAAAATGGATGAGTTGCCCTAATCTCCTCCAGACATTCCTTTTGAATTGAAATATTGCCTAGCGAAGTAAGTCTTTTTTGAGATATTATATTTCTTAAATAAGTTTTTACACGCTTGAGGCAAGAAAAACTTATACGCCGGTATTGTCAAAATAAGGGAAAACAATTTATGTGCTTCAGTAAAAATATATTTACTTTTATTAATTTTTTTCACTTGCACTTGCCGCGATATATTCCAATTACCGTAAAACCCCATAACATTGAACATTTTTTGACTTTTGTCGTTTTCATATTTTAAGTAACAGACAATAGACAAACACCAATGTGGGCATGTAGGGGGGACCAATAATACCTTTGAAAATATGTAATAACATTTCTACATTTAGGTAAGTAAGACCCTCTTTTTTAAAAAAAATAGGGTGTTCAAAGTTGTGTATCCATGGACACAACTATGAACGAGACATTAGAATTACCTTTATGTTCAACGTAATGCGTTGTATACAATACATTGAACGAAAAAAATCCTTTATAACATTGTTTTACGTGAAAAAAAGTTGACGCAAAATAAAAACCTGATAAAAACAGTGATAATATTTATTAAAATTTATCTAAAATAAATATAAAATAAACGAAAATGTTCCTTTGGTCACAAACAGTGAAAAAGTGAGTAAATAGATAGGTTATTACCTAAAACACAAAAAAGTAGGTATTGATTTAAAATGAACACAACTTTATTGGACATTGCTTAAGTCTTCGTTGAATGTAAAACGGCCTCTAAGCTCTAGGGGATTTCTCAACGTGCTTTTTACTTGGCCCTTTTCAATATATGACTCGTTTTCTACTTGGGGGAAAATAAAGGTTGACGGCTTTTGCCCATATCGTCGAAGACAACTGACTTTGAAGCCATTTTTATCTTTGGCGATAATTTTTGAGACGAATATTTTTTTGGCTTCCTTTTTTGTTCCTTCGTTGTATATAAATTCGGCCAATACGAATTTATAAGCAGGAGAATCAGTTTCTGTGCGAAGAGAAGTACTGTGGGTTGAACTGTCGTCTTCTTCTGAGCTAAGGCACAGGGCTTCCCGTTCTTTCTCGACTATTGCAGTAAGGTCCTCATCTTCCGACGAATTCATATAAATTATATTGTCTGATTCACCGCTATCGCCATCACTATCTCCTGATGAGTAGGTAGTTTTCTTCTTTGCTTAATGCTGACTTCTTGCTCTTTAAAGTTTTTTCGGCAATCCCTTTGCTGGTTGATGGGCGACTCGATGGGTTGTCATTCCGTAGTTGGACAAGATCCTCAAAAGCAATACTTTTCCCGGGAGCTACATCTATTTTAGATCTTTTTTTGGCTGGGGCATTTTCTTTTTCTCCATATCTCATATTCATTAGCATATCTATGACGACCTCAGAAACCACCTGAGAATTGCTGTTATCTTCAGTAGGCTCCTTTGGAAATCGGCTTAATACTTCCCAGGATTCCACGGAAAAATCCCACATTTTTTGAATCCTGATACTAAATTATCAGATTTATTATCAGGTGCAACAGCATCACATAATGTTTTTAATAATCGGGGAAATTTTTCTTTGGGCAACACTTGCGACTTTTTTTTAAGGATTGCTTCCATGCATCTAATATAGACCTCCACTTTCGCTTCAATGGCCCATAAAAGGCAACATCAAGGGGCTGTGCAAGGTGGGTAGAATTTTTAGGAAGGCAGCAGAATGAAATATTGTTTTCTTGGGCTCCTCTTAAAACATCTTCAGAGAAATGGCTAGAGAGATTGTCCCCTATAAGCACGACTCGCCCTTCAATTCTTTTTCGAAAAGGTATAAACGAATTCAAAAACCAGTCGGCGAAAATTACTGCGTCAAACCAATCGCTCTTACTACGGTTATATCTGGTGCATCTCGGTCCGCCTTCAGTCCAGGTTTGCCACAGATTCTCTGCTTTATATATCACGTATGGTGGAAGTACATGTCCATCCGCAGATCCACAAAACATTACGGAAACGCTACTCTTTGACGAATCCCTGATGCGCTCAGGGTATTTTATGCCTTTACGAAAAATACATTTTTTAGTCCCCGGGTCATCGGATAAATTGGTCTCATCGTAATTGAAGATTCTATTCGGAGGTAGAGGCTCGTTGTTGTCAAAAATTATCTCTTTTAAATTAGTAAAGTAGTCTGCCATATTTTCAGGTGTAACGCTTGCCTTCGATTTTTTTAAATTTTGACAAATCCTTAAAGTGAGATCATTTTTGTGTCTCCGAATAAATCTTTGACACCACTTTCTACTGGGTAACTTATTTTCCTGAAGTTGAGAAGCCTCTAAGCCGTGCCTAATAATTAATTGCTGTACCAAATGAGCCAAATCTGAATAATCGAAAGGAAACCCCCATTCGCTTACAACTAGGATATGTTGGACGATTGCATTTTCCATTTCGACAGGAAGAACAAACGGTTTCCCCACTTTTCCTCCGTGACGATTGTTTAATTCATTTGATAACGTACCTTTTGGAAAACCGAATTGTCTGCTGGCTTTAGAAAGACTAATTCTATTTTGTCTTATCATAGCTAATGCCGCTTCAAGTCGTGGTTTATCTTCGGCATCATAACGCCGATATTTACGCTTTCCCGGCATTGATATTTTCTGAAATTAATAAAATAGTCGGTATAATTATTTTTTATCATGTTTAAAAAATGGATCAATAACTTTGAACGGTTTTTCAAAGTTAAGGGAAATATTTGAAATTTGGAGGTTAGATTATAAAATATACCATAACAATATTTTACGCCAAAATTCACTATTCTTCACATACTTACGGTTTAATGAGGTCTAAGGACACTATGTAAGCAGATCTGAGGTAAATTTGAAGCACTCCTAATTTCGCGGGCTTTTTTGACACACCGTTCAATGTTTTTAGGATCGATAGTATGCATCGAAACGTTATCGGCGCAGTACAAATTTATTCGTTTATGATCGGAGGAACTTATCGAACACAATCTGTCCTTGTTTTAAGAATATATAGGAATGAGGTAAGGGAATATATGTTTTAATGACTTTATGTTCAAAGATATATGACGCTTCAAAGTTATGGGGTTTTACGGTACTCTCATTGGCAAAAATAAGACCAAACTCATTTTTAAATCGTTGAATTTTTGAAAATATTTCCCCAGATAACTGTAACAAATTTTCAAACGGGCCAGTCGGAAAATTGAAACTATATTCGGAAAATTTAGCAGAACCTGCCAAACATGAAAATGTAAGTTTTTCACAGTTTTGAAAGCTTAATGTCATTTCTATTAAAATATGGTCCAATATTTCATAAAAAAGGGTTCTATACTTAGCGCTAATTTTTTCAGGTGAAAGCTTAGCAAGCTCACGTTTGTAATGATTTATTTCTGTAATAGAATTTGCTTTATCAAACATGGTATTAAAATGTTTTTAGAGAGCGCCTCACGACAGCGTTTTATATTAGATATGCAAAAATGAATGTCAAACAATTTTTTTTTGAAGAACGCAACTTGAACAATCATATTTACTAACTTCGAATTTGAAATCCAACGAGTTTCAGTAATTGTTGGTATACGCCTACATGCAGATGTAAGAGCATACGTTCGTTTGGCTGAGTGATGAAAAAATAAGGGAATACCACTAATGCTTGCAAAAAAATTCGACATTTAGAAATATTTTTAAACTTTGCTGCATCAGGACAAATACAGCCTGCGGCGCTTTTTCTTTTTTGAAGGCCATTTAGATGGCCAGACATCACACTTGCGCCATCGTAACATTGCTCTATTAATTTATATTTATAGTCAAATTGATCCAATAGAAAATATAAATTCTCCGACGTTCTATCGGAGCTGACATTATAAAATCCTAAAAATCTCTAGATCTTAAAATTTTGGAGCACTGGGAGGTGTGCGTAATATCAGTGGTGTCATCCACTTGCACAGAAAAAACTGTGTGTTCATTATTTCTTTTTTTACATCATCACTTAAATAATCAGAAATGCATTCAATTAACAATTAATTATTTCGTTTTGAATAGTTTTCGAGTCACCAGTAAAACATTTTTAATTTTTTTGTGATGATCTTTTAGTTTTTGGGAACTTCTCGATATTAATAAACCTAAAAGCTCTTTAAAATCCCCCCTATTTATTGACTCGCTGCTGTTATCATGGCCGCGAAAGACAAACTCTTGTTTTGCAAGGTACAATAAGCGTCAATTAACAAGCACATAAATAGTCTATTTAATCGGACGTTTTCGTTAAAATGTATTTTATATAGTTTAGCATTTTCTTTTAAAGTGTCAGCTATAGTGCTTTGATTTTTTACAAATGTTTTTAGCATTAATTCGCATTTTAAATGCTCTGCCGAGTCTTCACGTAAAGACCTTCATATATTTAACATACCGGCAAATCCTTCCTTATTCCACACTGAATATTTATTGGAAACTAGTAAACAAGGCCAGCAAAACAATTTTTGTAATATTTGACTATGAAAATTAATAAACCCAACACCAAATAAAGTTGTAACAACACCATAAATAAATATAACACAAAACAGACAAGTAAACTGCAAAGGAACTAACCGGTTGCAGCGAAATCCGCGAAAATAAAAGTAAACAACCACCCCAAACTGAACGACACGTGGGTGTAGTGTACTGCGTTAGCAATTCACCGAGAGCGTTGTATGGAGCTGGTTAACATTAATCTTCCATGCGGTCGACGTCATCGCGTACGCGTTGTCATGGAAACATAGTAGGAAAATCGTAAACTAAACATAGCACCTCCAGCAAAGTCAAAGCGGTTTGCGCCACTGTTATAGCAGTTATAATAAAGTTCGATTGAAAGTTTTAAAAAGACATGCCGCCAACGGTCAAGTAAAAATATTTATTCGAGATATAAAGCTTATTTTTTGCCAATTAGGTAAATAAATGAATGTAAAAACTTAAATTTTAACAGATATAACATATAGTTAGATGTTTGCTTCAAAATACAAGAGTTCTAACCACACTACACAACAACTTGTTACGTTCTGGACGCGCGTTTCGCTAACCAAGTTAGCATCATCAGCAGATGATATAAACTAAAGTAACTTATCCTAACCGAGACTATTTATAGGTAAATGTGGTCACACTTGGTTGGACTGCACCGTTGTCAAGTAAACAATAGAGGGGACTATGGGAATAGGCCCTCTGTCTTTATTTAGTGCTTTCTTACCACATTTAACTATTTCTATACTCTCAAATGCATCCAATAATCTATTATTAGATACATTTTTAAACAACTTAAGATTATTTATTCCTATTCGGTGATTGTTTTCCAAAGCATGTTGCTACTTTTCTGTTCTTCCGTATCTTAAATGTGCCATGTGTTCTTTAAAACGAATGTTTATGGAGCGTTTAGTTTGCCCAACATATTTTAGATCACAATCATTACAGCTAATTTCATAGATGCCACTCCTCTCCCTCAAGTCGACTTTGTCTTTGGGGTTTCCTAGGAGATTTTTTAAACTATTCTCCGTTTTGTAGGCTTCTAAAACCTACGTTTTTAAATACTTTTTCTAGACCTCTCGTATATCTGGGATCATATGGGATTACTATGAATTTATTGGAAGCCTCAGGTATTTGAAGAGTAGTGGCATCTTTTAACATTTTCTTATGCTTATGTCTATTTACTAGTTTATGTACAAAATTATCATTATATCCATTACTTTTAGCTATATCTTTAATCCGATTCATTTCATTGTTAAAACGTTCTTTACTTAGTGGAAAATTGACTAACCTGTGAGTTAAGAAATGGAATGCTGCCATTTTGTGTTGACGGCAATGAAATGAGTCGGATATATATCTATCAGTATTGTAAATTTCCTATAAATATCAAATTCTAATTTATCGTTATTTCTAATAACTAACGTGTCGAGAAAAGGTAATTGCCCATTGTTCTTTTTCGTACATAAAATTAATGGAAGGATATTTATTGTTTAATGTTTCTAAGAAAGTGTCCAAATTTTCTGTTTTAGTATCAAAAATAGCAAATATATCGTCTACGTATCTATAGCACACCCTTGGGAAATATTTGAGTTCTTTTTTGAATTTTTCTAATCTGCCCATAAACAAATTTGCAAGGAACGGAGATATATTGCCCATCGCAGTTCCCTCTGTGTTATAATATTTATTGTTGTACTGAAAATAATTTTGATTCATACATAATTTTGTGAGAAGTAAATATCATCAATAATTTTTTTCTTCAAATTATTGATTTCAAAGTTCCTTTAGGTACTCTAAAGCTAGTGGTATGGGTACACTAGGAAACAATGAGCTTACATCAAAAGATATTAAAATTTCACCTTCTTTTAAGTGAACATTCTTAATTTTAAAATTCTAACGAGTTAGTAACCTCAAAGTTATCATACGAGATATTTAATTTGCAGAGAAATTCTTCTACTAACCATTTTGAAATATTGTTATTGATCCAACAGCTGAAACAATCATGGACTTCCCAAGGTTTATGAATTTTGGGAAGGCAGAAAAAAATAAAAACGGAATCGCTATGTGATATTTGAATTTTTTTATCGACACAAGGTTTTTACACTGGTTTAAAGTTCTTTTTACTTCTGCTATCATTTTTGATAACGGGTTTTTCTCAATTAAATCATAAGGACCAGTTTGAAACTATGATTTAATTTAATTGAGAAAAACCGTTATTTGATATCTCTTATAGTTTTTAAAACAATGTAAAAACCTTGTGTCCGATAAACTAACACACTAACACATAGGGTGTCCGGATTTGGTTGCAAAAGCAGGGTATCTCGCTTATTTTTAAAGATAGAACCTCAAGAATGCGGTTTTCACGAACCTGAGCTAATTTTTTGTGAAACTCATGAAGCCGTAAACAAAATTTTCATAGCTTTCTTCGTTTATGAGATACAGGGCGAAATAGAAAATTTTGCATTTTGGGACCCCAAAATTATGTATAACTCGGTTATCCTTTAACTTAACGCAAAGGGAAAAATTGCTGCTTATGCAGTTTTTTACGCTGGATCCAGTGGCGTAGTCATATTTTTCATTTGAGTTGTTATTTTTTAGATATGACCCAAAGTTGTGTTTTTTTAAATGGGACACCCTGTATATTTGTCCAGAAATTGATTTGTCCTTTTAAAAGCCTCTAAAAAATATATAATAGTATGGGTCTATTTTAATAAACAACAACAAAAATCCTAATTTTTATAATTATCATCCCAAATTTTGCAGTAGGCCATGCAAAACAACGCTGCCTTTTATTTAAAGTCGTTAACAATATCTACATCCTAACAATAAATCAAAATAAATATGTAATTAAATCTATTTATCAAAATATGTATTTGATAATTTCGCACCAAAAAAGTACCACCTACCTAGATTTATGTAACACAAGAACAAAACAGTAATAAATAATTATGTAACATGACTTTCAGCAAAAATCAACTGTCGTATAAGAACTACAGTAACCAATGGAAATCAAAAGAACTGTTCAAACTGATTTCCATTTTGTTCCATGCATGCTTCAAGTGTGCACAATTTTCGTATTCGTTTTAGAGAATTACTTTAGTTTAAATAACGGGATGATTTTGTAAATAGCGAAAGTTTTCTCTTATTGCATTTCCACCACAGGTTCCAGTGTTAGGACTAAAGATGTTTGCTTGTTTATTTTTCTTGGTGAAGTAGCACTTCACCTACTTCATCTGAATAGCCGCCACTGGAAAATAAAAGATTGAGAATCTCTGTCACTTCTCTTCCATTATGGGGAGGAGCCCCATCTTGTTGCCACCATAGATTTCTTAATACTTTTAATGGTTCTTTCTATAAGGCATACATTATTTCTTGCTCTATCAAATCTATACATTTTTGAGATGCAAGGGGACCATCCAAAAAAAAAATGGGCCAATGATGTTGTTACGCCACATTCCCACTCATACACTAAACGATTTCCTTCCTTGAGGTTTCATTGTGTCGGTTAAATATACCGGACGTGGAAAAAGTGCACTGATCCATCCAAATTATTTTATTCAAAACATCAGCTTCTAATTTATTTTGCATCCAACGGCAAAATTCTAGGCGCCTTCATTTGCACTGAGATGATCTAGGTGCGTCCTATAATATAGAAAATAAATAATTAGTTACCTTTTAGTATGCTATATTAAGTTACAGCATCTTAAATACGCGCTTCTTCTTCCTGACCCATTCGCCTGCCGTATTTCTTTCTTGGTTTTTGTATATGACACTATACAAATATTGCTATTACAGAACAACACTAGGACAACTTAAAAAAGTAACGTCGGCGTCGTAAATCTAATGGCATCATCATGTAGGGGAGCAAAAATTGAATTTTGTTTTAATCTATTTGTTTTTTGATAAATTCTCATATTAAGTTCTGGCAATTACAAACATAAATTCTAACTAATATTACTAAAACAGACCAAAACAAATTTTACTTTTTCATATTAATTAATATGAAATAATTAATATAAATAAATAAGTAATTTTTTCTTCTTTACAAAATGGCGTCATCAGGCATTTGAACGGACGTTTCGTTTCATCGCCATCATCAGCAACTAGCACTGATGATGAATTTTCGGCTCGAAACGTCGGATATATGTCAAGTGTGTTATGTCATTGAATGTAGAATTTAAATTAAGTTAATTAAGCATAAAATGAAACTTTTTGCCTATATAAAAAAGAAAGTTGATGACGGTTGCGAAGAAACGAAACGTCGGATTGAAAATCAAGCAGCGCCATCTCGTAAAGCAGAGAAAGTAACCATAAGAATGTGGAATTTATTTTGTCATATCACTTCAAATACAGTCAGAAAAAAATAAAAACGGAATCGCGGATATTTGGTTTTTTCGAATATCTTCGGAAGTATTCGAAATTTTCAAAGTTTTAAGGCGGCATTTTGATTGACATGAAATTGCGCAACTTTGTCCTGATTTAACCGACTTTGTATCTCTTATAGCAGAATCTCAAACTTGAACTGCTGGCGATCTACCTCAATATTTTTAAACTACTTACGATCGACTGAGAGGCAAAGTATGTGTGCAGGGTTGTCGTACATACACGATACAAAACCGTACCTACCTACCTACCCAGGTATTTTCTTTATTATATAGATTTAGCTTTCCGCACAATATACATTATTTTAGTCAAGGATTGGGTTAGGTTCTTCTCTACAATACCAATGAAAAAACTCAATAGTTTTCAAAATTGCGAGTTTAAAAGTGTTACAAAATATACTTATGGTGTTAAACTTAACTAAGGAGTTTTGGATGTTGAAGCGTAAAAATTACTGCATGTCCTCAATACTTTGCATAAGATGGTGTGTAACCACTGACCTAAAAATGATGACATATGATGGTCAGTTACGATTGCGATATTTTGTTAATTATCTACATTTCAGAAAATGCCGCAAGTTGACCCAAACATTGCTGTCAGTTGAAGGGCGATTTGCCTTAGACTCGGATATTTATCTTCAGCTATAAAACATCAGAAATTTGTATCAGATGCTGTAGCTTTGACATGTATATCTGATATAATCTGCACCAACTCATTTTCAACAGAACATGAGTTCAACTAAATGACTTGCTATTTCATAGCTAATTTTCCTCAATGGTTTTACATGAAAAAAATAACTCATAAATGATGCTACATTTGCCAATTTACTACAATCATAAAAACGCATTTCGAATTGTCCCAAAATATTTGATAATTTAGGCTCATTCGTATCATAATTCAACTGAGGAAGCCTTGCTTTCAAAAAAAGAAAACGTTTCATATCCTTTCTTTTCAGTTGATCTATCATAAGTTTCAATTTACTGTTGAAGGCGTTTACTGCGCTAATCATCTCAATGACAGTTTTTCCTTTACCTTGAAGCTCCAAGTTAATGGTGTTTAAGTGCATTGTGATGTCAGTCAAAAATGCCAAATCAGTCAGCCATTTTTCGTTTTTCAACATCTATATCTCTTTCGTCTAGAAAAGCTGTTATTTCGGGCAATAATTCTTGAAACCTTTCTAGGAATGTTCAAACTGACAACCACCTGACGTCCGTGTGAAGAACTAAATCAGTGTGTTCAGCTGACTCCCTATCTTCCAACTGCAACTTAAAGAGCCGCCGTTGCAAGCTACGTGCACGGATGGAATTCACAATTTTTGTTGCAATGCCCATAATTTCCTCCGTGTTTAAAACTTTTGAACACAAAACTTGTTACTGTATAATGCAGCTTTTGATTGTTTGGCTGGTCTTGTGAACATGGTGTTCTTTTTTCAAACAAGATATCAAATCACGTACTTTTCGTTTTCTTGATTCACTCTGTGGCGGAAAATCCTTTTCATAGTTTTTATGAACCGTTTTATGATGCCTCTCTAAGTTACCACGCTTAGGTATTGCAACTGACGCACGACAAATGAGACAAATGCACTTATCCTATCACCATACAAAACAAAAATTCTTCCTCCCAATCGTTATTAAAATGATACGTTTTAGATTTCTTCGCTGCACTCATTTTGTACTATTTAATAATAAACTTTGTATCGACGTAGTATTGCCTTCAAGTTGCAATTCAAAATGACTCCAATTCCTGCAGGCGCAACATTTATATCGGCGTGACCGAAAGTCTCGAATGTTCCCGTCAAACGCGCCGCCCGAAATTTCTAGAAAAGCGGCAAGAATAAAAAACGCGGCTTTTCTTTGACAAGTAACGCGCGTTCCTTTGATAAAGCCGCCTTTTGCCGCTAGCAGAGTTTTATTTGATTACGTAATAAATTTGTGTAGTTTAGTTAAGTACCTACTTATTAAAAAAAAATTTCTTCTCGAAATCTACTCAAAAAGCACTATATGACCGTTTGAGCACTCCTGTCTTATAGTTTCCGAGATCCCAATGATACGCCCCGAATTTGGGACACCCTGTACATATTTATTTACGTTAATAAATGAACAAAATATATATGATTTTATGAATGAAAAAGGACGAAATCAGATTTCATAACAAGCACCCCAGTCATAGTATCAAAAATATATCTCTGGGATTTCTGGGAACTAGTCCGCGTTTGCAAGAGCCTGTAAATGTAAAATGTTATAAATCAAAATATTTTTGAATTCCAAATTATTTTTGCTGCAAAATAAAATGACCAGGTAATAAAAAAAACTAATAAATAAAAAAATAACAATTTATTCTTGGTCGTCAGAATCTTCAGCCATTCGTTTCCTTTTTCCTTGATTTTTGTGACTTTTTAACATTTTATTTTGACCCATCCTGAAAATAAAACACATTTATTAAAACCTTTTAATAATGCCATCGAGAGGACAAAATCTCGTCTCGTCTTTAGTGGCCTTCCCTCGCCGCAAATTTCTCGTCTCTCTCGAAGAAATAAAAATCTGTAATTTTTATTTTAATTAATGCAAAAAAAAGTTTAAAGTGTTAGATAAAAGAGTTGAATTTTTAAATGTATTTATATATTTTTATTTATTCTACAGTATCACCATTTTACATATAAAGTAATTTGATACAAAATATCTTAATAAAAACAAAACACGATAATATACTCGAAATATAGGCTATTTAAATATCACATACTTCAATATGCGTTTGAAGGAAGACCAGAGGCCACCAAAAAAGTCTATGTTATGGTGATTATTAATTCTGGTGAAAATTCTATTTTATGGAATATTTTGGAAGGAACATAAAGATTTATTGAACCCAATATTTCATGTAAAATTATTTACAATCTTTAAAAAAAAATCGATAATTAAGATATTTTGCCAGAATATGGCTTTCATTTTATCAAAAACAGTAAGAGAACTATCTCTTTATACATACAAACCATCTTAAAGTTTCATAATAAATGAAAAAAATCTTAGGGCAATGATATGTCTTCAAGTCTTTCAACCATGAGATTCCATCGAAAAGGGACCTATTTAAAATGACCCTTGACCTTTCTTTCATCGATTCACCTAACAGCTGATTGAGTCAAGGAGAAGCCACATTATATAAAAAAACCTGCAAGTTAAGGAAATCATATTGATAACACAGGGTAACAAAATGAAAACAAAAATTTGGTGCCGGATATCTAACATCTGATTTTAGATGTTATTAATTTTCTGATTCCAAAAATGCCACCAGATTTTTTTCTATCAGCTCTAGTTTTTAAGATACAGGGTACAGGTTAATTGATATTTTTTTCTGATTAAAGACAACAAATAAAGAGATAAATATGTAATTAATCGTCAAAATAGAAATTTCCCAGAATCTAATTAACCAAATAGATACCTGGAATTGTTCCTGGCCCAATGTTCCTATACTAGGAACTACTCAATACTCTGCTCTTAATTACTTTTATACCTGTAATTGCCTATGACCCGATCCTTCTATACCTGCTTGGCTGTATTTAGTATATTACTGAATTTGCCCAAGTAAAGTTTGTGTAAATTTTGGTCGTTTCGTAGTATCAAGACACTAAACTGAAACAATGGCATCCACAAGCAGACGTACCTGTGTAAATCATCCCGATGATTTTTGTTATGTTTGTGGTGAATACTGAATACTTTGAAAGAGAGCAGAAAAACGATTTCTGACTTTGTGAAAAGAGCTTATCTTGCCCATTTTGGCGTTCATTTAGGAGATCAAGATAAATCTCGGACCCCACATTTCATATGTAAGACATGTGTTGAACATTTGCGACAGTGGACAACTAGAAAGAGGAAGTGCCTAAAGTTTGGTGGACCAATGGTTTGGAGAGAACCGCGAAACCATCATGACGACTGCTATTTTTGTCTCGTTAATATTAAAGGCATAAATAGAAACAATAGACACAAATGGACATATCCTGATCTAGATTCTGCAAGAAGGCCTGTAGCGCATTCGGAAGAAATACCAGTTCCATCATTCAGCAGTCTACCCGAACTGACAGAAGATGATACAGAAACATCAACGTCTGACGAAGTTCAAAGAATTCAATCAGAAAACGACAGCGAATTTGAAGCAGATTTAGCAACTCTGCAGTCTTTCAATCAAGAAAAACTAAACGATCTTATAAGAGACCTGAATCCCTCAAAGGAATCCGCTGAATTACTTGCATCCAGATTAAAAGAAAAAATCTACTTTATCCAGGTACTAATATTACATTTTATCGTAAAAGAGATAAGGATCTGCTGCCTTTTTTCGCTCAGGGAAATGACTTGGTATTCTGTAACAATATAAAAGGGCCCTTAGAAAAAAATGAGTTTGCCTGAATACACTCCAGAAGTTTATTGACAGTTCAAAACGTAGTTTAAAATGTGTTCTTTTACATAACGGTAACAAATATGGCTCAATTCCTATTGGTCATTCTACTACCACGAAGGAAGAATATGAAACAATTGCATTAGTTTTGAGACAAATTAAATACGAAGAACATCAGTGGGCAAGTTGTGTTGATTTAAAAATGGTTAACTTCCTCTTTGGACAGCAGAGTGGTTATACAAAATATCCTTGATTTTTGTGCCTTTGGGACAGCCGAGCTAAAAATGAGCACTGGTTAACAAAAATTGGCCTTCAAGAGATGTCATGATTCAAGGAAAACAAAACGTGATCAACGAACCTTTGGTTTCAAGAGAAAAAATCTTACTTCCGCCCTTGCATATCAAGCTAGGCCTAATTAAGCAATTTGTGAAGGCTTTAAATCGAGATGGAAATTGTTTTGGGTATTTGTTACGTAAATTTCCTGGCATTAGCAACTAGGCAACTTGTTAAAGATCCACAATTCACCACATCAGTGAACGAGACTGAATCTAACGCTTGGTGTTCATTTGTTCAAGTAGTACAACATTTTCTTGACAATCATGAAGCAGAGAATTACGTAGAATTAGTGGAAACTATTCTTTCTAATTTTAATATTCTCGGCTGTAACACGAGTATAAAAGTTCACTACCTCCACAGCCACCTAGATCGTTTACCAGAAAACTTAGGTGATTGTAGTGAAGAACAGGGGGAAAGATTCCATCATCAGGATATTAAAACTATGGAAGATCGTTATCAAGGACGATGGGATAGCCACATGATGGCGGACTACTGCTAGAACCTTCAGCGAGACTGCCCTAGTAAACTCCATTCTAGAAAGTCGTATAAAAGAAAATTTTTATGTGATTAGTGACTAATGTAATTATGTAAATTAAGTTGTTGCAATAAATACTTAAATCCATGTGTCTTTGTTTTTTTTTAACTGGCAATAGTAATATTATATATTATAACAGTTATAACGTAAAATATATACACAATATATACTGATAGACAAAATCTTTTTTTACATTCTGCATCCAAAAATTACTCAGGAACAGTTAAAAAATCGCAGGCACCAAAATGTGTGTTGGCCTGTTGGTACAAGGAGGACTGGGAACACTGAAGGGAAATGAAAGATATCAAACGAACTGCTGATTTATCGATCGGTATGTGTTTTCCCTGACACTACATATGGTGTAATAACGTAAATACAAATTAAAATCAATATTTTATTTACTTCTAGAGAAGCCAAAATATAAATAAAATGTAGAATTTTTAAATTAAAACTCTACAAAATCCTTGTACAAGATGTATATATTCTTCTGTTTCAATTTTAGGATCAAAAATTTATGTTTCATTAGCCATTTTTTTCTTCTAGATTTTATATTTAGGCAGTCGAATATTCCCGTCTGCTATACAATTGATTATAATGCTTTCAATTTTAAAATCACAACGTCTGTTAACAAATTAGGAATAGCTTGATGAACGGGAGCAGGAGAGACGATACGAGAGAGATGCATTTTCGACGAGACGAGAGGACAGAAGACCATATCTCATCAAGTGGCATCACTACTATTAACACAATATTTCATTTAATGATAAATGTTATTTTTATTGTTAAAAACTTTATTTTTCTTACATTGCCTGTGCACGTGAACCGGGACCCCAAAATGGCAATGGATTTTCCTGAAATCTGAGAAGACCTCTCTGCTTAGATTCAGGCTCGGCTTCCGGATGTATATCGAATGAATATTCCTGGTCAGGCGGTTGCTCTAATAGGGTGGTGGCGACTTTATTGTCAACGATGCGTTTCTTTGACGCGGGATGAAGTTTTTCCCAGCACCTCATTATATCCCAAAGCACTTTAGCTGGGGCATTAGTTTTTATCGAAGTTTTATTCATGTGAGTATAAGACACTTTATAACCAGCATTAAGGATAGCTGACCTAAAAAATAAAATTTAGATAATTTAACTACATCAAAACACCTTGATTACCTTACAGACAGCATAGATGGAGTTTCAACTTTCATGGCACTAGCTAAACGTTCAAGAGTGTAATACAATGGGACATCAATTAACTCTTCTAGTATCATACTAAGTACTCCTTGCATCCTTTTGTAGGTGCCCAAATTGGGGGATGCTGAATTCAAAACTTCCTTGACGAAATCTGGGGAATGCATTGGAGCTGTCCATATTGGGCCCCCCATCTAAAAGAATTTCTTGATGACGAAAGAGTGGTATAAAAAAAGACACAATTAAATCATTATATTAAATACCTATCATATTTATTCCAATATTAGTACAATTCTGTATATCAAAATTCAATTCAAAACTTTTTTTTAACCGTGCTTTAAAAGCTATATAACGCTCACCTCTCAAAATTCATATCTAAAACAAAATTTAAGTGACAATAGTGCTTTTCTTACAAATCTTCTCGATCTCGCCATGCACCTTCAAACGGGCAAATTTCAATTCAAAGAATTAACTATTTTTGTTAACAGCAAAAACTCAGTGAAAGTAAACAATGCACTTTTTAGAAAGGGAAGCAATTTTTAGAAACTTACCTATTTGTAATGTAATTCTATTCTTCGATCATTTTTTGCAAATTCGTTAATGACGTCATCATAAAAACGTCGATGCTCCGACATATTTTGGAGAAGTTTATTTTCAATGGACAACAGCGATGTATGCGAAAGTCTCTCCTGCCCCGTTGAATTTCTCACGAAATTTTTTATACGTTTAAGTGTTGAAAAATTGCGTTCTACTGATGAATTTGTGGCAGATATTGTCAATACTAATACACATAATTTTGACACTTCGGTGTAGGCATCTTCCAGCTCCTTATCTTTTAAAAATTGCATTAGTTCCTTAGCGTTATTTTTTGAGCTAATGTCATCAGTTTCGTAAATCGCTTTTAGTTCAGATCGCAGTAACACTCGGTCGAAGAACTGGCCATAATGAAGAAGAGATTTAAACGTATCTTCTGGAAAAGTTTTTCCTTTAAATGCATCAAAATTGCAGAGCTCGAGGAATTTAAAATCATTTAAACCGTTAAATTTATACTTTGTTGCTGAATTTGATCGATTATTTCATAAAAGAGGCGTCTTTATAATGTTTGAACATCTCCCACATTGTCTGTTCGAAGACGCTTAGCTTGTGGCTCTACATTTAACCTCATCGTTTTCTCCCAAAATAGGTCAAAGTCATCTCTTTTTTGACTTAACATGGACTTAAAATCATCCACTTTTTTTAGGCAAAAAGCAATATCATTTGTTTTAGTTTGTAATATATTAAAAACATTGTCCGAGAATGGAAATATTTCTGAAAATATGTAACAAATAAGTAAAATTAAAATCTCGTTTCAAACAGTCCAAAAACCCCCTCGAACTATTTATTGCTTCTGAGTCCCACGTTTCATTATTTTCTATTATATTCTCAAATAGTTCAATTAGTGATTCACGATTTTCAGATACTGTTAACACAAGTCTTCCATTATAGTTCCACCTAGTAGGAGCTGCTTTGGGCAATCGTTTGTGGACAATAGAGTCCAAAGCTTGTGTACGTTTTGTTGACTTGGCAAAAAAAGCAGCCATGCCACTTAAAGTGAGGAAAAATACTTTACACTCTTTAATGTGATTGATGGACTGGGATAAAACTAAATTTTATTTATGAGCAAAACAATGGACAAACACAGCATTTGGGAAAGTTTCTCGAACTTTAGCTTGCAGACCCCCTAATTGTCCTGCCATCATTGCAGCTCCATCATAGCTTTGAGCAACTATTTTTTTCTCTCCATTAATTTCTTTAGTAACGTTATAAATTACGGTATATAATGCATCTGCTGATTTTCATACACATTTTTAAAACCTAAAAATCGCTCTTGAATACTTCCGTCTGTTTTAACGTAGTGTAGTAATTTAGGTTCAACCCTTAAGGTTACGTCAATGATACGACTTGTTCGTTCTATCAATTGGTTTTATTCTAATTAATATTATACATTACAAATCATGCAAAAGACAAGTTCATTGCTTTGCCAGCAATTGCTGACACAGCTGACCTACATTATGTTGTTAGTTCAATACACTTTATTGTTCAATAGTTATAATATACAGGATGATGCAACTCCATACTACATCTCCCCTGAGACATTGAAAGAATTTACATTTTATTTTAATGGAAATTCTTTCACATGTCTATTAGATAATTAATAAAATAATGGTTAATATTATAATTTAGAGATGGTGCAAGAAAGAACAGAAGAAAGGAAAACAAGGAAGTAAAAGAGTAGAGAAATAGACGTATAGAAAAGCGGCGCCATAATACCTTAAATATAGTATAGTATAATTAGTATCCCTAGTACTGCTTACTATCTAGTTTCTTACTGAAAATACAATTTAGTTCTATTTTTATGAATTACAGTTTCCTTATTATCTTTTAATATAGTAACATTTGGGGTGTCCATTGTGTCATTTTTAACAACTAAATATGGACCTAGGAAACAAGGACTCGTTAATTTATTACCTACCTCATTTTTTACCAAAATCAAATCACCCTTTTTGTATTCAATCGGATTGGCTCTGTTATCAAAAGTTTGTTTTCTTTTAATTTTTGATTTCAATAAATTGGTTTTAGCATCTTCGTGTGCTCGTTGTAATCGATACTTTAGTTCAAGAGGGTAACTTTCAAAATTATAAAGAGGTTCCACAGGATTACTTAAATTACTTGGTATGTTACACTCTCTACCAAAAACTAGTTCAAAAGGGGTATATTTAGTTTCAGTGTGAACCGTTGTATTATACGAAAAACACCAATAGGGAATCCACATACTCCAAGTGTCGCTTAGATTTTCGGTTTGCATTCTTAGCTATGCCCCTAAAACCTTGTGGGAATTTTCTAAGGAGCCGACGCTCTGGTGTCTATAGCTAGAGGCGTAAATCTGATTTATCTTTAAGAGAACACATACTTCCTTCATTGTGGAAGAGATAAATTCCGATCCTCTATCCGAAGCAATCTCCTGTGGTATCCCATATCTCAAAATAAAGTTTTCCACAAAAGATCTTGCGACCGATACAGCATCTTTATTTTCTAAAGGGTATGCCTCAACAAATTTTGAAATTTCGCACTGAATCGTTAAAATATATGTAAAACCCTTTATATCAGTGGGCAAAGGTCCTACAATGTCTAAATATACCTTTTGAAAAGAGAAGTCAGCAGTAGAAGTAATTACCATAGGTTCTCGGGTATAGTGACTAGAATGCTTCTGTTTTTGACATTTATCACATTTTTTAACAAAGTCTCTAACGTCCTTATCTAAACCTGACCAAAAATAATGCTTTTTTATATTATTTAACATTCTATTTATACCTGCGTGACCACTAGTGGGGAGTAAGTGAAAATCACTTAATATAATTTTTCTTTCATCCACATCCATTATTCTTTTTACTCCTTTTATAATATGTATACGGGGGCCCCTCCAATTTAACATATTTTTTATGCCATTACCTACGCATTTAATAAATTCCTTACTAGTCTCATCTTTTAAAATATATAACTCCTCTACTTTTGTTTTATTACTTATTTCAGTCAGATCCCTCATTTCGTCTCGCGCCAACATTGATCCGGTATTCTGACAATAAAATAAAGTAGAGTGTAATGGTACATAATAAAAGTTCCCCACGTGTTTTGTCACGTCTTTTTGCATAGATATTATGTTTGAGTATGTCGTTATGACTAGCTCAGTACAATGTTTTGGTTTTTTAAGAATTGTTACAATGTTCGGTTGATCAATCCCAACATGTGTATTATTCTTAGTTACCTCTAATTTTTGTTCTTTTACATTCCTGCACTGATTCCTAGTCATAACAGCCACTAAGTTATTGTTTATATTTTTTAACTCGTCTGAAGTTAATTTTATTCTCGATAAAGCATCGGCACTATTTTATTCTCGATAAAGCATCGGCAGTGACATTTTCACTACCTTTTACATATTCTACTTGAAGGGTCAGCTAAACTAAATAAGTATAAAAGTGGTTTATGGTCTGTTCGTATTTTAAATCGACGTCCATATAAATACGGCCTAAAATGCCTCACTGCCCAAAAGATTGCTAGTAATTCTTTATGCATAATGGGATAATTAATTTCCGCTTTATTCAAAGTTCTGCTTGTATATGCTACAGGTTTATTATTTTTATTTGATAACACGGCCCCGATAGCAAAATTGGACGAGTCCGTTTGAAGAATAAACTCATTTTGCTCTGAAAAATCAGGATAATCTAAAATTGGATAATTTATAAGGGCATTTTTTAAGGTTTCAAAGCTTTTGTTACATTCAATCGTCCACTCAAATCTTGCATACTTTCTACATAGTTTGTTTAACGGTACAGATATTTCCGCAAAATTTGGAATGAATTTTCGGTAGTAGTTTGCAAAAGCTACAAACCGTTTTGCCTCGTCAGCGTTTTTAGGAACAGGGTATTCTTTCAAGGCTTTTACTTTGTCCGGATCAGGTGATATACCTTTATCGCTAACAATGTGCCCTAGATAAAGTATCTCCTTCCTTAAAAAGTCGTATTTTAAGGGGTTTAATTTTAAATTTACTTGTCTTAATCTTAAAAAAACATCCATAAGATTTTTATTATGATCCTCTAAATTTCTCCCAAAAACAATTAAATCGTCTAGGTAAACAAAACATTTTTCGTAGTTGAGACCTGCCATTGCGACTGTCATTTAGAAAAAGCACTAGAAAAAGCAGTCTTTTCATTTGCCATTGACCTCGGTCAGTCATAAAAGCTGTTACCTTCCTACTTTGTTCGTCTAACTCTACTTGATAGTAACCTTGACTTAAATCTAAATGAGAGAAATAAAGAGCACCTGCAAGAGAATCTAAAATATCATCTACACGTGCTATCTGGAACTTAATATCAACTAAATTACGGTTTAAAAATCTGTAATCTTACACGAGTCTTGTACGTTTCTGTCCCGATGAATCACTCTTCTTTGGTACTAGCAACACTGGAGAGGACCATTCGCTCTGAGCTCTTTCAATAATGTCATCTTCACACATTTGCGAAATTTGCCTATTAATTTCCTCTTTTTGGGTTTGTGCCAGCCTATAAGGTTTCACGTATACCGGTTGTGTACCTGGTTTGACTTGAATTGATTGTTTATAAATATTTGTAACAGACAGTTTATCCCCCGGCATATGAAATATATCCGCAAATTTAGCAGTAAGCCCTTCTATGGAGCTTCTTTCTTCGTGATTTAAATAATTTAATTTTAGCATACTGAACAACTTTTTTACTCTTTCGCCCGAATTACTATTAGTACCAAATTGGCAACACTCATAGTCATTCAAGCTTTCGGCTTTAGGCAAACAATTTTTTAAACAAACCTCACTTTCACGCGTGTTCAAAATTCTAACCGGTACTTCGCCCTTTTCTGGTCGTGCTATTACACCTGCCACAAATACACCCTGGCATATTTCATTCGGTAAAACCACACACTCATCTTTTAGTCCCGTTTTAATGTATTGAATAATTTCACACCTGGGAGGAATCAACAAAATGTGATTATCTGTAGCATTCAAATTTAAGATTACTTAAATTTTATTACTTTTACTGATTTTTACTGATTACTGACCTACATTATGTTGTTAGTTCAATACACTTTATTGTTCAATAGTTATAATATACAGGGTGATGCAACTCCATACTACAGTAGCGTATTACTATAGATAATTGGCTAAAATTAGTGATATCAGTTGTTTCGTCCAGAACAATAGCAATGAATCGCGCCTCGCCAATCTCCTGCTTAATTATTTTAGAATAATGGTTGCAACAGCGGAAATGAAATCATTCTGGATTTGATTCGACGTTCCGCGAAAAACGCTAGACTGCTCTAAATGATTTTTTAAGCAATCATCATATTTAGCCATTAAACTAAGTAAATCTTGAAAATTTCCTCTGTTGAAGAAACCCTTGTTTCGTCATGACCTCTAAATCCCAATTCGTCCTGTCCGAGAAAACAAGCAACATCGATAAATCTTCTTAATATTTGCCTATTGTTATCGACTAGTTGATTGTGTTGGCGGTGACTAATTTCCAACTGTTTATTAAGGGCGTGTTCAATTCTGGTTTTGCCGAAGACTTTTTCTTTCATGACGGCCTGTAAATGCGCTTTGGACATAATGTGTCTTTTTACAGCTTTATGGAAATTGTTTAAATCGGAAAAATCAGTTTTATTCCAAAGACCTTTTTCATTTTCAAAAAGTAACATGTTGCTCAACAAAATAATTTACTTATATTTTCACACCCTGTTAGCCATTTAAATTACTCGAATTGTTTTTCCGGATAAAAATGTCTAATACAGTTTATCATTTATGTGGTTAAATTTTTCATAGGCGGTTTTGCCTTCCTTTGGAAATTATTTGAAACTTATCAGGGAAGTTTAATGTTGAAAAGCCTTTTATTATTAAGACACACACCACACATTCACACACACTCTTCTTAATAAATTCTCTAACATTTTAAACGTTATTACCGACAGCCGAAGTTGAGGGTATTTGCATATCCACTTCCGTATTATTGTCTTCCATATCGCACCATGCACGACGCGACGTACGTATCACACAACACACGGATAGCCGTTCAAACAAAGAACCTACTCCAACGATAGCTTCCGCCCCCACTTAGAGCACGCGACTGAAATGCAAAAATTGCAAACAGCCGGTGGAAAGTTCTATAACTTGGCTCGATTCACAGGAAATGAAGCATACAGGACTTGGCTGCAGAGAAGCTAGCGACCCGCATAGGTTCTACTCGTCAAGGCCGTATTTATTATGGGCTTGATAATTAAGATAATATTTTAGCATTTTTAATATAAACTAAATTAATGGTCTCATATTTCAAAAATTACATTTTAGAAGATGTTTTGTAATTTTTTTTGGGGAAGCACTGCTTCTCTTGCTTCCATGGACTGCACGCCCCTCATCGACAGGGTTGTTGCTCATAATTTTAAGTGCCTTTTTATTCTTTACATCAGACAAATTAAGTTTCTTAGGCCTCTTTTTTTCCTATTCTCTAGTCCCATCCAATCAGATGCTGAAGTATGTTAATTTCTTGTAACATATTTGGAAGCATTATGTTCCAACTGGAAAGAGAAATTTCTTTTTCTCTAAACTAAACCAATCAATAAAAAAATTCAATAATTTTTTGATGAAAAATTTGGTATTTCGTAATTTCGTCAAATTTTTCATCAAAAAATGTTAAAAACTTTTTTTTCTATTGCTAGGATATTTCATCCTTTTTAAGTATACAAGTATCTAGAATTGTAAGGGTTTGAGAGCTGCCGGATACAGGGCGATTAATAAAGTGCTTGCAAGTGTGTAAAATTTGACCCTCCCCATTTTTTCCACAGCAGTTACGGGACTGATTATAATAGATATTCCCAATATTTATTTGGACATCTACCTCGGGACGTTTTTGAACTTTTCGGTTTATTTTGAGAAGTTAACTATTGTTTTTAGGGAAAGGACATTTTTTGGATGTAAACACAGTCCTTTCGTTAATATTCCACCAACTTATAAAATCTTTTTTTTCTTAAGTAGCAAATTTTATCGGCATTAAAACCACCAACATCAATTATCCAAATATTTGATGTTGATATACAAGGCAACAAATAAAAGGTCCGTATACAATTTTGATTTAGCCCTTTTCGTTTTGCTCTAGGGTTAATAAAGGGCGAGCTACACGGCACGAAGTGTTTTAAAAAAATTGAAAAATGTATGACATTCTCACATGTACACCCTGTATATCGGAAATCGTAAAAATTGAACCCATCTAGCGACAGGGATTAAGACATTATCATAGAATCATACAGCTTAAGTTTCAAATTGCCTTATAAAAAATGGAAACACGACAAAAAAAAATTAAATATGTTGAACAAAAAATTTTTATAAATCATTTTAAATATAAAATTATCAACATTCAACAAAAAGGATAAGCATATATTATATGAAATAACAAGAAAACCAAAGGAAGAAACTTAAAATGTAAGTTTTTAAGGACACTAATCACCCTGGAATAAAACACAAGTTTTACTTATTAAATGTTTATATTATGTCTACTCTTGAAATCTGACAACAATGCATGTATTTTTTACAATCACTTTCATATTTTTTCCCAATTCAGGAAAAGAACATAGTGTTTTTTTTCTCAGGCAAAATATGGTGTAATCACAAGATAAATTAGTTTCTAAGGTGTTATTTGCTGATAATATATAAGCTTTAATTCCTAGCATAAGATTTTTTTTTGTATCTTCTTGGAATTAATAAAGCCTTTCAAAAGTAAATTAAAAAAAATTCGAATTTAAAAATTCACAGTGGCTAGACCATTGGCTTATCTCCCAAAAATAAAGCAGGTTCTCAAAGTTCTATTATTTCTCTTCAACTCACTCATTTACATTTCTTCTTGTAAAGCATGGATATATGAAAAAATCAAATTTTAAAAATGTTGCCAACGAAGTTTTGACAGGTCAAGAAGGTTTATTTACAATCCAACTGCTGAATTTTTACGCTTTTATAGTATAATTTTTGATTCGTGATTTGACAACTGATAGTCATTCCCAACCTGTAAGCAAAAAAATTACGAAAAAATTAAAAAATCTGCTTAACATTTTCAAAAATTGAATGTTTCATATATCCGTGCGTTGCACATTGTAATCAGTGGGTTCAAGACAAATGATTGCACTTTTACAATCTTCATTTTTGAGAGAATCGTTTATGGCCTGGCCAGTGTGAATTTTTAAAGTCAATTTTTTTTTAATTTCTCATTTTTCATCGAACTCGAAAGTTCAGATATTCTAGCTACAATATTGCACTCCTGGACAGGTTTAATTTTTACGAATCCCGATATACAGGGTGTACAATGTGTGAATATCGTAAAATTTTCACTTTTTTTAAAACGCTCGAGGCTTTGTAGCTCGCACTGTATTAATTCTAAAGAAAAACGATGTATACGTATTAGTCTCGACTAGTGCTACTCCTGGATAAAGTTTCTTTCGGCAATGAACAAGCTATACGACTTTCTGTGTCTAGTGGCTTGGACTGACAGGTGTATTAAGGATATCTTATAAGAATTCTTTTGCCTTAAGTGGAGGTGTTTATCTAATGGTTAGATCTATTCTAACCCAAGCAACATCTAGTTAATGATCTTAGCAGTTTCTTGCTGTCAATTTTCTATTATCCCTTTGTGTTGAATAAACGGCCCAAGCATCAAACATCTTTGAGTTCTCCTTCTTTAAGATAAATCAACTGTAACGCCAACCTATAGTTTTTTGAGACAATCGGCTTTCGTAGCCCAAATCCTAAATAATTGCAATGTGTAAGTTCAATTCAAATCTTAAACCAGGGGCGTGCAGTCCATAGAAGCAAGGGAAGCAGTGCTTCCCCAAAACAAATTACAAAACATCTTCTAAAATGTAATTTTTGAAATAGGAAACCATTAATTTAGTTTATATTAAAAATGCTAAAATATTATTAAGCCCATAATAAATGCGGCCTTGACTCCGACCGAGCGACAATAGAAAATGGAATAGAACCTATACGGGCCGCTAGCTTCTCTGCAGCCAAGTCCTGTAGCCTGAGCCAGAGGTTATTGAACTTTCCACCGGCTGTTTGCAATTTTTGCATTTCAGTCGCGTGCTTTATGTGGGGGCGGAAGCTATCGTTGGAGTAGGTTCTTTGTTTGCACGGCTATCTGTGTGTTGTGTGATACGTATGTCGCGCGGAAAACAATAATTTATAATACGGACGTGGATACGCAAATACCGTCAACTTCGGTTGTCTGTAATAACGTTGAAAATGTTGGAGAATCTATTAAGAAGAGTGTGTGTGAATGTGTGGTGTGTGTCTTAATAATAAAGGGATCTTCAACATTAAACTTCGCTGATAAGCTTCAAATAATTTCGAAAGGAAGGGCAAAACCGCCTATGAAAAATTTAACCACAAAAATGAAAAACTGTATTAATACTGAAATATACTGAAATACTGATTTATTCATGCTCATAAACATAGTTTTTACACACGTCATAGTAAAATACAAAATATTGAATGGGTACAAAATATTGAATAAAATACACAATTTAGAATAAAATACAAAATATAGAACAAAATTAACATTTACAAACATTACAGTGATAGTCGACATTTTAGAACTATTTAAAAGAAAGGAACCTTACATAGTGATATTATTATTCAAGAACTCTTCAATACTGTAGAAGGCTTGTTTTAATAGATACTTTTTAACCAAGCTCACAAACTGTTTCTCATCCAAATATCTAATATGCTCAGGGAGTTTGTTAAAGAATTTTGGCCCATATTCAGTACTAGCAATGCAGGACTTCCTCAATCTCAAGAAATCTATACTTATGTTATCCTTAAACCTAGTGTCATGGGTATGATTTTCACAACAGAGACTATAGTTATTTAAATTTCTCCTAACATATAACAAGCAACTCAAGATATACATAGATGGAAAGGTAAGTATACTTAGTTTAATAAAGGTTTGTCCGACTTCTGCTCTATAATGCAGCCCATCCACCACTCGTATGGCTCTTCTCTGGAGTTTAAAAATTCTACTTGCCTGAGCCGAGTGACCCCAGGCAAGAATTGCATAATTACAATGTGATTGAAACAGTGCATGAAAAGCCATAAGGAGTAGTGTTTTGTCAACACTCTCCCTAAGATTTCTTAAAAGAAATATAGATTTTGTAATTTTTTTGGCTACTTGATCAACATGGGTATCAAAAACCAAGGTATTATCGAGATGTATCCCAAGAAATCTCACTGAACTTGTTTTATATGTATCATCTGGAATATGTTCCTGATTTATATTTTTTAGGCTGAAGAGGATCTTTTCTGTCTTGTTTATATTTAATGATAATTTGTTTGTATTAAACCATTTTTCTAAGTTTATAATTGATTGTTTCATCTGGGTAATTAGAAGATCCAGATTTTTGTTTTTTGAAATGGCTGTGGTGTCATCTGCAAATAGTACCAGTTTATCATCTGTAGAGGTTTCAATGTCATTTATGTAAATTAAAAAGAGCAGGGGCCCCAGAAAGTGACCTTGAAGACTTTCCTCCAGAAAAGGTCTGCTGGGTTCTACCTTTGAGATAACTACCCATTAACTGAATACTCAGCTTATCAAAACCATAGTATTTTAGCTTACGCAAAAGGAAATCGTGACATATGCAGTCGAAGGCCTTGGAGAGATCACACAAAATCGCTCCTATGTATTGATTCTCTTCAAAGCCCTCGACTACATACTCAAGCACAAAGAGAATGGCACTAGCTGTTGACCTAGAGTTTATAAAGCCGAATTGGTTTTTTATAAACAGATGGTTTGTCTCAAAATATGTGTATAGTTGATTCATTAACAGGTATTCAAAAACCTTAGACAGTACAGACAGTACATCATTTAAATCACCTTTTTTATGAACAGGGATAACTTTTGCTCTTTTGAATGTGTCAGGGTATATACCTTCACATATGCAAGAGTTTATTATACATGTGACTGGTATTATTAGTATGTTTTTTAGATTTTTTAAAAGAACTGTATTATATCCAAAAATATCTCGACTATTTTTTGATTTTAAATTATTTATTGCATCCCTTACTTCAATGAAAGTAACTTCTCTGAAGGAAAAGCCACTGGTGGGTGGTATTATGTCTAAATCGAGCATGTATCTATCAGGTTCTAAATCCCCCTGAGACAGATCCCGTAGAACCGTCTCGGCAATATTTGCAAAAAAATGGTTAAATGTGTCTGCATCAATTTCATGAGATGTTTGATCTTTAGTTATACCTCTGTTATAGTATATAGTTATTTAACACTTGCCAAGCAGCCCTAGCTTTGTTGTCAGACCCCTGAATGAAATCAGAATTTGCCTGTTGCTTAAATCCACTTATGGAATTTCTATATTGCAGCCGATATTGATTTCTCAAATCAGCAATCTCAGGGATACCAGTAATGTTAAAAAAATCATTTAAAAACCTGAGACTCCCTCATTTCGCCTAGCATAGGGTTGTACCACCTTATATGTTTGTCAGAAATCTGCATAACTTTTTTTACTTTAAAACACAAATTAAAATTATCACAAAGTATACTCATAAAAGTATTACACTTCAGATTGGCACTATCCTCGGATTTTACAAAGGACCAATCGGTATTGTTTAAAATGTTATAAAGACGATTTCTCCCTTCCGCAGTGATAGGTTGATGAAAATTTACAGTCTGCGAGCTATGGTTTGCCTTATTTAAATCAGATATATGATCAGAAAATACCGCATCTATAATTGAAGTTTTGAAACATAAAATATCTTGAAAGTTTACAAAGACGTTATCCAAACATGCATTTTTTCTTGTATTACTAAAAATTTGTTGTGTAAATCCAAATGAGTTCACTAGATCAATAAAATCTTGGTTCCTACTATTGTTTACTTCAAAATGTATATTGAAGTCTCCTATTACTACCACATACTTAAAACTAACAGTTAAAACATACAGAATTTTGTTAAAGGTCTCTAGAAACATATTAAAATCTCCACGAGGAGGTCTGTACACAGCGACGATGATAAGATTAGCATACCTTAATTCGACTGCGGCAATTTCACATTCCATTTCTACTAGACATTTTTATCCGGAAAAACAATGCGAACATTTTGAATGGCTAACAGGGTGTGAAAATATAAGTAAATTATTTTGTTGGCCATGTTTACTTTTTGAAAATGAAAAAGGTCTCTGGAATAAAATTGGTTTTTCCGATTTAAACAATTTCCATAAAGCTGTAAAAAGACACATTATGTCCAAAACGTATTTGCAGGCCGTCATAAAAGAAAAAGTCTTCGGCAAAACGAGAATTGAACACTCCCTTAATAAACAGTTAAAAATTAGTCACCGCCAACACAATGAACTAGTCGATAAAAATAGGCAAATATTAAGAAGACTTATCGATGTTGTTTGTTTTCTCGGACATTACGAATCGGGATTCAGAGGTCATGACGAAACAAGGGCTTCCTCAAATAGAGGAAATTGTCAAGATTTACTTAGTTTAATGGCTAAATATGATGATTGCTTAAAAATCATTTAGAGCAGTCTAGCGTTTTTCGCGGAACGTCGAATCGAATCCAGAATGATTTAATTTCCACTGTTGCAACAATGATTCTAAAAAGAATTAAACAGGAGATTGGCGAGGCGCGGTTCATTGCTATTGTTCTGGACGAAACAACCGATATCAATAATTTTAGCCAATTATCTATAGTAATACGCTACGTTAAAACAAACGGAAGTATTCAAGAGCGATTTTTAGGTTTTAAGAATGTGTCCTAAAATCGTACAGCAGACGCATTATATACGGTAGCTTATAACGTTACTAAAGAAATTAATGGAGAGAAAAAATTAGTTGCTCAAAGCTATGATGGAGCTGCAGTGATGGCAGGACAATTAGAGGGTCTGCAAGCTAAAGTTCTCGAAACTCTCCCAAGTGCTCTGTTTGTCCATTGTTTTGCTCATAAATCAAATTTAGTTTTATCCCAGTCCATCAAACACATTAAAGAGTGTAAAGTATTTTTCGTTACATTAAGTGGCATAGCTGCTTTTTTGGCCAAGTCAACAAAACGTACACAAGCTTTGAACTCCATTGTCCACAAACGATTGCCCAAAGTAGCTCCTACTAGGTGGAACTATAATGGAAGACTTGTGTTAACAGTATCTGAAAATCGTGAATCACTGATTGAACTATTTGAGAAAATAATGACACGTTGGACTCAGAAGCAATAAATAGTTCGAGAGGGTTTTTGAACATATTTTCAGAAATATTTCCATTCTCGGACAATGTTTTTAATATTACAAACTAAAACAAATGATATTGCTTTTTGCCTAAAAAAAGTGTATGATTTTAAGTCCATGTTAAGCCAAAAAAGAGATGACTTTGATCTATTTTGGAAGAAAACGATGACGTTAAATGTAGAGCCACAAGCCAAGCGTCTTCAACAGACAAGGCGGGACATGTTCAAACATCATACAGACGCCTCTTTTATGAAATAATCGATCAAATTCAGCAACAAATAAACTATAGATTTAACGGTTTAAATGATTTTAAATTCCTCGAGCTCTGCAATTTTGATGCATTTAAAGGAAACACTTCTCCAGAAGATGCGTTTAAATCTCTTCTTCTTCATTATGGCCAGTTCTTCGACCGAGTGTTACTGCGATCTGAACTAAAAGCGATTTACGAAACTGATGACATTAGCGCAAAAAATAACGCTATGGAACTAATGCAATTTTTAAAAGATAAGGAGCTGGAAGATGCCTACACCGAAGTGTCAAAATTATGTGTATTAGTATTGACAATATCTGCCACAAATTCATCAGTAGAACGCAATTTTTCAACACTTAAACGTATAAAAAATTTCGTGAGAGATTCAACGGGGCAGGAGAGACTTTCGCATACATCGCTGTTGTCCATTGAAAATAAACTTCTCCAAAATATATCGGAGCATCGACGTTTTTATGATGACGTCATTGACGAATTTGCGAAAAATGATCGCAGAATCGAATTACATTACAAATAGGTAAGTTTCTAAAAATTGCTTCCCTTTCTGAAAATTTCACCGCACGCCCCTGTCTTAAACACATTTCTTTTATTCTGATTATTCTTTCCCAATCTTATGATTATAGGCTTAGGATAATTATGCACCTACAAATGCATTTATTATCGGATCAAAAAAACATAAATAAAGCAAAAGTATAGCAATTAAAATATTATATTATTTACTCTTCAAGGTATCCTTAGGACGCTATTTTTAGAAGTAAGGCAACAGAAATAAACAAACGGTTTCGAGTACAAACAGTGTTAGAATTTTTTTTTTTTGTACAAATAATGGTCTGCAAGAATCCCTAGGTTTAGCTTTACAAAGGCATCTTATCGCTCGCTTTTGTAAGACAAATATAAGATTTAAGAGGTTCAGATTAGACACACCCCAAAACGCAATGCCATATCTTAAGTGATATTCTATGAGGGCATGATAGACTGTTTTCCCTATGTTAGTTCCAAGTTCATTTACAATAACCTTAACCGCATAACAACCAGAAGCTAATTTTTTACTTAATTGCACGATATGATTTTCAAAACATAGTCTGTTATCTATTACAAGACCAAGAAACTTTGTGTTTGAAGATTTTTCCAGTGGGGAATCACCAATAATCAAACCATCCACATCACATTTAAAACCAATTACATTAGTTTTACTAAGATTCAATAACAGATCCGAATCAAACCATTTTTTATCTTTATTAAATCTGAGTCAATAATATTAGCCAATGCATCAACATTTCTGGAGTGCCACAATATGGTGGTATCATCGGCAAATAATGTAAATTTACCTTTAATATCGATAGTTGACAAATCATTTAGGTATAGAAGAAATAATACTAGTCCAAGTACTGAACCCTGTGGCACACCCCATTCATTTATAAGACTCTTCAAAGATGTGGCACCCACAAATACTCTTTGACTCCTTCCCTTCAAGTATGATTCGAGACAATCCAGAGCACAACCCCTAAAACCATAGCATTGAAGCTTACGCAGCAGTATATCATGACTCACGAATCAAAAGCTTTCGATAAGTCACAAAACACTGCCACTGCTTATTTCTAACATTCTTAAAACGTGCGTATTTATGATTGTAAATGCGTGGTAAATCCATAGTTTTTAAAGCACAGATGTTTTATTGGGTACCTATAACAATTTTAAGAAAGGATGGGTAATATGGGGATTATATTTGAAATACATCAAATTTGTCTTGGGAAATAAAAATATATTCAGAAAAAATAGAATACATGTATTTTTCCTGTAATAACTGCAAAATATGCATTTATATACAAAAATTGCCAAAATATGCATTTGCATATGCTTTCATGCAAATGCACATATATCCTAAGCCTAGTCATAATAATTGCATGCTTGTTGGTCATATTTTATTAACTACTGATTATGATAAAATTTTGTGGTTGTGAATCATTCTAAATATTGTAAATGATGTTTTGATGAAAAATAATAATAACAGATTTTATCAATAAAGATTACACTTAAAAATATTTAAATTATACAACTTACATGATAAGGGCTACCACAATGCTCACACTTGTTTGAAACTGGAGGGCCAGTGGGTAGGCAAAATTTTACTAATTTTTCATTTTTAGCATTAGGTCTTTTTATTCCTAAAGGTTGGAACGCAAATCCATCACAGCCTGTACAATGATATACCTGAGATAATTTACTAAAAAATAAATAGACTTTAGAACCAAAATTTTGTAGTTTTGGAAAAAGAATGTCCTTAACTTACTTATTAACACAAAATTATTCCATAGCATAAAAAATACATTAAAAATTATGTCCAGTTAAGTATATGTCACAATCTCGGGAGCGTATAGGGCAGGTCAAAATAACCATAGCTTGTAATAGAAAAGAAGTTCCTAAAGTACCCCTTAACGAAGATAAAGGGCCCCAAAGAAGTACTCAATGAGTTACCTTGTCGACAGTCACTTTTGAACCGACGTTGAAGTACTTTGTTCATTCATATTTAAGAAGGTACTCTCTATTTGCTTCAATAAAATTAGCCGTTTTCGAGACAATCAAGTTTTTGTGTAACCCTTACTACCATAAAGCACCAGTCGTTTTTATTTCTTTATCAATGTGTTATCGATAACACTTGTGGAAATTATCTGATTCATTGATTTTTGAGGCAGATTAAATGGTGCCTTGTATTTGCAACAAAACTTAAACAATTGTTTATAAAATGTGCCCTTACCAATTAGAAATCAGATGGGGTTTATGCACGACGGTGCACCGCCCCATTTTTGCGATTTAGTTCGTCAGGACTTGTCAAATACTTTTATATGGCCACCGAGGTCGCACGACATGACTCCACTGGATTTCTTTTTATAGAGAAATTTAAAGAGGAAACATGCAGAGTCCATTTCCAAAATTCGCTCAAGGCAACAGAAATAAGCAACACTTTCGCATTTTTAACATTCTTGCATATAAGTGATTTCCAGAGAGTCAAAAAGATTAAGTTTTAAGTACTTTTTATGGTTAAACTTTTACTTGATTCTCGTAAGTTAAGATCAATTCTTCCAAAAGTTCTTTTGTGCAATACATTTCGATTTTATTTATTCATTCATTCATTATCCATAACGTCGTACAACTGACAAAGTGTCGTCTTTAATTAAAATTTGGGAATGTATCAGAATAAATTCTTCTTAACTCCACGCAATGGCTCAGTGGATAACAGGATGTGCCGGGAGTTTAGGCCTCGCCATCCGGACATACCACCGATAACGTCTCTAAACTGGAATAAGGTGTAAATCACCCGAGAGGGTCGCCCCAGCCCTAACTAAACCCCGGACGGAGAGCATTCTGACAAATCTTTATACAAGTCAGTTTAAAAATTAGAGCCAATACGGTAAATCGCCGAGTAACCTTTTGAAGCTCTGTATCTCCATTAAGGGCGCATTTCTGAATTTTTTTTCTATAATATACTAAGGTTATTTTGACCTCCTCTATATGTTCCAGAGAGTTTGCCAGAAATCCTGTATAAAATCATAAATACCTGGTAGTGTGTTTACATTTTTCTGCTCCAGTATGCACCCTGACAAAAACTCTTATATAGAAATCAGCTGAGAGTGACAAAAGGGGTTCAATATAACGGCTGTATCTATTCGCGTGTGCTTCGATACACTGTAATAAAATCCTTAAAGCCATTTCATGGCAACATTTCATTTTTAGAGAAACGGCACCGTATTTGCAATAACAAGTTTCTGGACTGTTCCCCGCTAGGACAGCCATATCAGTCGCAGTTATAAGCAGAAGTCCACCATTTTTTACTGACTGCACTGCAGAGTCTAAAAATATGGATGGACAGCCATATGGATCCAGATCTATGACATCAAACTGGTCCTTTCTGTGTTGATACATTAACAGTCTAAAATAATAGCTCATTATAATAATATATACACAAACTCAAAATATACTTTATTGTCTATAAACATAACAATTGTTGTTGACAAAGCTTGAAATTAGTCTATAAATAAAATAAAAGCAAAAAGGGCTGCAAACACAAAAAGATAAAGATGTTTTATTTATTTATTTATTTAATGTACTCAAAATTTTACAATTTGTAAGGTATTATATATAAAAATTTAATGTTTGGAGTACAGGTTTTAAGTGTACGATGAATTCACATGAATTTGTGGGTACACTGATTACCAATAAATCAATATTGTTTTACTAATTTTCAGCTATTTTCCCAAAGTAAAGCAAATTTCTGAGAATTACAAGTGAAAACTTAACTCTAGTGTTAAAGTAAATTAAAGTAAGTTTGTCTGAAACCAAGGAATTATATCACAACTCTTATCAAAATTTTCAGCTATCCATTTAAATATTTTCTTTATATTTCTTTGAAAATTTAGTGTTTGTTTAATTTTATTTTTACATTTACAGTTTTCAAAATATTTACAACCCCAATCATGAATTTTTATTGATACATTTTCTGGTAGGTTCCGATTTGTCATAGTGAAAATTAAGAATTTTGATTTATCTATGTTAAGTGTTAATAGACTTTTATCCAACCAGCACTTGATTTTCTGCATAGTCTGTTCAGCTTTTTTTAATACGTTATTCCAACTATTGTCCTTTATTAATATTACTCTATCATCCGCATAACATACAACCCTATTATCACAAATATCTGTAAGGTTATTCATATATATTAAGAAGAGAATCGGTCCAAGTACCGTGCCCTGTGGTACACCAAAATCAATTCTTTTTGGGTCGCTTTCATAATTTTTTATTTTTACTTTCTGCATTCGTTTATCGAGGAATGATCTAAACAGGTCATTAATTTTACCACGTACTCCAATGTTCTCTAATCTTTCTAAAAGAATCTGGTGCTCCACAGTTCGAATGCCTTTGATAGGTCTAGGAAAATTGCCATTGGTTTATGTCCTTCATTAAAACTCCTTGTGATAAATTCCGTCACCTCGGCAACAGCATTCTCGGTACTGCAGCCATCTCTAAACCCAATTTGATGATTGGACATTAATCCATTTTTTCCAGATAATCCCAAAGTCTCAATTTTATACATTTCTCAACTATTTTGCTCAAGGTACTTATAATTGCAATAGGTCTGTAGTTAGTTTTTTCTGTCTTATCGCCTGATTTAAATATTGGTATTACAATGGCATTTTTGAAGATATCCGGAAAGACGCTTGTCTCGAGAACACTGTTTACCAGGTATCTTAGAGGTTTTACCAAAAAAAGTGAGTTCTCCTTAACAAATTCCGCAGAAATACTATCTTCGCCACTAGCTACTCCATTTCTTAATGACATTATTTCTTTTAATAATTCGGTTTCAGAAATTGGAGCCATAAATATGGAGTGTGTGCATACTGGCCCGTCGTCAACGGGATTTAGGGGCTTCTCAATTTTGTTTGCAAGTTTCTGGCCTACTTTACAAAAGTATTTATTTAATTCTTCTGCTATGCCTATATTATCTAAAATATCTTTTCCATTATCATCTTTAATTACTTTTATCTCATGTTTAGTATTATTTTCGCCTATGGCATGTTTTATGGAATTCCACATTTTTTTAGGGTTTTTTAGATTGTTATTAATTATTCCTTGATAGTACATATTTTTCACCTTATTTATTAGTTTTGTTAACCTATTTCGGTAATCCCTAAACTCATTTAGAGTTTGCAGGTTACCAGGACTTCTTGCAGATTTCCTTTTTAACTTGTCTCTAATCCTTATTGAAGTTAATATACCTGATGTGATCCATGGTTTGATACGTTGATTTTTTGCTTTTATTTTTACTTTATTCTTACAGCTTTTAGTAATGTTTTTGATAGTATTTACAAGTTTACCAGCTATTTGATTAGGGTCATTGCATTCATATAGTAAATCCCATTTGTAGTCTGATAGTATGTTTTTAATTTTTTGGTAATTTACTTTATCATAAAATCTAGTTATGTTTTTGTGTGATTGAATAACATCTTGCATTTTCATATTAATTACCACTGGGTAGTGATCTGTTAGACCCGACATCAGTACCATCCCAGGATATTTTCTATCTTGCTATTTTTATCAATCTTTACGAACACGTGATCTAGGCATGACTTTGATTCACCTGCCACTCTAGTTTCCTTATTTATAACACTTTTGTATCCAAACTCCCCTAATATACCTATATAGTTGTTTGTTACTCGTGTATCTGTGTTTAATATATTAATGTAGGTGTCCCCTGTAAAAATTTCTATGTTGCATTGTTTATAGTTTTTCAGAAAGAGTTCGTTTAAATCTTGAATATAATCTTCTGGTTTAAGCGATGGGGATCTATAGTTTGCAATAATACCAATAGATTTTTTGTTTTTTGTTAAGGTTACTCTTAAAAATTTTGAATTTCTTATACCTATTTTCATACTATTTTCAATTAAACAATTTTTTACATAAATTAGCGTACCATCACACTTATTTATATAACTTTCATTATAAAATACTTCATATGTTTTTATTTTGAATTGTTCTAAATTTTCTATTTTGTTGGTTTCAGACAAAACAATTACATCAAAATTTGTATTTAATGATTCCAAGTATGCGACTAAATTATCAAAAATTTTTGTTATGCTTCGAATATTCAGGTGTATTAAGCTACAACCGTTAGAAGTTCTTATAAAATGTTCAGAATTATCTATGCTCTCACTCAATACTGTGTCACAGTCCTTATCTAATAAGAAAGATGTCGGATCGTTGAATTTTATTTATGTTTTTCCGATATATTGATATCACAACCTGATACGCACTGAAATCATAGTCTAGTTTTCAGATAGTTTTTGGCTTTCTCCTAGGTTTAGTCTAAGTTTTCCAATGTCGTCCCGGTTGTAAATCCTGTGGACTGGTTAATTTTCTTTTCTTCTTACGAAAATACATCCGTCCCTTACCCAGATGTATTTAAATCCATCATTGCGAAGTGATCTGGCATGCATGAACAGTTCCCTCGAGTCCTTTGACAAATCTTCATTTAAAAAAATAAGGTCTGTGTCACTCAGACCGCATTTATTTCCAACTATTTTACCCAACTGTTTCCTTTTTTGTATCAATTCATGTTTTTGTTGAACTGTTTTGAACATTATGGTGATAGCAGTGTTCTCTTTCACAGACGTGTTAAATTTTATTTGCGTGTCCTGTAGTTGTATTTCTGGGTTAATATATTTGAGTACCTTCTTTGCTTTTAATTTTATTTCTTCTGGATTATTTCTTATTTCCTCAGCTGTGCTTTTTACACCCATCATAACAATGTTCTTTAATATATTTTCATTTTCTTTCGCATCACTTTGTATTTTAAGCTTCCTTAATTCCTTCTTTATATATTCGTTTTCTTTCTTTAATTCAATTATTTCTCTATTAAAAGTTTTATTTTGTTCTTTTTGTATTTCATATTGTTCGGCATAAAATTTTAGGTCTTGCCTGAGGTCTCGGATCTCATCCCTTAATTCCTTTATAGAGTCTATTACACTGGTTCCTTGATTGTCAACCTTATGTTGGGCTTTTTCAGAGAAATCCATTGATCTTCTTATCTGTTTTTCAGTATGAATTTTACACTCTTTACAAAGATATTTATTGTTTAATGTACGCAAGACTTCCAGCTCAACATCTGTAAGACCTGCACAAGATCTGTGGATCCAACCTTTGCACTTATCACACTGTACTGACGTTTGCGTTTTTGTAATATTTGCAGAGCATTCACCACACTTGTAAGTTTTTGGCTTTGTACCTCCCATGTTGGGAAAAGAACAATAAAAAAAGTGCTAAGTGTTCAACAGGCACTTATAATAAAGTAATATCCTCAAATAAAAAGACGAACTTTCGAAAATTCTTCGATCACCAATTTACAAAAAAAACCTGCCAAACTCCAGTTCCACTACTATACACACAGGACAAAGGATGGAATTTGTTATTTATAATGTAAACAATGGCGATATATTTTCGGTTTACTTTTGCATTAAATAAGCACTACATTCCCGCTCAACTTTAGGCACGATTTTACGTTGTTGTGCACAAATAAAAATGATGAAATTTGAGTGGCCTATGTCGAGGCGAATCCTTCAGTTTCATGTAAAGCTATTGAAGCTGGAGTGGTGTTATTAAGTCTAGAGCACAGACAATATTAAAGAAATACAAATTTTAACTAAAAGTTAGAGGAAATGTAAATTTTGCAAGGATGGTTATATGGTCGAATAAAGCACACTTCTCAAAAGCTGGTATTTTTAATCGACAAAATACCAGATACTGGCATCAGGAAAATAAACATTTAGTATTTGAGCAGTAGCAACAAGGTCGATTTAGCATTAGTGTTGCATGCTACATTTTGGGCACACAACTCGTTTATCGAATATATGAAGGAGGTCTCTCAGGGGTTCGTTACCTAGAAATATTGCGGGAGGTAATACCGGAGTTGTTGGATAACATTCCTCTGGCGCATTTAGATAATATCTTCTTTCAGCAAGATGGCGCACCTGCACATAATTCTAATTTAGTACGTATGTTTTTGGAACATCAATTTTCTCAAAAGTGGATACCCACTAATGAACCACTAAGGTGGCCAGCGCGGTCTCCCGATCTTTTGGTGCTCTTCGTATGGGCTATATACAAGATAAGGTCTATAAAACCCGCCACTGAACGATAGAAGAACTGCGCGAAGCTACCGAAACGGCATTTCGAGATTTACAAGGGCGATCAATCATATTATTGAATGCTCTTAATTGAATATCAAAACTGACTGAATTATGTGTTAGAGAAAACAGAAATCATTTTCAGCAATTCTTGTAAGTAATAAATAAGAAGTAAACTAACACAATAAGTAAGTCAAAGTCAAAATATGCTTTATTGTTATAACAATACAATTTAGTTAACAAAGCTGTATGACTAAAACACTCCCCTAAATCTAAATCAAAAACATTACAGTCTAAAACATAAAAAAGTAACCTAGAATTAAAATTTAAAATTTACAGTGTTAACAAGCATTTAAAAACCACATATACAATCAAAACAGGAGACTGACACAACTTAAATATGTCATAAAATTCTAAAATACTATATGTCTTTCCTACCAAGAACATTTTCAGATACACGTGACGGTGAGAATGCTCTGAAACCCGATCTTTAATGCCTGGAGGTCTGTTGACAGGGTGGAGTGTAGGGGTCCACCGCTCGTACCATGCCACAGGATTGATGTATCATCAGCGAACAGGGTAAATTTCCCCCAAATATCAAGGTCCATCAGATCATTAACATACAGAAGAAATAGTATCGGACCCAAAACAGATCCCTAGGGTACACCCCAGGCCACTGAACCTCACTCAGAGGACGCAGAACACATGCACACACGTTGAAGACGATCACCCAAGTAAAAGGAAAACCAAGACAAAGTCACGCCCCTGAAACCATAAATTTCAAACTTCCGCAGCAGAATCTCATGGCTAACACAGTCAAATGCCTTCGACAGATCGCAAAATACCGCCGCAGAAACTCCACCATCGTTAATTTGGCAATACAGTTCACAAAGAAGATTATACACCACTCGTACTCATTCCCTCTTGAAAGCCAAACTGGAACTTACTAAGTATATTATTTAAGCTAAGAAAAGACAACATCCAATGCTTAACCAGCTTCTCGATTATTTTCGACAAGATTGATATGAGAGAAATAGAATGAAGAATGGGGATTACTTTTGCAGATTTTAGGCAGGCTGAAAATATACCCGACCATGAGATGTTGATTGCTTCAACCATTGCCAGCAAGGCTGCATTTGGCAAGTTGAGAAAAATCCTAACAGACAGCCCATCCTTGCCTGATGATTTTTTAAGCTCATCTAGATTCGTTGGTAGAAAGAAGAAAGAGTTTTGGATGGAAATGTGTGTCATGTTCTGAATTGGATCTCTCGATGGATTTAAATTTTTCTGAAGATCCTGAGTCACATTACAAAAAAAAGTATTCAAATTGTCAGGGGACACTTCCGGGCTAGCAACAGGCTGATAAATGCCCTTAAGGCGAATATCATTCACTATTCTCCAGCACTCACTTTGCCTATTTGAAGAGTTGTTAATGTGATCTGAATAAAATGTCCTCTTTGTCAATATGATCAAACATCGATACAAGGAGCTATAGATGCTGAAATATTGGTGAAACCATGGACAGTCTGTACACTTTCTTATTGTATGGAGTGAACGTAGATTTTTGGATGAGGTTTTAAGACCCTTTGTGAGCCAAGAATGCTTCGGCACTCTGGTCTCAATTTAACTATTGGAAAAGCAACATTAAACAGGTGCATCACTTTGTCATACAAGGCTGATAGCGAATCTGGCAATTTAGGTTAATCCCCCCAATTAGTCGAATCATCCAGGTCACGAAACCTATTAAAATTTCTGCCACTAAATATTCATCCACAACGTGGCTCAGACTTAATACACTCCTTATTTTCTAAAATGTTACAAATAACGGCCTAGTGGTCTGACAAAGCAGCATTCTCAACAGTACAATTTATCATATTGGTAGGAAGGTTAGAACAGAGCAGAGCAGTTAGTTAGAGCAGAAATGGAGTTTTGTTCATCATAATTAATATTAAAGTCTCCAATTAGTATAATACGTGCAGAGCAGGGAACCTCAGTGAGTAGGTTCTCCAAACCGAAAAAGAAAACTTTCAAGTCAGAGCTTGGGGATCGATAAATACAAATAACATATAAGTTCTTGAGCTTGGAGTAAATGACAGAGAATTCAAACGTAGCCTCGTTAAGAAGTTAATAAAATTTATCTACTCTTTGAAAAGAATTCTGTTCCAAAAACCTTTCATGTAACAAAATCATGCTGCCCCCATGAGACATTTGTATTCTACAGAATTTGGATATGACTACATAATTTGGAAGATGGATAAGTTCATCCCATTTCAGCCAATGCCCTGTAAGTAGTACAATATTAGGGTTATTACATTCCTGCAAGTATACCGTAAGCTCAGCTGTTTTGTTTCGTATTGACTGAACATTTAACAGTAAAAGTGAAAGTTCTTCCCACCTATTATTCAGTACAGCATGGTCGATGTGAGATGTCCTACAGTATTTGTTTTGCTAAAGCTATTAAAGCTATATTTTAAAAAGTTAATGTTGAATTGTTTTGTTAAAATTGTTTAGTTTAAATTGTTGAAATGTTATGTCGAAATTGTTTAATTTAAATGGTTGAAATGTAGAATTGAATTATTATATACTTAATTTTGATGTTTTCTTAAAAGTGTTATTGATGTTTGTTAATATATTTATATTACTTAAAAACTTAGTATAAAATCTTAATTGAAACTCCAATTTAAGGTATCTATCTAAGTAGATCTAGGTAGTGGAATAGATACAGTAAATGTTTTTCGTGGCTATCTAGGATATTTTAGAAAAAATATTTAAAAATGTAAATTGTAGACCAACGAATACAGATAAATACCACAAATTATATATTTGAAAAGCTAAAAAAAAACCCTATCAAACTGTCAACCAATATGCAGGGTGTCCCATTTAAAAAAAACATAATATTGGTAGATTCTATGTAAAAAACTGCATAATAAGCAGTTTTTACCTTTCTGATATCTCAAACGGCAAGCGAGCTACAATGGGGGTCCCAAAATCCAGTATTTCCAAAATCCAAAAAAATAGTATTGAGAAAACCGCAAGTCTTTATCCTTTCAAATAGCCGAGATACTCCATAAAAGCATCGAAATTTGGACACCCTGTATTTTTCAAATATACAAATATATTTACTATGATTTCCATTTCAAACTAAGCAGGTAATGCATGTCAAGTAGCAAACAAAAACAGTATGTAATATAGGTACCTACATATGTGGAATATTTGCATATAAGCTATAGTCTATCAATTACCTAGAATACCTACGTCGCATCATTTTGACTTGCTGTAATTAAATCCCCCATACCATTCAAAGAAATATTATTATTTATGGCATCAACTGCTTTTTTTGATATATCATTGGCAATTATGCTCTTGATACCAGGTATTTCTTTTGCATATCGAATACTTCGCAAACCAGTGGCAGACAATGCTTCCAAGATAGAAATACCATCTTCATATTTAACTCCGGGTTGACGTATATCAATGCCAATATCACATTCTGTATTTGATTTATTTTTTGCAGCATTTTCTTCACGATTTTGTTTTGCAAAAGTTGATATTACACTAATACTGTAACAAAAATAATGAATTAATGAATGCAAATTGCTATGAAATAATTATTATTTATAAAGTTTACAAAAATGGAAACCTTCTTTATTATTTATTTTAACAAAAACAGTTATTCTACATAAAAACTTTAGGTTATGAGAAAAATAAGTTTGGCTATGAACAATTTTCCGTAGAATATATAATCTAAACAATAATACATCTAGGTCGTAAATAAATGGTTAAGCTTAAGTTATACTATTCAGATCTATTTCATGTAACATATGGAGTACCTTAAGGTGGCCATCTTGCACCTCTGTTGTTTAATGACATTGTAATATGTTTCAGAAAGTGTAAAATATTGTTCTACACAGATAAACAAAGATTTTTAACAAAAATTGACTCAGATTAGGCAAGTAGGGAGATGCAGGATGATCTTTCGTGGCTGCAAGAGTGGTGTAATATTAATAAAATGAAACTCAATGTAGAGAAAATATTCAATTTTCTAGAAAGCTGTCACCTAAATTGTATATATACTTTTTTATTAGTACAATAAAATGTTTCAGTGGTTTTTCCCCTTGAGAAAAAAAAACAGTTACTTGACTAGCATATTTTATTTACCTTAGATCTCTGTTAAATTCTTGGACAGGGTTGTAGAATACATTTCCAGCTGTTTGAACTTTTGCTGAGCCTTCTACAATTTCTTGAATAGATTTACTTTCCGAACATGATTCCATAACTACAAATGTATTGAAAATATTTTTATTTTAAAACAGAATATAAAAATACACACATATAAAACAAACATGCATGAGTAAATGTAATGAACAGCTTAGAAAATAAAATAAAATTATTAAAACCTACTCTCCATATTATGCTAGAAATTAAAATAATCTTTCAAGGGATAGAATTGTCTTTCAATAAGAAAAATTGAAAAGTTTTTAAAACTACTTATGTTTTGAATGATTTTTATAGTTAATGGTAACATATTATACACTTTTTAACATCCAACTAGTGAAGCCATATAAAATAAAGAATTTCAATGAAATGATATATTCAAATCATCCCTATCCTTTATATTGATGTTGACAGAGATATCTCTATTGCTAGAAAATAAAAAACTGGTTGAATTGGATGCAAACAAGAGTGCGGGTACAGACGACATACCACCTCTGTTTGTGAAAAATTGTGGTCCTACATTCACTCCCATTAAGCTGTATCTTTAGACTGTCGGTCAACTCAGGCACTTTCCCTACAGTTTAGAAGAGAGCAATAGTCAGTCCTATTTTTAAGAACGGGAAAAGATCTGATATATCCAACTATCGTCCAATATCCGGTCTGGCATGTTTATTGCAGCTATATTACACAAGCCCTCGACGCAAATTCTCAGGTCGATGCGATATATTTTGATTTTAAGAAGGCCTTTGACTCAGTTGATCACAACCTCCTACTGAGCAAGCTAAAGTTTCACGGTATTGAGGATCCACTCCTGTCATGGTTGAAAAGCTACCTTATTGGTCGGACACAGCAAGTCAAATGCAACTGATCACTTTCAGATGATATCCAAGTTCACTCCGGTGTTCCTCAAGGTTCACACTTGGGTCCAATTTCGTTTCTTATATTTATTTATTTATTTATTTCTCACTTCATGTTATTACATAAATAATGTTCACATACACAATGATATAAAATATTAAGATACATTAAATATAAAACATTAAATTGAATAAAATAAGTTTTTTTTTTTTTTTTTTTTTAAATTTTTTTTTATTTTTTTTTTTTTTTTTTTTTAATTTTAAATTTTTTTTTTTTTTTTTTTTTTTTTTTTTAATAATACACACATTAAGGACAATTTACAAATTAAAAACAAAAATAAAATATACTGTAAGACCAGTCTGTTATTTTATTTCTTAAGAAAAAGTTATTTGATGATTGTTTATAAATTCATCATAACTGTAAAAGGCATTTCTGACTAGATAACTATACATTGCACTCTTAAATTTTTGTGGATTAAGACTTCTGACCTCAGCAGGTATCCTATTAAAAAACTTAACTGCCAAAAAATCAGGGCCATTCTGACACTTTTGGAGTCTGCGGTGTGGTATCGAAAAACTTTCCCTTCCCCGAGTGTCAATGCCATGTATCTCTCCGTTGGTTACGTAGTGACTCTTGTGTTGGTGGATGTACAAAAGGTTTTGAAGTACAAAAATACATGGAAAAGTTAGAATGTGTAGGTTAATAAAAGCATCTCTACAGTCATCTCTATAACCAAGACCGGCGAGAATCCGCACAGCGAGACGTTGAACAGAAAATACTCGTCGCCACCCCGCAGCATGCCCCCAAACGATTGCCGCGTATGAAATTATACAATGGCAGAGTGCAAAATAAGCAGTTCTCAAGATGCTACTAGAGACTTTAAAGGAGAGATTTCGAAGTGCAAAAATGCTCTTACCAACCTTCGTTGCCACAGCATCAGTATGTGGACCCCAGCTCAATTCTGAGTCCAGAGTGACTCCAAGAAAATTGGTAGAGTCTACCATCAGAAAAGGAGATTTTTCTAAATTACGTAGAGAAAAAGTCATGAAACTAGTTTTGTCCTGATTTAAAATCAGTCTGTTAGCTCCAAACCATTGCTCCACCTCATACTGCATATCGCATGTCTTGCTGATTACTTCTTCAAAAGAGCCATCAGCAACCGAGGCAGTGGTATCGCCCGGTATGATTTTCAAAGGGCAGGTTGTTTATATAAATTAAGAAAAGCAGGGGTCCTAAAATAGAGCCCTGAGGAACGCCCATTTCAATGTTTTTGCTTGCTGACACCACACCATCATTGGTTACCATTTGGCATCGATGAGTGAGGTAAAACTTTATTAATTTAATTGCATCATTGGAAAAGTTGTAACACGAAAGTTTTTGTATCAGCAATTCATGCGAGACGCAGTCAAAGGCTTTGATCAAGTCACAAAATATTGTGCTAACATATTCCGAATTGTGAAATGCATTAGATACAAAAGTAACTAGATCCATGATACCTGAGGCTGTACTCAGACCACGTTTAAATCCAAATTGCCTATCCGTCAATAAATTATGTGATTCCAAATATTCGGAGATTCTCCGAGCAATACACTTCTCCAGTATTTTAGATAAAACTGGTAACAGAGATATTGGACGATAATTTGATTTGTCGTTTATGTCACCTTTTTTAAGAAGGGGTATGATAAGGGCCATCTTCCACACATCTGGAAATGTGGACTCTCGGATGCATCTGTTGACAATTTTTGTGATGGGTACGATCAACAATTCACGTACCAATTTTGGAACTCTGACAGATAAACCAAAACAATCCCTACTAGTTTTATTTTTTAAGGAATTAAATAAGTCCCTAACCTCATTAAATGAAAACTCTCTAATGCTGAATTTAGAAGAGGGAAGGTTACTTATCTTTAAAGGTGTAAACTTTATATTTGCCTGATAATCCCTTAATAGGTTAGGAGCTATATTAACAAAAAATTCATTAAATTCATCTGCTGTGATATTTGTCGAAATATTATGAGAGGAAGGATGATAAATCAACGATTTATCAGGTGTGTTCGAGAATTGTTTGTTTCTGTTCATCGCAGATGACCTCAAAATCTACAGGTCTACTGCAGATACCAACGACAACATAAAATTGCAGGACGAAATTTATAAGATTGTGAAATGGAGTTCTGACAACCGATTGTCCCTAAATAGTTCTAAAACCAAAATTATAACCTTCACAAGGAAGAAACAGCCTCTCATCCACAATTACAACATCAATGAAAAATTACTAGAAAGGGTGTCTATGGTCAACGATCTAGGTGTTATTATGGACAGTGAGTTGAGGTTCAAAAATCATATTGACGGAGTCATATCAAAGGCTTTTAAGATGGTCGGCTTCATCATGCGACAATGTTGGGATTTCAAGAATATTGAAGCCCTGAAATCCATATTTTCTGGTCTGGTTCGGAGTCACTTGGAATATTGCAGCGTAGTATGGTCTCCTCTCTACCAAATTCATATAAAAAGAATTGAAAGGGTTCAATCTAAATTTGCCAGCTTTCTTCTGAAGAAGCTGAGAATTGATCCAACATTAATAGACTACAGGGAGCGATTACGTCTTCTTGGTATGGACACTTTGGACTCTCGCCGAATAGTGTTAAATCTATCATTCGGACACAAAATCATGAGCAATCACATAGACAGTCCATCACTGCTTGGTGAACTGAGGTTTCGGGCACCAGCCAGGCCAACGCGTCTGAATGAAATGTTCTCCCTAAGACCTTTCAGGACGGATGCTGGAAGAAATGAGCCTATAAATCGCTTTATGGACCACTTTAACCATTTTATACCACATGACTTCGACATTCATTGCACCAAAACGTGTTTTAAAAATAAAATTAAGGCAATTTTGCAAGATGTATTGATTAATTAGATTTCTTTTTGTCTGTTATAGTATGTAGTACTTTACTTTATACCTGTTTTGATATTTGTTTTTTTTTTCTCTTCACTAATTCTGTAACTTTCTAATATTGTATAGTGTACATGTATTATGTATTATGTTTGTTTGTATTTTGCTGTGTTACTTTTATACTATTTGGGTTTTAACCTGTAACGTATATATTATTAAATAAATAAATAAATATATATATATATATATATATATATATATATATATATATATATATATATATATATATATATATATATATATATATATATATATATATACATATATACAGTGTGTTTCTCAATATTTCTCACAAAACCAGTTCAAAACTTAAACTAAGCAGAAGACACTGTCATTATATTTAATAACCTAAATAAATCTAATATAAACCTTATTTGTAAAAGAATAATACTAACACTAACAAAAAACAATCATACATAAATGTTTTCATAGGAAATATTATTTGTAATTACACCTAAAGCCAAATATTCATTACGTTTTCATGAAGTATTCAATTCGATTTGAGTCCAATACCGATCTCCTGTTTTCATGAGGGATATTCAAATCGATTTAAAATCGTTTTGAGATGTGACGTTTCATCTGTCATATTTGTCAATTTTCGACATGCTGTCACTGTCAGGTGATTGTTGTTTTGTTTACATGTTTTTGTATTTTGAAAATTATTTTAACACCATGCTTAGAAAACTTGCTTTGTTCACTGTAAGTTTTAGTTTACTCGTGTGTTTGAAATCGAAGCTGCATACATAAAGCGACAAAATGATATTGCAATGTTCATGCACCAAATCAATATGAATACTCTGAATTTCTTGAAAAAGAATGGACGGATTAAGAAAACATATAGAAGAAAACGTTGGTGGCAAAAAGTTAGGTGTACTGATTGGTGGGAGAGAATTGTAAAGTTACATTTTACTGATGAAGACTTTATCAGTAATTTTCGTGTATCAAAACAATCGTTTAGTTTTATATGCTCCCGACTAAAGAAATATTTATGTTCAGAATTAAATACGGTCAGAAAAGCCTTAACCGTTGAAAAAAAATGTGCTATAGCATTGTATACATTAGCATCATGTGCAGAGTATAGACTTATTGCTAACCAGTTTGGTACAAATAAGTGCATAGTGCATAAATGTCTTTATGCTTTTTGTGAGGCAATTATTACAGAATTCAGGGATGAATATTTAAAAATGCCAAATGAGAGTGAAGTTGAACAAGTTGTTAGTGGATTTGAAGAAATGTGTGGAATACCAAACGTGGTAGGGGCGATTGATGGTACACATATACCCATATTGCCACCAAAAATAGGCTACAGAGATTTTTTAAACCGAAAAGGCTGGGCTTCGTACAATGTATTGGCTGTAGTTAATAATTTATATCGGTGAGTAAATTCTCATCTAAAATACACAAATACAAAGTATCGATTCTATTCTATTCTACATTAAAGTGCCCCTATTCCTTTTAGTTTCAGGTATGCCACATGTAAACACCCTGGAAGCTGCCATGATGCAAAAGTATTGAAAGATTCCAACTTGTACAAATCAGCTGACCAATTTTTGCCAAACTTTAAAGTAAAAGTGAATAATTTGGACACACCTTGCGTTATTCTAGGCGATCCAGCTTATCCACTTTTGCCCTGGCTAATGAAGCCATACAAGGGAAGAATCTCCAGGGAACAAGAATCATTCAATGTTTATCTGAGCCGGGGTAGAGTTGTTGTTGAAAATGCTTTTGGCCGTTTGAAAGCAAGATTTAGACGACTTTTAAAGAGAATGGACATTAATTATAAATTTAGTCCCAAAATTGTCTATACGTGTTTAATTTTACACAACATAGTTGAAAGTAATAAAGATACTTTTATTGAAAGCTGGATGGATGCCGCGCGAGACGCAGAAGTAATTTTTCCACAACCAAACAAAAAAGTTACTCGAGAATATGATCATCTACAAGGAGGTATTATAAGAGACAATCTTTGTAATTTTATGTTAAAATTTCCTTTAAGAACGTCTAATTTAGTTTAAATAATTTTTAAATTTATTTTTTCAAATATTTATTTTTAAGCTAAGTTTTCCTGTTAATAAATATTTCATTGATGCTCCTGACTAAAGAGCTTTATATATTTTGTTGTATTTGCATATTTATTTGATATTCTTAGTTCTAGAATGATCGAATAAAATAATATTTGTTACCAAACAGTTTTTTATTTATATAAAGCAAGAACACAAATAGCTATACCTATGAAAAAAAGTTTAAACTATAAAGTAAAAAAAATACTGGATACAAAATGCTAAAACTAAACACAAAACCGTAATTATTAAAGATGTTTTGGTTTTTTAGTAGATTTCTGTGAACTTTCTTCTTCCTCATCAGAACTATTTTCAGGCACTGAGCTTCTTATCGGTTGTCGAGACGAAGAAGACACAGCTGGAACAAGGTTTTCAATTGTTGTTGAAAATGTTTGCAGCATATTTTTTAAATCTTCCGAACGTGCCCTAGCTGCTCTCTCCTGGGATTCATCTTGCTTCTTAAAAAACTCAGTCATTTGTTGTTGGAAAAACAAATCATATTCCTTGCTCCGGGGACCGACTCTGTCAGATCTATAAGTTTTCAAAGATGCATGAGATGTGCTTGCTTGTGGCTCTTGTTCCAAATCAGCTGACAGGAGTTTGCAGATATTCGCTTATATCTTGGCTAGAAATATTTTGATCAACCTCCACTATAACTTCGTTATCGATACCTTCTAATGCAGAAGAAGGGCGGCTCCCTAATATATCTTCTAATAATTCGAAATATTCACATTCACTTCGATTCATTCCGCTTTTGGCATTGTTTTTAACACAGTTGTTGTATTGGGTCTTTAAAGATTTCCATTTGTTTTTGATCTGGTCGACGGATTTAGTTGTAAATCCCTTTTCTATCATTTTTTGTTCAACCATTTTGTAAATTTCTGTGTTTTTATACCTCTTTCCATCAAACAACGTCAAAATTCTCTCTTCTCGGAATATTTCCAGCATACATCTTACTTCCGCATCTCTCCATACATTGCGAGAACTTAAACTTAAGGTAGGCTTAGGCTGCTCCATAATTTTATTAAAAACTAATTTCAATTTCCGCAAAAAATAGTACTAAAGGTAAAGTATAAATTACGAAGCTTGGCTCGGGCTCGGGTAGGGTAAATCGGTAAATGTTTATAGGTTATATAGTGGTAAAAAATTTCCAATATGACAGAAAACGGGGATCGCTTTGCGCATGACCCAATTCAATCCTCGTTTTCATGCTATTTTGGATATTTAGATCTCGATCCGATCCCAGAAAAATGTGAATCGACCTTGAGACTCAAAACGTCTTGAATACTTGTTTTCATGGAGATTTCAGTACCAAAACCGTATTCAAAACGATTTCAAAACTACATGAAAACGTAGTTATTGTGTATTCAGATTTTTAAAAAACAAACATATGTTTTTTGAAAGGTAATTTTGGTGAGTTTATAATACTGAAGGAATCTTTATTGGTACAAACTGAAGCGGAGCATTTTATTATTGAATGCTTTATTGCTGTTTACTCTCGTAGACAAGATACAACATGAAGAATCTGAATAAACTTGAAAAGTAAAAACACAATTTATACAAATAAAGAAGTCATTACAAAATTATACTATTATTCAAATATACAAACCAACAGTGCAGATGAATCGCAGTGAAGTTATTTTTACATTTAGAAACTGGTACCCAATTATAACAAACATGCACCATCCTTAATCTTAATAATTTTTTATATTTTATGATAAATTTTGGGGACCTAATCATGAAAATTAAAATGAGGAATATATATAATATAGGAAAAATCATTAAATCAGGGATAAAGCCAATTTGTACATAATTACTTAATAATTACTATTACTAACAGTTTCGAATACAAATACTCGATTTTCTATCAAATGGAGAGAACAATATTAAAAAAAAAAGAAAAATGTGAACTATGAGCATGGAGTCTTGACTAGTGAGCCTAACATTTAACCAGTACAACACAAGTCCTGAAGATCGGCGGCGGATCACAAAAGTAAATAATTACGGCAAAAATTATTTACATATAATTAAAAAATACATGTTAACAAAAAATTACCTTTCTCTACAAGTAGACCAGTATTATTAAATAATTGCCGACTGAAATAGCTTGAACAATTAATAAACTTATATTTATTAATAGGAATTAAGCATTGCTCAAAACGTACTCTCATACCTTAAATACAGTAAAAAAAATTGGAATTTCTAAATCAGAAAAAATATTCGGATGTTTTGGTTTTGGAAGAAAAAAAAATTGTGGTTAGGACCAAAAACAATATTTTCTATTCAATCTATGTTTTTGGCCCTGCACTTCGCAACTTGCCAGATTGCTCTTCGTCCGAGGCTTATTTAGAGCTCGAGCGACCCTTCCAGATAATTAACACCTTATTCCGGTTTGGAGACGTTATCGGTGGGATGTCCGGATGGCGAGCTCTGAGCTCCCGGTCACCTCGTGTATTTCAATATCTTTAAATTTGTCTGTTTTAATAAACTCTTCTAATGAATCTTGGTTTCCACTAGATGCCCCTTGAGGGTACTACTGGTCTCACGAGATAACCTTTTCTTTCAAGCTATCCTCTTACCCCTGCCACTCCCGCCACATAGCGGCCATTACGCTAATATTCTATGTAGAACTGCGGCAGACCAACGGGACAGAATACAAAAACAACTAGGCCTCACACGTTCACAGCGTCTGCTCCCTTTCTAGCGGAGTCGTTAGTTTCCAGTCTGAGCGGTTGAGTCTCTCGTTTCCCCCCGAAATAAAGCAGCAAAACCGAACACGTGGAACCACTTATGTTAATAACACAGAGGTCTGCCTTCGACGAGAACCGGAAGACTAAAACAATAACTTGCTTTCTTTCTTTTATAATTTTTGGCATCCGTTCCTTCGGGATACGATTTACCAGCTCATTCAGATAGCGGCTAGGCAGTTGTTTGATTTGTAATCATCTCCCAGCCATTATTTTATAATGCTATAAGTATTCTTGCTTTTCGGTTTTATCTTCAGCTGACCAAAATTAGTAAGGAGATATACAAATAGGTAGACACATAAATAACAAAAGAGTACCGTCTTTCTTGTCTTGATTGTACGTCCGTTAGTGCGGATGCTTGTCCGTTTGCCAGATTGCTCTCTGTCCGGGGCTTAGCCAGAGTTAGGGCGACCTTTTCAGTTTGGAGGCGTTACCGCTAGGATGTTCGGACAACGAGCTCTAAGCTCCCGGTACACCCCGATTCTACCAAATATTTTATTTTTCCTTTTCCTTCCTCCTACACTTTCTTTTTCAATCTATCAAAATGCTTTTTTTTAATCTTTCAAGTGTATTTTTGGTTCAACTAGATACCTTTTGGAAGAACACTTGATATAACGAGATGACCTTTTCTTTCAGACTGGAGGTGGAGATGTAATGTGGTGGGAGCGTAAAGGGTAAGGGTACCCTTTTCGCTCTCACCACATTGCATCCATTACGCTAATATTCTATGTAGAATCGGACAGACGAGCATACCCCCGAAACAAAGCAGCAAAACATGTAGAACTACTATTTCTAGGTTTTGCTTCTGGTGTCTCGCGCATAACCTTTTCGGCCAATCTTACTAGATACGGTATTTGGCTTTGATGCAAATTCCAGAAGCCTTAAATAGTCAAGTTCTTTACATATAAATAAATTATCCAGATTTTTATATTTTTTAAAAGCATTCCTTCGTTTATATGTAAAAATCGGCGGTATAATCAAGATGATTGCAGACTTATATGGCATGTACTCATGTTTTCTTTTTTAAAGTCTCCAAAACACTGTGAAAAGAAATCCATTTTTAGATTGACATCATGGCTTCTAAACTCCCTCGAATTTATTATCGGTATTACATACACAGCTTTTTCTGACAAATTCAGCGGAAACTTATATTCTTGTGATAAAGCGGATATTACTTTTTTTACATTTGAAAAGAGCGAGCAAAAATCGGACTGTGCCCTAAAAAACTGAATAATTAAAATTTACATAAATACCATTTGCATATATTAAAGTCTCTTTTATAGATTTATTATTTTTTGTTGTTTTTTTTTGCGGGACCGGTCTAAGCGCGTGGCCTTGTGTTTTGACCATGCCACGGACTGGCTCTGGATTTGATACCTAAATAAACACATATTTTATTATGTAGCATTTTATTTATGTTTAATTGTTATTTTATTTTTGGATATAATAAGTTCAATATATTTTTAAATTTGTGTATACCATTAGTTCAAAGGAAACCTCCATATCACACGCATATGTAGATCAACCACCAAAGATTAAGCTCTATTTATATTATAAAACCAAATTAATTTTTATGCTTTCCATTTTATAAGTCTACGACTCCAAAGGTAGTTATATTATTATTTAATTAACATTCTTTATTATTATAGCAACAAATTCCTTGCAATTCCACCACCGTCTGCAGTAATACGGGAATTGAAATTGTTGTTTTGTTTTGGCAATCGGAGGACAGATTTATAACCAAAAAAACTATGAATATTTTGATGATATTTTTTATTAAGTAAGTATATATTTTATTTATTTTCATCAACGATTAATAGTAAATTTTACAGTAGTACTCTACAGTCAACAATTGAATAAGGTATGTTAAAAATCAAAATGACTTTCAACAAACTTACAAGTAAATTGTTATTTAATTTGCTGACCATACAATATTTCCATCTTTGTAACATAAAACAATGTGAAGGTTTTGATTATTAACATTTTTTTTTAAGATTTAGTAAATACTCACTACTTTCTTATATTAGGATAGGTTACATGACACGTTGGTATTTGCAATAAATATAATGTTCTTAAATATTTGAATAAATAATTTTCTAAATTTAACTACTCGAAAAGGTACCGTGAAGCATTGCCAAAAGTCGTCATATAAATTGAAGCACCGGACTGTAGACATTGGGGTGTCCTTTTCAGAAAGCCTTAAAATAATTTCTCTTTCAGGAAAAGGCTTCGCCAATTTGATAACCTAAAAAATATAAAATATACAGAGTGGAAATTAATTCATGTCCAGTACTTTGGGAGGTGATTTAACTCACAAAAATGAGAAACAAAATCATAAATATGGGTCTGCAAAGGCTTTGTTTCAGAAACACAAATTTTAAGATTTAAAATATTATTCATACGTATGGTTTCCTTTTTATGACGTTTATACACAAAGGATAGACTGACTATGTATTTGGTAGTTTTATTCCTCATACATCCAGACTTGCTAATGAATATTTAGAGTAATATATAGTTTTTTTTTTCGAGAGATATTTAAACACAATTTTCTATCCTGTTCTGTATGGTTTTAGTTTCATGGATTTTTTGGTATTTTATACTATTTAGAAATTATTTAGAAATGTCCATGATTATACTGCGGTGGGAAATGGGAAAATGTACATTTGCTAAATAACTTCTAAGAGATACGAGATATCGAAAAAAGACTTTGTTGTCAAACTGACTACTGACATTGTCGTATCTCTGTTCTACGCCTCTGAAGAGATCCATATGGTTCTCGTTTGTTGGGTTAATGGGTCTTTATGTAGTGATAACATGATCCAAAATTGAAATTGATATCTCGCTCCTAACAGATATTACATAATAAAATGGCCTTTTTATCATATGTTTAATGCCCTGTATATTCTAAACAGTGAGGCTTAGGAAGAAATTATATAAATTTTTTTGTCATATTTCGTGGAGGTTTACATCCCTGTAAATTTTCGGGACTTATTTCTGAATCACCCTGTATATAAAAACTTTTTTCTTAAAATATGTTACATTACTTTTAAAACACATTTTACAAGAGGGTCTTCAAAACAGCAAAAAGGCATCTTGTATTAATTTCCACGTTTTAGCCATATGATCATAGAGAAAATATGCGTTCGGCGTTAGAAAATCAAATTTGCTTATAAGCGAATGGAGCTTATAAAAATAATTTTTGTTACGAGAAAAAGCAGTGGCGTAACATATTTTTCTTTACAAATATTTAGGTCAAATTCTTTTAATGCATAGTAGCTCTGTACCAAATTTCATTAAAATATCTATAGTAATATTATATAAAATTATATCATAAAAAAAATAATTTTTTGAAAACTACAACTCAATATCTCAAAATTTAAGACATTTAGGACATACATTCATATAAAGTTTTTTTTCATAAAATATGCCCAAGTAATCGCCCTCTTAAATATTTTGCCTCATTTTTGAAACACTCTGTATATATACAACATATGCAACTTTTTTGACAGCGTTTGATTAGGTAGGCAAAATGATAATAATTGAGTGAAAAATAGGAGAAAAAAGTTTTAAAAATTCCTCGATGTATACGCACCTCAGTTTATTTTTGGAAGCGCTACCTAGAATTTGCGCCAAAACCATTATTACCAAGATAGTTTGGATGGCATTTATTAAACTATCCGTCTTCGTTAAGTTTGGCATGAAATCAACATCTTGTTCAACCTCTCTCGAATCCCGGGCATTCCGCACTGCGGATGAAACTGAAACAATAATTTATATTAACAAATAATTATGTAAAATAATATTGGTATAAGTATAATACAAAAAACATACTTACCAATATTATTTCTATTTTTATCAGTTTCCCAGACTTCTTGACGAATTTCCATCGATCGACCTTTACCCAGTGCTCGAGTGTTTTCGGATTGCCTACGTTCATTATTGTCATTATTATTGGTCAAACGATGTTGAGAAATTCGTGATTCATCAGATCGCAGGTTTAGGTTCACATCAACTCTAGTTTCGCCTCGTTCCTGAATTCTCCTAGATGTTTTTCTTAGGGGAGCGGTTTGTTCAGTTGATCGCAAAGATCTAATCCAGTCTGATCTTGCATCACTAACAGTCTGTCTAGTGTCAGTTAGTGAAATACTATGGCTGTTAGAACGAATCTGGCGAATATCTTCTCTCATTCCTTCATTAGTTTGCCGATTGGTGGGCGTTACACGAAGCCGTCTACTGTGGTTGTTAAAAGATAATCTCTCTCGGTCTCTAATTGCTTGGAAACTTCTTCGTGATCTATCCTGTTGATGCCGGTCATTCATTCTGTGGAAAAATCTATCACTTGGTAGTCTAGATTCTTGTCGAGATAATGCCCTAGACAAGCGGGTATTAACCCGTTCTAACGGTTGTGAACTAACTCTTGTGCTCAGATAATGGAATCGTCTATCAGATTGCAATCTTCTGCTGAAAATGTGCCTATTTTCTCGGGAAACTTCTTTAGCTAGTCGGGTATTATCTCTCCGTTCTGAGGTTTCAAAGCCGATCTCGGTGTTAAGTTGACGTTCATCATTTAGACGCTCGTTCATCGTGTTTCGAAGTCTTCTATTAGTTGGCATTCTTTCGCTAGAAATGTGTCTGTTTTCCCGAGAAAATTCGTTAACCAATCGAATATTTTGTCGTTCTAGTTGGCGTTCATTCATGTGGTTTAGAAGTCGTTCATCCGTTCCAGACCTAACTCTAGTTTCTCGAGAAAATTCTTTAGACAATCGGATATCATTTCTCAGTTCTGAAGGTTGAGAACGGATTTCAGAATCAATTTGGCGACGGTCGGACTCCTGGTCAATTAATCCGTTTCCAAGTCTTCTATCAGTTCGAGTTTTATCACCAAGCATTTCTCTATTTCGTTCAGAAGATTCTCTAACTGAACGTTGGGAACGAGTTTCTTCCTGTCTTTCAGGTTTATGTCGGATGTTATCTCTATATTGTATTGTAGGATTAGATCTATAGCGCCTTTCAACAATTCTACGATCTCTTTCAGTTACTCTATCTAATCGGCTGGTATTGCGGCGTTCCATCGAACTTTCGGTTTGCTTTCGAGAAGTTTCGTGCCGATCATTTTGTCGAATATTGTCTCGATCTAAGAATCGGTTAACAGATGGTTGCCTATTTTCTCTGTCAACAGATTCTTGTTGTCTAGTTTGTCGTAATCTAAGTGAAGACTGCCTTTGTGGTTTAAGCGCTGACCGAATAGGAGAAATATTGTGAATTCTGTCTTCTTGTACATTCCGTCGCTCATCTGATAGACGCTGGCTTTCAGGAGCGTCCCTAAGTTGTCTGACTTCTCGTCGTGAATTTTCTCGAACGAAACGGTATTCCCTTTCTTGTCGAGTGGAAAAACGTCTATCATTAAAAGAATTTCTTGAAACTTCTTGGGGTAATTGCCTCGTTATAAGTCGTTGGGAGTAATTTCTAGTTTCCCGAGAATTGTCTTTACCGTTTCTTCTTTCTCCAGTCTTGCGTTCAGGAAGTTTTGAATCTCGTCTGCTGCTAGTGACTTCTGGTCCATGTCTCAGTTCAGTTCTAATTTCTCGAAAGTCAGTGCGAATGTCTCTAGCGTCAATCCTTGACTGACGAGAATCTGCCCGTACATCTCGGATATACGGAGAGACTTCTAATGTTCCTCGTTCAGAGTTTATACGGGTTTGGGAATCATCTTTTGCCGCAATCTGACGCTGGGAATCTTTGAGGAGTCCCTGTAAATTCTCGGACCTTCTATCTGGGCCCTGGTAAAAACTGAAAGAACTTTTAGAAATACAAAGAAGTATGATCAGTACTGCGGTATATTTCAATATACCGTTGGATTTTTCTTTAAACGGTGCCATGGTGGAGTGAAAACTAAAAACTATTTTTCAAGAGCGGTGACTTGTGTGGTAAAATTTGGTAAACTTGTAAATTCTCGTAATGTTACAACTTCTACTACGCGATAGGTTATGAGAAAGGTTCCGTTCTCCCCGACCTTTTATAGGTAGAAGGAGAAGGCAATTTTCCAGCTGGGGTGTTCGAATAGAAATTTGCCAGTAAACTAATTATTTGGAAAATTGGAGAACGGCGCAATTTGCTACATGTTTAATAAAATAGAATAGAACTACACAGAAAAAAATGCTTGCACAACAAAACATTTTTGTTCCAACATTTGTTACATTTTTAGTAGACAAATATTTTTTATTTCCAAAACGCTAATAAAAACAATTTTTATTTAACGGTGAAAGACGCCATATTTGTTTTATTTTTTGTGTATAAAAGTTTCTTCGATTACACAGGATGATCCTAAGAGCGTAAAACGCTTTTACAGGTCTTAGTTTTCCCAAAAACAGTTCAATTTAGATATAGGAAATATAACAGAAAAGAGGTTTAGAAAGTTCAGAATAATATAAAAATGCAATAATATAAAGGGGATTCCATTAAGAAAACGGATGTTGCCACCGGTTGATGTTAGAAATGGCAACATCGCACAATTCAAAATATTTTAAAAAGGAAGCTTATATTCACCAATGACCAGAGCCAAAATTTCAAAGTAACATTTTTTGGGCAGTTTTATTAAAACATTTAAATCAAAAGCCTTCATTTCGACACTGTTCAGTGTCATCCTCAGGACTAGATTCTTGTGGCTGATAACTTTAATATTCCGCATTCGATAATATTTGTGGAGTGGACACCCACAATATCACCTGTGCAGGTTCAAATTGATACTGTATCAAACACTGATCAATGTTGAAATATTTAGACATTTATTCGGCACTTGAGAACTATTAAAAATTAAATGTCATAAAATAAAACTGACATCATAGCTCTTCATGGTTCACTATGTTTCAAAAAGCTCCATGGTCCACCAATTATAACAAAACATATATATATATATATATATATATATATATATATATATATATATATATATATATATATATACAGTGTGTCCGAAATTGGTTATGACAGTATTGGGATCTCGGAAACCGTGATAGTTACAAAAACGTTTAAATGGAGAAAGTTTTAGACAATTATGTTTGTAATTTAACGCCGTTTTGCTCGCGATTCTATCTTTTTTAGTTTTTGAGATATTTTGAAAAAGCCAAAAAACTGCATTTTCGAAAAAGTCCTATAATTTATTTATTTATGAAAATTTTCAAAATCTGTAAGAACATTATTAAGGCAGCTTTTTACGTAGAGTGCACCTATTAAGTCAGATTTTACATACAACGTTTCGATTTTCTAGAACCATCATCAATTTTGTTTTTTCTTATGGCCGCTGTGTTCGATTTTAACAGTTTTGAAAAGAGTATTTCTTTAGCTTTTCAACGGTGTATCACACTTTGTAATTAGGTTATTACTAAAGGTGCAAAAAGTGCGTAGAGGAAATATTTAAACGTTTTTTGGAATTATCAAAGTAAAAAGTTAAAAATTAATAGTGTTAAATAGCAATATATTGTAATTTAACATCCAGTTCTACAAAAAATCAGTAAAAACTACTTAATAACATAATTGATTCGTGCACAATGTTCACACATGTTCAAACTACCACCCGCATATAACACTAACATCTTTGCCCAAGTAGGCTTTGCGTTTGAAATAAGACTGTTTAAACATTTTTTCGAATTATCGATATAAATTAAAATTTAATAGTTTCAAATAGCAATATTTTTAAATTGGACATTAAATTCTGCATAAAATCCGTAAGTTCTACTCAGTAACATTAATACTATGTGCACTGCACATAATGTACCCCGAAGAACGACTGTCGACAGAACTTCTTTTCAAGCGCTGCACTGATTAGAAGCTTGCTAGGGTTAGCCAATTTTAAGAATCGCAACAGAAAGTATGTAAGTATGACAAGGAATGGAATGGGCAAATATTAGAATATTTTAATGAAAATCTGGTTTTTTCCATAAGAAGAATTGAAACAGAACTTCACATTCTGAAGTCAACCATTCATGGCGATTTAAAAGTACTAACCTTACAAGAATTAACAGAAAATCAGTATGAACTACCTACTCAATAAAATTAATAAAAAAATGCTACATAATACTAGGATTAAAAATGTTGACCGTTTTTTTCTATGCAGTGTCCGCATTTCCTTTCAACTGTTCTGATTACCCGTTGAATGGTATTTCTATTTATATTTTCTAGAATATTTCGGGTTCGCTACTCAAGAACTTGCCTATTTTCTGGGGGTCAAATTCGTATATTTCATTTTTCGCACATCCCCATAAATAAAAATCCAACGGCGTGATATCCGGGGATCTAGCTGGCCAGCGGACAGGACCACTGTTGGATATTACGTTTTCACCAAAAGTTGTTATTGAAAAGGTTTGTACATCCCTGCTGTTATGTGCAGGACGACCGTCTTGCTGAAACCACAAGCTATTAAACTGATCATCTGGCACAGCTTCTCGAATGGCAGGAACTATTTGATTCTGTAACATGGCAAGGTATCTTGGGCCTGTCAGTGTCTGATCAAAAATAAAGGGACCAATGAGACGATTTCCTAAAAAGTAATGAAAAATATTGAATTATAAGCAATTCAATTAGACTATGTTTATCTTACCAAGCATCCCGCACCACACATTAAAACCAAATCGCTCTTGCAGCCTGCGTGGATCGCGTAGTTGCGGATTTTCAATAGCCCAATAATGGTGATTTTTTTTATTAAAAATGCCACAGTTTGTAAAATGAGTCTCATCTGACCAAATGACTTTATTGCAAAAAGCGGGATTTTCTCGACATCTATTGATATACCAATTACAAAAAACAATTCTTCTTTCGAAATCACCTGCTTGAAGTCCTTGCACAATTGTTGGCTTCTAAGGACGATATTTAGTTACTTTTAAGACGCCATGAACGGTAGATTTTGGAATTTGAAGTTCTGTTTCGCTTCTTCTTGTAGATGAAGTCGGATTTTCATTAAAATATTCTAGGATTTGCCTATTGCGTTGCTCGTTGTCTTTTGCATACTTCTTTGTGCGAATCTTAATAAAACTGCCAAACTCAAGCAAGTTTCTAACCAGCGTTTGAAAATAAGTTCTGCCAGGCTGCCGTCTTTCGGGGTACGAGTCAAAATACACATCCATGGCCCTGTTTGCATTTCTTTCATTTTTAATATAACACACTAACATATCAAACATTTCTTCATTAGAAAAGTTTAACGCCATTGTAATCCTTATTAAAACAGCGATGAATGTTAAATAAAACTTAAACGTTGCATTTTTGACAGATTAAAAGCATTCTATTATTTCAAAACCAAAGCCTACTTGAGCAAAGATGTTAGTGTTATCTGCGGCTGGTCATTTGAACATTTGTGAACATTGTGCAATGTTATTGAGTAGTTTTTACTAATTTTTTGTAGAACTGGATGTTGAATTACATATTGCCTTTTAACACTATTAATTTTTAATTTTTTACTTTGATAATTCCAAAAAACGTTTAAATATTTTCTCTACGCACTTTTTGCACCTTTAGTAATAACCTAATTACAAAGTGTGATACACCGTTGAAAAGCCAAAGAAATACTCTTTTCAAAACTGTTAAAATCGAACATAGCGGCCATAAGAAAAAAAAAATTGATGATGGTTCTAGAAAATCGAAACGTCGTATGTAAAATCTGACTTAATAGGTGCACTCTACGTAAAAAGTTGCCATAATAATGTTCTTACAGATTTTGAAAATTTTCATAAATAAATAAATTATAGGACTTTTTCGAAAATGCAGTTTTTTGGTTTTTTCAAAATATCTCAAAAACTAAAAAAGATAGAATCGCGAGCAAAACGGCGTTAAATTAGAAACATAATTGTCTAAAACTTTCTCCATTTAAACGTTTTTGTAACTATCACGGTTTCCGAGATCCCAATACTGTCATAACCAATTTCGGACACACTATATATATATATATATATATATATATATATATATATATATATATATATATATATATATATATATATATATATATATATATATATATATATATATATATATATCAGGAAGAAAAAATCTTTTTAAATATTTGATAATATACAGGGCGTTCCATTTAAAAAAACTGGCCACCTGTCAAAATTTGACATTTCCAATAATATTTTCGCATTTATAATAAAAAATTCTGATAGTTAATAAAAAACCCTACAACTGTAATATTACTGTAACCCTGTACGTTCCCTTTCTTTCTAATACATTGCTTCTTATGGCATTACTATGAGTGAAGGCTCATCTAAATTTAGGAGTAATTGTTCTTGAAACCATTTTTCTAAATTTTCAGCATTCATAGCGTCATGGTAATCACCGGAATAGACTCAGATTTAAAAATAAGGCGTGCTTTAACCAGAACCAAACCTGTTTCTGATTCAGCATGCAAAATAATGCATCTGCCGCTTTCTGAACTTTTCTTTTTGACAGTTTTAATTGAACCATATTGTCAACTATTTGTAAACGCTGGATTTATAGTAAAATGTAAAAATATACTGGGTGTTCCATTTAGAAAAATGTAAATTTGGGTTGCGACGCAATTTTGTTATACCCTTTACAGGAATAAATTAAATATTTTTAAAAAATCAGGCCCCTATCTATAATTTTCATATGAAACATTTTTTTGTAGAGTTAAGGGAGTTCTACATTTATAATCCTATCATCTGGCCTAACAAATAGGCCCTGAATATTGACCAAACTGAAGTGTTAATTTTTACTAACTCTTATTTTCTGATGTATTTAAGTGAAAAATGGGATTTTATATTTAATTTTCAAGTGGAAAAATGGCCTGACATAACTGTCAGCAGTTTTTCCGGAGAAAAAATCGGAAATATTTATTTTCCTAATTACTGCGGAAAGTGATACTTTCCCGCACGCGACTGCCGTTGGCCCGAAAGCGAAAAGACTCGACAACATTTTTTCTACAAACGGTACAAAAACCTGCGATTACATCCAAAACGAAAATTTAAAAAGGCAATCCTAGATAAGATTATTTTAAGGGTCAAATTTACTAATAAAATATGACATGTTTATCTGACGTTTCAAATCAAATATATTTTATAGGATAATTTAAAAATATACATACGCCGTGAAATGAAGTATGTTAAATTTTTATTTATTAGAATTGATTACTTCAGGTTAGATTTAATCAATTAGAAGTTTAAAATATGTCAAATGTGATTTTCAGAATTCCTATGTTGCATTTACCTTTAGCGACTTTCAAAACGTACATACATGTTACATTTATTCACAAATAAAAATAATGGTTTCGGTAAACTATGTTGACACTCTTAAATTTCGTTTATTTTTGTTTCTTTTTGTTTGTTTCCACCATTCTAGCAGTCCAAATTGAGAAAATGTGTGGAAATCTCTCATCAGCACTCAAAAAGTACTTTAAGATGTGATTAATATGATTTCAAACATCTTTCCGTTTGTTCGTTCCCATCGCCATGCTTCTTTTTAATTTGATTTGCGACGTGGCCATATTCATAATTAAAAAATTACCTATAAGTTATGATACACGTAAAACTAAATTTTTTTATAACAAAACTTATAATTAATAAAAATGCGGATTAGGTTAGGTTAGGATTGGTTAGGTTTTTTGTAAAGAAAATGCGCGGTACCGCGTCAACCGAATTCCCAGTCTATATTGAAAGGGGGATGTTTGTGTAACTAAACAAAACCTATATTGTTAAGTGAATATGTCCCGTTAACGTTAGGTTAACCAAGGTTCGGCAATAAAACCTCCATTAAAACTATAATAATAACAATAAATAATTACAATTCTGCTGTCCAAATAATTTTCAATTGGTCATTTCATTTCCTTTAAAGCATTGGTAAATCTAAAATCTGGCAACATTGCTAAATTTTTCGTTTTAATCTGTCAAATTGTGACCGAGTGTGATTTTTAATTAATTTTTTTAGGGAAACTGTTGCATATTTCGCAATTTTATTTTTGAAATTAACAATTATTTATTGTTGGTTATAGCGTTTATATTGAATGTACAATTTGTCGCATTGTTTACATTTAGAGGAGATGTCAATTCCCATCACTGTTTATTATGTCAGTTGTAGTACTTCTTAATAAAAATGGAACAGCTTTAGCTTCAACTTTCTTTTCGGTAAAAATGTTATTTGCAGTGGCGGCTCGTCAGGGTAGGCCTCTGAGGCCGCGCCTCACCCCCAAAATAAAGGAAAGGAGAATTTTTTTATATAACTTTTTATCTATTACCCATTAGAAATATACTTTTTAACAGTTTTACAACATAATAACATTAAAAAAAAAAACAAAATATTATCCCATAATAAATATTTTAGAAAATAAATTCTGACCACATCAAAAAACCAACCGTGCAATCCGTGCAAACCCATTCCTAAAGAAAGTGCTCTCGAATGAGGCGAACTAATTTTAGCTTAGAAAGTTTCGGCTTCTGACCTATTTATCAACGGCCGGTGCCGATGCCGGCGAGTCACCTGATTACGACAGAGCGGGATGGCGATTGCCGATGCACACGTTTTCTATTGCATTCTTGAGGCGATAAATCTGTAGCTTGGATATGTTTTTATTGGTTATTTAAATCACATGACTAGCGAAATATTCCAACGGCTTCTTTTTACGTGGTGCGTGCGGCTGAGAAAGAAATAGGAAATAGATTGCGATAATCGCTGATTGAGGGCGTTCTGTCTTTTAAGGTGAATAAATACGCGTGAGTAAGTTTTTGTTTTGTTTTGATTTGGTAAGTTGGACCGTTCCATTTTTTGTATTTGCTTTTGAAATGAATCCTATTCACGACATTATTGCTTCATTAATTAAAACGCCTTTTTTAAGAAGAAGCGAAACTGAAAAGAAACAGATATTAGGTAGCCGTCCGACGCCGAAAATTTTAGCAATATTTAACGATAAGAGGCAAGGTAAAAAATATTCAAGAACTTTTCAAATATCTTGGTACGAAACTTATAGGTGGCTATGCCGAAGTATTTATAAAGAAAGCTTATATTTTTGGCCTTGTATTTTATTAGGTTGCGTCAAAAATAATTGGAGTTCAGGGGGCGGATATTCGGATTTAAAAAATTTTTCACGAGCAGTAAAATCGCATGAAAGTTCAAGAGAGCATATTAAAAATTCGGTAGCACTTACAAGACTGGAGCAAAATAGGGCGACTATTGCGGATGCACTACAAGAAAATGCAAGTCTTAATAAAATTGTTTATAATGAAAATGTTCGAAAAAACCGTTTATTATTAAATTATTTAATTGATGTTACTATTACTTTGGGTAAACAGGACTTGGCATTTCGAGGTCATAATGAAACAACAGATTCTTTTAACCGTGGCAATTTTAAGGAAATATTTGCATGCTTAATAAAAAGAAATGCCGAACTTACTGAACATTGTGCTATATTTAGTAATATTTTTACGGGACAATCTAAGACTATACAAAATGAACTAAGTGGTTGCATACATGACTATATTCAAGAATATATAAAAAAAGAAATCAATGACACCGATTGTTGTTTTTTTGGCGTAATTGCGGATGATAGTACTGATATAACAGAAAAATCACAGTGTTCGATAACAGTTAGGTATGTGACCAACGGATCTTTAAAAGAAAGATTTTTAGGATTTTTTGACGTTAGCGATAATAGAACAGCAGAGAGCCTTTTTCATTTAATACAAAACAGCTTAGAGCCTTATGACAAACACTGAATTACACTGAACAAAACTGATTACCCAAAGTCGTATATTTTTTGCCACTTTATTAGGAATACCAAATTATTTCCACCAATCACCAAAACGGTCTTTTGTGCTTAATCAGATAGTAGGTAAAAGAATTCCGCGAGCTGTAGAAACGCGTTGGTATACACGGTCTAAAATTTTAAACTTAGTGGATAATGAATGGGACAATTTAATTATAGTATTTGAAACTATTATTAATGACTTAAGTTCTGGAACAGAATCTATTAATGGTACTAAAGGATTTTTAAAGCATTTTAATGATTTCGAATTTTGCCTTTTAACGCATATTTATAAACAAATTTTTAGTTGCACTGATGTACTGTTTCAAATATTACAGTTAAAGCATTTAGATATAAATTACTGCATTTTGCAAATAAACCTTGCCAAGCAACGAATTATTGAATTTAGAAACGAGGACCATTTCAAAGAACTTTTCAATATTGCTAAAAAAGCCACTATTCTGCCAACTAACACACGTCGAGGGCAATGTTCTAGCGACTTTGATATTTTTACTAAATATAAAATATTATATTTCGAAATAATAGATTGTATAATTCTTCAATTAGGGACGCGGTTTGAAAATTTAAATAATTTAAATTTCTTTGCTTTAAGTGTATCGGCCGAACGAAATTTTTCATGTCTTAAACGGATCAAAACCTACCTAAGAAACACAATGACACTAGAACGGCTTTCGGGTTTAGCAATGATGTCAATAGAGCAGGAATTACTGTCAGAACTTAGTGAAGACCAAAACTTTTACGACCAAATTATAGATAAATTTGCAACCTTAAAAGACAGACGTATAGATTTAATGTACAAAAAGTAGTTTTTTTATCTTATTTCATACAACTATTTATTTTAAGTTTTAATAAACTAAATTATGTTTTTATTATCGCAATCGCCGCTATATTTTAGTGATAGGTGTACATATTTTACTTTTTTTAGAGTTTATTATTTTAGTTTTTAATGGTTTAGTAGGGCTAGTGGCGATGACCTCCATTAAAAAAAAAAAGGTCAACGCGTCGCAGAATAATACCTCATGGGTGACGTGGAAATTTATTCACATTTAAACAAAATTAACCTCATGTAGCCTCACCCTTCAATATACTCACGAGCCGCCACTGGTTATTTGCAATTTATTTTCTTTATTGAGTTTTCCAAATAGTCTTCTGCCAAGGTAGAGTGTTTCCATCCGCCATGCCTCTTGATATTAGTTATATTTGCTTCTGAATCAGCTGTAGTTGGCAAAAAATCGATGCTGAGGTGTGTTTGAAGGACGTAGAGACATTTCCTATTGAAGATGAAGGTGAACTGCAACTCCACCAAATACAAATCTTCTGGAAATATGAGTTTTTGTATCAGGAATTTTGATGATTAGCAAGGTTTTTTTGTCTTTGTCAATACTATCAATGGATCATTTAATAAGATCTTCGCGACGACATGCACCTACCAATCCAATAATGGTCGCAACTTTATTCAACGAATAGAAATCATCAGGTACCTGTCAAAAAAAATTTTGCAACTTCCGCTTTTGAAAAAACTTTGTATTTTTTTGGACGGTGTTGTACGTTTTTCCGTTTCAAAAATGCTGTTAATTTTGAATATTTACCTATATCCACATCTTTGTTTTGATAACACTGGCCGACAAGATTTTTCTACCACAAGCCAGCTAATCAAAAAAATTTTCGGAAAGCCCTAATACGTACCATTTTTTAATAGCCTAATTACAACCTTTTATATTGGCAGGTAAACAATTTTATTGCGGGGCGGCTAAAATGGGTCCATTTAAGAATGGAAAAATTACCTAGACTGGGTTGTCTACAACATTAGACATAAAATAAACGTTAAACATCACTCTTCTGTTGAGTTTCGAATTGAGTGGTTCTCTGTGTATCGATAAGCAAGTGTATGTGAAGACGAGAATGTCGAGTCAAACGCGCCGAAGTTGCAAAATTTCTCCTGACAAATTTTGTTATATTTGTGGAGAATTTCTGGTGATATCACAAGCCAGGCCATTTTCCGAAAATGTAAAAAAAGCCTACTTTAAATATTTTGGTGTGTTAATTGAGGATCAAGATAAGCGGTGGGCTCCCCATGTGTGCTGTGTTAGTTGTAGTGGTGCAGTGGATGAAGGGAAAGAGAAAAAGTATACCTTTTTCTTCCAATGGTATGGCGAGAACCCACCAATCATTCTGACAATTTGTTATTTTTGCCTGACAAAGACTGAAGGTTATTCCAAAAAGGGAAAGCACAATATAGAATATCCAAATTTGCAATCTGCCATACGACCTGTTCCTCATAATGCAAATTTGCCAGTGCCGATTGCGCGTTTAAATTGGCAAGCTATTGATTTGGGAGATAATGGAGATAACGCATCATCAGGCAGCTTAGAAGAACAGTGCACCGATCCCACTTTTACCACAGGTCCCAGTTCCGGAGAGCCACATTTGATTGTTCTAAGTGAATTAAATGATTTATTACGTGATTTGGGGTTATCCAAGCAACAGTCAGAACTTCTGGGTTCCCATCTTAAGGAATGGAACCTATTGGCCAAAGAAACAAAAATTACGAATTTCGGAAAAAGAAATTGATATTGAGCATTCTCCCCGTGAGTGGCCCTTATTCATAGACTCATCTAAATATAGCTTAAAAGCTGTGTTATTGCATAATGGAAATTTAAACCTCTCTATACCAGTTGCCCATTCAGTTGCAATGAAAGAAAATTATGAAAATATGCGCACGGTTTTGGATAAAATAAACTACAATAGGTATAAATGGCAGATATGTGGGGAATTAAAAGTTATAGCGATTTTAGTGAGACTTCAGGGGGATTTACAAAATATTGCTGTTTTCTTTGTTTATAGGACAGTCGTGCAATAAATCAGCATTATGTAACAAAAATTTGGCTAGAAAAAAGCGAATTTCAACCGGGAGCTCAAAATGTTAAATTTATATCTCTTATTGATCCCAAAAATGTCCGTTTGCCTCCTCTTCACATTAAACTTGGGCTGATGAAAAACTTTGTGATGGCTTTGAATAAAGATGGTGACGGATTTAAATACCTAAGAAAAGTCTTTCCCCAGTTAAGTGATGCCAAATTAAAAGAAGGCATTTTTATTGGGCCACAAATCAGAAAATTGCTGGACGATGTCAATTTTACGGAAAAGCATACCAGGCAGGAACTCAGAGCATGGAATTCATTTGTTAATGTAGTAAGAGGATTTTTAGGCAACAATATGGATGAAAATTATGAACAATTAGTTAATGAACTCTTAGATGCCTATAAAGCGCATGTCATTAAAAATTTGGGAGCTGTCAGTGACGAGCAGGGTGAAAGGTTTCACCAAGATATCAGAACAATGGAAATTCGGTACCAAGGATGATGGGATCCGGCCATGATGGGTGACTATTGTTGGTTTTTGAAGAGAGAATAGGACACCTCATAAACGGAAAAAATAAAGTTTAATTAGTGTTTTAAGTTAATATTTTTCTCGTTTGCTTTTCTCTTAGATATATGGTATGTTGAATAGGCGAAAACTGTAAACATAGTCAATAAACAGGGTTAAGAATTTTCTGAAATCATTTTTTCTATAGATATTAAGTATCATAACATTCGATATGGTTCTACAACTCTAACAAGAAAACCCTACGTGCTACATCTTTCTATTTGTCATTTTCGTATTTGGATAGGTCCATTCTATTAGATTATGCTATTCTGATTTGCGTTAAAACAAAAAAAACATCTTTTGTCGGCCAATGTAATTAATTTGAGCATCGAAAAAATTGTCCATAGCGTAAAAGATTTGCAGGTTTCAGATTTTTCGCCAAAATAGACTAGAAATACTTTTTCTTTAAGAGATTTTACCTGTTTCTTCTCGCACCATTGTGTAAAAACTTTGTATTCTTTTTCATACCTCTATGGCGCGATATTTAGGGCAATACCTGTAACCTGACTGCTGCAGCTTCTTCCAAAATATTTTCAGGAATTACGTCTTCGTCTATGTCTTGCATAATGTGTGGCGAAACCGTCTTTTTGAAGCACAAAATTACAAATATGTACAGGGTGTCCGGATTTGGCTGCAAAAGCAGAGTATCTCGCTTATTTTTAAAGATAGAACCTTGCGGTTTTCACGAACCAGAGCTAATTTTTTGTGAAACTTATGAAGCCGTAAACAAAATTTTCATAGCCTTCTTCGTTTATGAGATACAGGGCGAAATAGAAAATTTTGCATTTTGGGACTCCCCTTGTATCTCGGTTATCCTTTAACTTAACGCAAAGGGAAAAATTGCTGCTTATGCAGTTTTTTACGCTGGATACAGTGGCGTAGTCACATTTTTCATTTGAGTTGTAATTTTTTAGATATGACCTAAAGTTGTATTTTTTTAAATGGGACACCCTGTATATTTGTCCAGAAATTGATTTGTCCTTTTAAAAGCTTCTCAAAAATACATAATAGTATGGGTCTATTTTAATAAACAAAAACAAAAATCTTAATTTTATAATTATCACCCCAAATTTTGCAGTAGGCCATGCAAAACGATGCCGTTTTCTTTTGTTTTTTTTTGGAAGAAAATGACATTTCCCAATTTTGTACGCGTATATAAAATATAGCTCTAGTTTTTTGTATTTATTTATTGTGTAAAAATATATTTGTATTATTATGGAAGAAAACCAAACTTTCGAACATTATGAAAAGTATGATATGTTAGCTTGTTTTATATTAAGTAATGAAAATGTTGAAGCGGCTTCTGAGATGTATTTTAAAAGGTAAATAGTTAATTTTTAGGTATGTTGAAATACTATTGCTTAATTTTTATTTAGATATCCAGAAAGGAGGCAACCTAATATATCCACTTTTTATCGGATAAAAAAGAATTTACTTAATCACGGATCATTTATCAAACATCGTACGAAAACATATAATAAAGAAAATCGGGAGGCTGAGGAAATTACGGTTTCAGCTAATGCAGAAGCTTACCCTACAAACTCTTGTAGGGCCAGTGAAAAGAGCATAGGGATTCCAAAAACTACAGTTCAAGAAATTCTAAAAAAGCACAAATACCACCCATACAAATTTAGGCTTATGCAGCACTTACAGCCAGGGGATGCAGAGCGTCGGGTAGTCTTCTGCAATTGGTTTCGAGAAAGATGCGATATGGTTAGAGATTTTGAAAGGAAGGTTATGTGGTCAGACGAAGCACATTTCAGTAATTCTGGGATACTTAATAGGCACAATAGTAGATTCTGGTCCCAGGAAAATCAATACCAAATATTTCCCAGAATACAGCAGGGCAGGTTTGGTCTAAATGTGTCCTGCTTCATATTAGGAACAAATATAAAATTTTATATATTTGAGGGAAATCTAACAGCCAATCGCTATATAGAAATTTTAGAGGCAGCTATACCTGAATTACTTGACGATGTTCCTCTAGCGCAAATTAACGAAATTTATTTTCAACAGGACGGTGCTCCTGCACACAATTCTGGAATGACGAGATTATTTCTGGACAATAATTTTACCAATCAATGGATCGGAACAAATGGACCTATAAGATGGCCCCCTAGGTCCCCAGATTTGTCTGTTTTAGATTTCTTTCTATGGGGATATCTGGAAAATAGAATTTACAAAGATTACTATGATAATGTCCAAGATTTAGGAAATGCAATAAGAGAAAATTTTCACTATTTACAAAATCATCCCGTTATTTTGCTTAATTCCCTAAAACGAATACGAAAATTGTGCGAAGCATGCGTAGAACAAAATGGAAATCAGTTTGAACAGTTCTTTTGATTTCCTTGGTTACTGTAGTTCTTATACGACAGTTGATTTTTGCTGAAAGGCTTGTTACATAATAATTTATTACTGTTTTATTCTTGTGTTACATAAATCTAGGTAGATGGCACTTTTTTGGTGCGAAATTATCAATACATATTTTGATAAATAGATTTAATTACATATTTATTTTGATTTATTGTTAGGATGTGATATTGTTAAGGACTTTAAATAAAAAGCAGCATTGTTTTGCTTGGCCTACTGCAAAATTTGGGATGATAATTATAAAAATTAGGATTTTTGTTGTTGTTTATTAAAATAGACCCATACTATTATATTTTTTTTGAGAAGCTTTTAAAAGGACAAATCAATTTCTGGACAAATATACAGGGTGTCCCATTTAAAAAACACAACTTTGGGTCATATCTAAAAAATAACAACTCAAATGAAAAATATGATTACGCCACTGGATCCAGCGTAAAAAACGGCATAAGCAGCAATTTTTCCCTTTGCGTAAAGTTAAAGGATAACCGAGATACAAGGGGGGGTCCCAAATTGCAAAATTTTCTATTTCGCCCTGTATCTCACAAACGAAGAAGGCTATGAAAATTTTGTTTACGGCTTCATGAGTTTCACAAAAAATTAGCTCAGGTTCGTGAAAACCGCAAGGTTCTATCTTTAAAAATTAGCGAGATACCCTGCTTTCGCAACCAAATCCGGACACCGTGTACACAAACTAAATCACGCACAGACGCATAAATTGTTGCTATCGCTTTTTGGTGTCATCGCAACTGAGACTTGTCTATTAACACTATTGTTAAAGCAATTGTAACTAAGGTTACTTAGCATTAAGCTAACCTGAATGATATGAGATTATAATACGATGTAAGTCAAAATTATAATATACAATTTTTGAATTCTTTAGGATATTGAAGAATTACAAATCTAGATGAGAAATTACTTCTTTCTGTCAAGCGAGTTTTTTTAATAATTTTTGAAAAAAATACTATCTAATGCTTTTGATACAGCTGAAAAAATAATTTGTTTTTTTCAAGCACCAGTGCGACAAAAACTCATTTTCCTCACTAACATGCGTGCACCTGACAATCCAAATACCTGCTATCTTTATCGAAAGGTACATTTCATCTGGCGCTTACATACAAAATTTGGAGATGTCTTCTTTCAAAAATACTTTTGCTTTTTACTTCCCTCGTAAAAGGGAAGAATTGGGAAAGTTTGTGATGGTGAAAAAAATCACTCTCTCAGGTTTTTCATGTCCTCTCCTCACATTTTAGCGTTCCTAGATGCCAATAAATATGTTTCATCAATTCCGTCGGCCCGTCTGTCTGTCAGTTCGTGGCATAGCTTACAAACTAACCCGATTGACTTCAAATTTTGGTAAAAATCGAGTATGGCAAAAACAAAATGGCGACCTAGTGAAATGCTAAAAAATATAATGAAAAAGCTACTTGTCGAATTTCTTTCAAATTTTGCATAAACATCAATTATTATGTTGGAATCAACTGGTAAAATTTTGGTACGAATCTAAGATGGCGGCACAAAATGAAAAACTAGAAACTACTTAAGGATTGCAAATTGTGTGCTGTAGCTAATTGTAGTATAGTGCTTAACTAGTAAAACTACTTACTAATTCAAGATGGCGGAACAAAATTGCGGCCGAATAAAAATTTTGTAATCGTGAAAAATTCACCCTCTACGTTTTACACATATTTACGTTTTAACGTCCCTAGATGCCAAAAAACATGTTTTATCAATTCCGTCGGTCCGTCTGTCGGTCTGATCTGTCAGTTCGAGACATAGCTTAAATACTACTTACCCGATTGACTTCAAATTTTGACCAAAAATTAAGGGTCATATGGGGATGACCTGGTAATATTTTGGTAGAAATCCAATATGGCTGAACAATGTTAAACATTTTTTGTTAGACTTGTGTATTATTTGGGGTTAAAATCCAGTAAATAAAACCAAGTTTTTTTAAATTGTCGACGTTTCGGAACTTAATTTGTACATCATCAGGACGTACGTTCGTTAACGATCCTCTCGTTTTTATGTTAGAGTGAGTGGTGTATTATTTGGGGTTAGGATCCAGTGAAAAAAACTAAAGTCTAAAGACTAAAGACACATATATAGATTTCGTATCCTGCATGGAATCCATATTATCAGTCTTTACCTACTCCGTTGGTTCGCAGATATTTCCCAGATATTAAGTTTCTAAATGGTTGTCGTTAACAGTCTTGTTGTTGTTAGAGTGGTGTATTATGTGGCGTTAGGAAATATCTGCAGACTAACGGAGTAGGTAAAGACTGATAATAAGCGTTTCATGTGGGATATAAAATCTGTGTCCTGAGGATGCAACAATAAAGTTGCGAAACGTCGACATTTTAAAAAAGTTTTTTTTTACTGGAACCTAACCCCAAATAATATACCACTTTAACAAGAAGCCCGTTAACGAAAAGCATTTAGAAACTTAATATCTGGGAAGTATCTACCATTTGCGGATTGCGGGTGAAAAAGTAAGTGAAGTTTAAATAAAGCAAGAAAATATCGCAATAATTTTTTTTCCAGAATTTTTTTTATATGTGGAAATGGTAGAATATTTTTTATTTTTTACCTAAATTTTGTATACTAAATCAATTCTCCTATCCTTCATAGCAGCAAATTTTTGTCTAACATCCTCATAAAATGGATGAGTTGCCCTAATCTCCTCCAGACATTCCTTTTGAATTGAAATATTGCCTAGAGAAGTAAGTCTTGTTTGAGATATTGTATTTCTTAAATAAGTTTTTACACGTTTGAGGCAAGAAAAACTTCTTTCCACTGAACCACTTGTCTACGGTATTGTCAAAATAAGGAATAACACTTTATATGCTTTGGTTTAAATATCTTTAATTTCATTAATTTTTTTCACTTGCTCTTGCAGCGATGTATTCCAATTACTGTCGTTGGCAAAAATAAGACCAAGCTCATTTTTAAGTCGTTGACTTTTTGAAAATATTTCCCCATATAACTGTAACACATTTTCAAACGAGCCAGTCGAAAAAATTTAAACTATATTCGGAAAATTTAGCAGACTCTGCCAAACATAAAAATGTAAAAAGATGGTCCCATATTTCATAAAAAAGGGTTCTATAGCTCTAATTTCTTCAGGTGAAAGTTCACGTTTGTAATGATTTATTTCTGTAATAAAATTTGCTTTATCAAACATGGTATTAAAAAAATGTTCATTTCGTTTTTTACAAAGCGCCTCTCGAATACCACTAAGACTTGCAAAAACATTTCAACATTTAGAAATATTTTTAAACTTTGCTGCATCAGGACAAATACAGCCTGCGGCGCTTTTTCTTTTTTTGAAGGCCATTTAGATGGCCAGACATCACACTTGCGCCATCGTAACATTGCCCTATTAATGTATGTTTATATTCAAATTGGCCCAAAATTTGATCCAATAGAGAATATAAATTCTCCGACGTTCTATCGGAGCTGACATTATAAAATCCTAAGAATCTCTCGACTACTGAACCTTCTGAATTAACCTATTTTAAAATTATGGAGCACTGGGAGGTTTGCGTAATATCAGTGGTGTCATCCACTTGCACAGAAAAAATTGTATGTTCATTATTTTATTTTTTACATGATCATTTAAATAATCAGAAATGCATTCAATTATTTCGTTTTAAATAGTTTTCGAGTCACCAGTAAAAACATTTTTAATTTTTTCGTGATGATCTTTTAGTTCGTGGGAACTTTTCGATATTAATAAACCTAAAAGCTCTTTAAAATTCCCCCTGTTTATTGACTCGCTGCTCTCATCATGGCCCCGAAAGGCTAACTCTTGTTTTGCAAGGTACAAAACTGCGTCAATTACCAAGCACATAAATAGTCTATTTAATCGCGATGGAACAAATAAAAATGAAAATACAGTATATGTAACATATATATATATATATATATATATATATATATATATATATATATATATATTAGTGCAGTAAAATGGTAGTTTTGACGAGAAAAAATTCCGGAGTTAGGTTTCTCAACGGTTTTTTATGGGGTGCTGAATCCGAATTTCAACTTTGCCGCGTCGTATGAGTGACGCATCATCTTTAAAAATTGAAAAAAATGCAAATTAGACTTATTTTGTGGTTTATTCCGCATACTGTGCATAGGTAAATACATAGGTACGTTTTTCACCTGGTGTATGTGTTACCGGGAGTGCTGGATCTGAATTTTCACCCGCCGCGCCCGACTCGGTCTGGGTCTCGTCTGCTTTTTATTCTATTTTTCTCTTTTTGAAAAGTCCAGCTTGGGAGGGTCCGGACTGTGATAGTTTCAGTACGTTAGAAGGTCCAGGCTGAGGGTCTTCGTAACCTAGATAAAAATTTTGAACTTGTAAAACGATGGCAACAAAAGATACTAATGAATAACATTAAAAATTGAATATAGTCTTACTTTCGGTTGTCGCTGTGCTGGTGCTATACTGTACTGGCGGTACTGGAACTATTTGGCAAAAGTCAGTGTCTTCATCCGGATCCTCAAAATCGACGGTGTCTATGTTGGTGCATTTGCCCTCACACTCAGCGCAAATGTTTGTGCAAAATAATCCTGCTCTCCTGCACCCACAGTTTCCCATACAATTCTTTTTGCAATGGCATGCAATTTTTCTTAAGACTTGATCAGGTGCTGGTGGCAGGAGTGTTGTAATTAGGCCGTTTTTCGAGGACCTCCATCCCCACTGCTTCGGATCAAGTTGATTGTTTCCCAGCCACAACTGAATTTGGTAAAACACACGAAGAAAGTGGTTTCTGGCAGCATCAGCAGTTGGAGGAATCGAAACGAGGTTGGAGGATACTTTGTACGATGACATGAGATACTGTTTGTACCTCAGCTTATTTAAAGTGGTATCATGATAATCGCCTCCATACAGCGCCACCATAAACTTTTCCCCTGCCTCCAGTAGTGCCTCTTCATTAGCATTGGGGTCCCTAAATTTCATGACAAGTGGTTTGAGTTCAGGATTTTTTGTTAGCACTTTGACACATTTCAATTTGCCTTGTTTATATAGTGCTGATATTGAGTCACAGCCACTGACAGCATGTAAAAAGAGAATATGTTCAGCCACGTGCTTGTCAATGGCAGTTAGTGGATGGAAGAAGGTTGTTGGTGCTTTTCCTTTCCCTGGCTTGATAAAATACACGTTGGCAGATGTACTTATTCCTATCATTATTACCAGAAGGTCAACATCTTCACCAACAACTGCTACACTTTCGTGGTGTCGTGCGAGGGAATTAGCAGTTGTCACAATGAGCGTGTCAGCATCTTCAACTGCTTGTTTTGTGGCGATATTGACCTCTCCAAATTTTTTGATTAAGGTAGATATTAGGCGATTTTTGTTCTTGGAGTTCGCAAGGAAGTTCTCTTGAGAGACTGTGGGCACCATGGAGTCATTAAATATTATTTCCACAGAGTGCTTTTTAGTTGACCTTCTGACTCGCTCCACGTACTTGGTACTTTGATGATTCTCACCATATCCATCAAAAACAATCACAGCAGTTGCTTTGTATTTTGAGCGGACGTATTCGATATACTTATTGCAGATCTGATCGAAACAGTGTCCGTTTGTCCAAACAACTTTATGTAGCAGGAAACCTCCATCAATAACATATACTGTGTTACTCGAAAGAGTTTTCGTATCTGGCATAGCTTGAAACGCTTTGTATAGAGTTGATTTGACACCCTCTCTCATGCCACAGTCATCAAACAGTGCCAATGGGTATGGACAGAGTTCGTAGGACAAATACTCCTCCAATTCTTCATCTGACTTTTTCGCAATGGTGATTCTCTGGAACAGTGTGGATGGATTGATGGCAACAGGTTTATTCTGGATAATAAGTGCATTATTAACTGAGGCAAGGGGCAGTACTCTGTCAGCCCTTTTGAATTTAACGGTCCCAAAATTGCCTCCAACAATGGCCTTCATTCCTGTAATCCCAATCTCCCTGGACAAATGGCAATTGATGTTTTCGTTCCCAATCATACCATTACTTATACACATAAGATCTGATGTTTCTGAAAAGGGTGGATGTTGGCGAAGCCATTCTAACATTATTTTCATATCTTGATTGTCTCGTTTAACTCGGGAATCTCTGCTATCAACGTGCTGCTCCGATGTTGCAAAAGTGATACCACAGAAAATTTCGAAAGCATCGCAAATTTCTTGTTGAGCGGCCATTCCCAGTGTCCATCTTGATAAAATGGCATCGCTTACTCCACGGTGTCGTGTCAGCCCCCCATCTGTTTTCATTTGTCTCATTAAAAATTGTTCAATGGCCATGTCACTCCATGTGCCACTCCACAACTTCTCAGTTCGGCGAATCGTGAAGCCCCCTTGCGTTGTGAAAGATGCAAACTCTTCTGGTGGCATAATGTTTTCCAAATCCGCCATATCCTGGAGATACAAGTGGGCGCACTTTGCTTACAGGTAATGCCCACTTGCATGGAAATATGGGATCATGTTGCTTATGGTTTCCAGGTGAAGGTGCCAATTACCCATTCTCTCAGACTGAATGAATTTCATCATTAACGTTTCAACCATTTCCAAATATTGCAGCCATAATTTAGCTGTGGGTCCAAGCTGTGCCAATCGATGCACCTCAGCTTCAAACTTTTGTTGCAGTTCGATAATGCATTCTCTTTCGCTCACTGTAAGAAGTTCTGAGAGGTCTCCACCGTAAATTATCTCCTCTATGTTAGTCTGCATTGAGGGGGAAAAGTCGATGGATTCTATGATCAGTTTAGCTAAAACTGTGTGAGCCATAATGTGACGGCAAAATCATGACGGCTCTTGCATAAGCGTGTCCCGTCATGATTTTGTCTGTGCTGTTTACAGCATAAATCGTGTTGAACAGTTCTGTAAGACCACTGCCATTCATTATGTACCCCACAGTCCCCATGAAGGACATGAGCAAATGGAAGCCCCCAAGTCGTACTATTACGTTGGACAATTCAGAGTCTCCCACACGAGATGCAATTATCTCTCGAGCTTTCAGATACAGTGGTTGATCGAATGTAATGAAAGTAGTAGTCTGACCTAACGACTTGGTCTTTTCCGCACCACTCAACAACGCTGTATAGATCGTATCATAATTGCTTGGAGGAGCGTTGATGAATGGTTGTTATGCTGGTTTCATAAGGCATGTCGTCACTTCTTCCATAAATCCGTTCCATCCACCAACGCCTTGAAACTCCATAGGCCACACCATATGACACAATAATGGCACAACAATCTTTGTGGAAACAGTTCACTGATATCCTTGATTGGTCCGCCAATCCAAATGGTTTCAAATGGTTTCAGTTCAACAGCTCCAACACTTGCTACCTGATCAGCTGTCAGTCGTTGTTGCAGACGTGCGATAGGACGATCAGGGGCCACTGCAGATTTTGGTGTTATACATAATATGCCCCCCATTGTATGAAACGTGTTGTGTCCATCAAGCGTCTGTACATTAAAATCGGCGTTGTCTTATACCATCTGAAAGAGGGCATTGTTGTAAAGTTCAATTGAGGGACGAATTATTGACGATATCTCAAGACGTGTTGCTTCGGAGTACGACGAAGAGAATCCCAAGGATGACAGCAAATCAACTAACCTGCGCGAGCCATATTTTTTATATACGAATGCTGCCAGACCAACTTGTAGTGGCGATACAAAGGACGATGGCCTCACCATGCTAATCAAGCTATGTGCAATAGCCATCGATTTCTTTTTCCATTTTTCCGTATCAGCACGTTTTTTATCTAGTGCAACAGTATCTGTAAACAGCTTAAGAGTCTCAGGAATTAGGTCAGCCACGCCTTCTAGAAACCTATCTGGTGGGGGGTATTGAGAGTTGTTGTATATTTTCCCCCGAATATCCTCAACAATAATGGCAGCTGCTGTTCGAACAATACGAAGTCTTTCTTCTCTTTCGGTTAAACTCTTCTGCTCATACCATGAGTCAGTAATTATCTTGTACCCTGTATTCTTAAAGCACACAACAAAAGGGGCATTCACCGAAACAATTACATCATCCCCATACTTGGCAAGAAGATGTGCTCTTACAGATGCGAATGTAATGAAAGGATGGGGTTTGTATAGGTATCATAACATGATCGATTTTTGCAATTAACAATTCGTCCATTGAAAACTGGCATTCTTCATCGCTATTATCTAGAAAAGTGTAAATTGGTTGCATTGCAACATCTACAGGGTCTGTGGGTCTGCCTTTCGTCTCACTTTTTAGTGGAGGATGGTACAAACTCTTAAAACATGACAGATGATATTGGGCGTCGGCAGCGATCAAGTCATTCACAGCCAATAATCGTTGTCGTATGGAGTGTGCTAAACCATCATTGCGGTTTTCCAAGAGTCGTAAAACCTTATCTTTCATGTCTATCTTCGTCACAAGATGTACAGGATCGCGCTTGTTGGGTCGAGTTTTTCTCTGCTTCTCTGCATAATCCGGTGGTATTTGTTCAGCACACAAAAAGCAGTGAGTTTTGAAAACAAAATTTGGTTCATTTGATGAGCGTAACTTAGGTTTGTCTGCATCTTTTTTAGCCCTCTTGACGTATGCATCAATACTGCTTTGTGTTACATAATGTTTTCGACATTTCTCATGAACTTCAAGGGATGTGCTCTTCTTAAATATAACTAGTTTACCGTCATTCCTCTTCCTACTAGCTTCAGCATAAGATGCCAACTGTTTTTCTTTCACAACACTAGTCTTTGAACCGTCATTCAACGTAGTATCACATAAAACGCACTCGCGAAGAGACATTGCGAATATTTAATTCACCCTGAAACGCGTTAACCTCAACGGATCGAGGTTTGCAAGCAAACTAATTCAGCGCAGCGACACACGCGTACACGCCGCCGCTTTGCCTCGTCAAGGAGATATAATTTCGCGCAGGCGCGACACGACTCTTCACGATCGCCTTGTTTCGTCACTCGTCACTTATGTCGGTCTGCAACAAACTTGAAATTACAAGGAGTCACATTATAACCACAGGGTATATTTAAGCTAGATTTAGCCTTACGGTGAATATGGGCATTAGAGTTGGGCAGGTTGAAATTGGAAGCCAGCGCTCCCGATAACACATAAAGCAGGCGAGGAACCCAAATATTTATCTCCATTTGCATCTTATATGCAACAAACGCCATAATATGCCCAATTTTCACATTTTCTCAATTTTTAAGGATGATGCGTCACTCGTACGACGCGGCAAAGTTGAAATTCGAATTCAGCACACCCAAAAACATATAAAACCGTTGATAAACCTAACTCCGGATTTTTTTCATACCATTTTACTGCAATATATATATATATATATATATATATATATATATATATATATATATATATACAGGGTGCGGCAAAAGTCAGTTTACGCTGTCGAAATACGCACATGCGGACTTCTTTCGTCGAAACAAGCACGCGCGACCGTAGTGGGGGTTTAAAGCAGCGCTGGTTTGAAGGCGAAAGTTTACTTTAGTATTAGCGTATCGTTCAACCAAGTCGCATCACTATGGCTGCTCCGATCCGTGCGAAGTACACGACGGCCGAACGTATCTGTCTGTTGTCCGGTTATTTACGTTATCATGCCGATTACAACATCATTTTTCAAGAGTTTGCGGCGCAGCATCCTGGCAGACCTATTCCTACCAGACAAATGGTCCATAAACTGCACAGGAAATTCTCAGAAACCGGGTCTGTTGTAGATGCCCCGCGCAGTGGCCGTCCCAAAACTGTAACCACAGAAGAAAACATGCAGATAGTTGCTCAAGCTTTCATCGAGGCACCAACCAAGTCTGCGCGGCGTACGTCTCTTGAATTAGAGATTTCGGATCGCAGTTTACGTCGGATGTTAAAAACCATGAAGATACGTTGTTATCGACCACGTTTGCTGCATGCGTTAACTGAGGACGACCCGGATCGCAGGCTTGAATTCTGCGAGTGGTACAGTGGGTGCGCCGAAGACGACGCTAATTTTTACCGATCTATTCTCTGGTCCGATGAAGCGCAATTCAAAATGAACGGTCGAATCAACCGACACAACTCCGTGTACTGGGCCTCAGAAAACCCTCATGTAACCATTCAAGAAGAGCTAAATGTTCCTGGTATAACTGTATGGGGTGGAGTGTATGCGGGTGGTCTCGTCGGGCCATATTTTTTTGATGGGACGGTAAATTCAGACAATTATCTGAACCTTCTAATCGATTTAAAGGGCGAACTAGAAAATAATCCTCTCTTAGAAGGTATCCGATACTTTCAGCAGGATGGCGCTCCGCCTCATTACGCCTTACAAGTTCGTGATTTTCTTAATGACCAATTTGGAGACTGGATAGGGAGGAGAGGCAAAATTGAATGGCCTGCGCGCTCACCGGACCTAACGCCGTGTGACTTCGCTTTGTGGGGCGTACTTAAAGATAAAGTGTTTGCCACCCAAATACGGGATATACAACACTTAAAAGAGAGGATTGAAGAGGAGTTTGAAGCTCTTCGTGCCGAACAGGAGTTCTGTAGAAAGACGTGTTTTACAGTGCTTAAGCGATGTCTTAAATGCATTGATGAAGGTGGCTTACAGTTTGAGCACAAAATGTAGGGCATAAACTTTATTTTGTATTATTATTTAAGCTCTTTTTATATTAAACAAAATTTGGCATCTCATCATTGTTTTTGTTAATTTGAAAATGAGTTAACTTATTTTTTTCCCAAGGTTTGCATCCCATCATTGTGTGTTTGCGTTATTATGCAAATTGGTAAACTGACTTTTGCCGCACCCTATATATATATATATATATATATATATATATATATATATATATATATATACACTTGACTATTTCTAACAAGCGGAAAAAAATCATAACGTGGGAGGTTCCGGGTAAAGAAATTTTACCGATTTTTTTAGTCAAAAAACCTACACTCTGTTTTTCAGAAATGTGACAAGCTTATAATATCGGTCTATATCGATTCGGATCGATCTGGACCAGAGTGTATTAGGTTTCATAATTTTGCTTAGTTCTAAAAAGTATGCTAAAACGCTTGTTCTTTGGAGGATTTAATTCCTTTTGTTTGGGTTCACTTAAGAAAATAGTCGTACTGTTATTTCATACCTGAGACGTGCGAGAAAAAGGAGATTTCTAAACTAAAATGCCTGCGGAAAAATAAAAAATCGAGCACGCTTGTGGAAACAATATCATTCAAGTTTGATAAGGTAAGTATGAAGTAAGTATATTATGTTTTTTAGTTTAATTTAATTAATTTATTGCTCTTACTGTTGTAAGTTGTTTTAAAGTTACTTAGAAAATTGTTTTTCCGATTTTTTCCGGAAAAATTAGATACACTAGGGATATTACCTCGACAAAATTGAAAGAAAAAATGTATACATTCGTTTACGTTACACATTAATTAGATAATATTTAGAAAATCACGCATATCATATATTTTTGCATCATGCATACATTTTTTTCAGTGTAAGAACATATTTTAGTAAAGACTTCGGCCAAATGATTAAACCCTATACGTGGGCTGCCCTGTGTAATTCAGATAAGGTTTTCAAATTACCTATATTCAATAAAAGTGAACCTCAATGGAGTGTCGCATATGTGTCTCAAGTTTTCCAATTACGCGCTTGGTTTGACCGAAAACGCGTGTGAGGGTATTGAAAACCGATAACAAGGGAGAATTCACACTTCTTAAACTGTACAGAAAATGCCAATTTTAAATTCGCTTTAGCCAGTGCTGAACGCACCCCTCCTATCTACATCACTGCATACGTTTAGGTTAGGAATCATCGCTGAAATATAAATAATATAAGAAATACGTTATTTGAAACCAGCGTGACGTCATTCCAGAAAGGTAATGCGCCAACTATATATTATGTTTTTTAGTTTAATTTAATTAATTTATTGCTCTTACTGTTGTAAGTTGTTTTAAAGTTAGTAGATACACTAGGGATATTACCTCGACAAAATTGAAAGAAAAAATGTATACATTCATTTACGTTACACATTAATTAGATAATATTTAGAAAATCACGCATATCATATATTTTTGCATCATGCGTACATTTTTCTCAGTGTAAGAACATGCTTTTATTATAAGGGCTATATATAAATAACCCGGGGTATTTATCGATTCGTTGTAGAATCATCTAATTATTTTACTTCGTAATCTTAAAAATCGGCAATTTCATCTTTACCCTCAAGTTCCCTCGTACAGAACTCCACTGACAATATATGCATATAATTAATTGGTAATAAGTAATAACATTCTTATAACTGTAAGTTATTTCAATTTTTTTTAAGTTTTTATTTATTATTATTCAAATTCAAAATACTTTATTATCAAAAGAAATTAGATTTTCGTTGACAAAGCATACTGCATATAAATACGAAAGTCTAATAGAATAAAAAAATATTACGCAAGCTTAAACATAAAAACAAATATATGTAAAAGAGTACAGGTAAAAGTATATCATACAATTAAATATACATAAGCTTACATACCAAAACAAATATGTTAAGCAATTGAGTCAGCATAAAATACTGATATACTTTTTTAAGAGTCATTTTAAATTGTTTTAATAACCCAGTTGTTCTAATATAAAGTGGCAAATGTTTAAAAAGCTTCCTGCCCTCATAAATTAAAGAATTTCTAGTTAAAGTACTAGTCGGCACTGGCAAAGGCAAATCCAAATCTCGACGGGTGTTTGGCTGATTTGCAGGACGCTGAATATTGTCTTCTATCTTAGGAAGGATAAACTTAATCAAAAAACGCTCAAAACACTTTCTATAAAATAAAGAGGGGACAAATAAAAGCGGATTATTCGACCCTTATCTGTAACCCCTTGGGCAGGGTGAGATACACCCCTAAAATCTTAAATAGAACGGGGGGTCGAGTGATACATCATCTTAAAGCTCTTGAAAAATGCTTTTCAATGATACCATGAAATTCTTCTGTATTTATTAAAGGAAACAATAAATAAAAACACACTTTTGAACATTTTTATTTTTATTTAAGTATATGTTCAAAATGATTGATACCGATACCCTGGCATGTCTCTTAAGAATTCTAAACATTTTAAGCCTGGTATTTTATTTGTTTATGAATAATCGCATTTTATTATCACAATATTTACTTTAAAAGTAACTTGTACTATTAGTATTGATATTTAACAGTTGACTTTTGGTTGAGTTTAAACGAAAAGCAGCACTTCTCTTAAATAATGGTATACAACACAGCTGAACGTGTAGAAATGATTTTCATTTATGGTTCTCAGGATCAATGTTTCTTAAGGACAGCCCAATGATTTAATGAAAGGCATCCAGGTCAAAATGTAAGTCCGGAGTATGTTCGCCAACTAGTAGCCAAATTTGAAGAAACTGGCTCTGTCGCGAATAAAAAGAGAAATCAACGAGACTAGTTGACTAAGCAGCGCAAATTGAAGTTCTGGGGCAGTTTGCAATTAATTCAACTTTATCAACTCGTCAAGCAGCTGTAGCATCTCGTGAAACAATAAGAAAGGTACTTAAATTTCATCAGTTTAATTGTTATAAACTGCGCATACTGCAAGAACTTGGTGCCGACGACCCGGATAGAAGAATCCAGTTTTGTGAAATAATGTCAGATAGAATTACGGCAGAACCTCGACTAAATAAAAATATTTGTTTCAGTGAAGAATGTACCTTTTATTTGAATGGACATGTTAATAAGCAAAACTGTCGTTACTGGAATGACGAGAACCCACACGTATTTAGAGAAGGACATACCCAGTACCCCCAGAAAATTAATGTTTGGGCTGGTATACTGGGAGACGTAAGTATCGGCCCAATATTTATAAAAGGGAATTTAAATGGCGACATGTATGCTGAAATGCTACAGAGGTCTATTGAACCACTAATGGTGCGGGAATTAGAAAATCAGAGGGACATACAAGGAAATTTAGCATTAGAAGAACGCTTACTACATTTTCAACAGGACGGGGCACCTCCTCATTATGTAGTTCCCGTCAGGCAATGGTTGGATGATAATTATCCCAACCAGTGGATTGGAAGAAGGAACCTGTTGAATGGCCACCTAGATCCCCGGACCTAACACCTCTTGACTTCTTTTTGTGGGGTCACCTTAAATCTGTGGTGTTTAAAACGCAACCAGAGTCAATAGAGCAACTCAAGGACAGGATAGTTCAGGAATGCCGTGCTATATCCAGAGAAACATTTGCAAATGTACGCGAAGAATTTGAACAAAGGCTTTATTATTGTCTTCAAAACAACGGGAACCATTTTGCACATTTAATTAAATAACTTTAAAAAATTTCACAATTGTGTTTTAATTTATTGTTTCCTTTAATAAACACAGAAGAATTTCATGAAAAACAGCTTTCTAAGGTACCATTATAAAGCATTTTTCAAGAGCTTTAAGATGATGTATCACTCGACCCCCCTTTCTATTTAAGATTTTAGGGGTGTATCTCACCCTGCCCAAGGGGTTACAGATAAGGATCGAATAATACGCTTTTATTTGTTCCCTCTTCATTTTATAGAAAGTGTTTTGAGCGTTTCTTGATTAAGTTTTTGCTTCCTAAGATATGGCCATTTCAAGTTTTTAAATTGTCACCCTGTATATTACAGATGTTTGTCTCAAGGATAAACAAAAAGCTGAGCGTCAGAATTTTTTGTGACAAAAATAAGGTCTGCAAGATTCTCTTTGACCTACACCTGCAATGAAGCGAACGGCTTTCTTCTGCAGCAGAAGCAAGATATTTAGCAAGGATTCAAATATGGCAAAGTAAACCGTGAGCGCCACTGCCGGACCAAGTTCACTCCCTGCAATTCTAATTGCAAAGCCTGAAGAAAGTTTTTTTACTCAAACTCAAGATGTGATCCTCGAAGCGCAACCTCTTGTCAACAAATCCACCCAAAATCCATGCCACATGGCTGTCAAGGAGGAGATCACCATCCAACTGCAAGTTCTGCGTGTCACAGTTTAAACCAATAATATTAGTTTTTGTCAAAATAAAAGAAAGTCTGTTAGAGTCACACCATCGCTTAGCCTCTAATGGGATATAATTTTCCTAAGCTGATCAATCTCTTTATTATGCCATACAATCGATGTGACGTCAGCAAACAGCGTAAATTTTTTTGATATTTTAACCCTCACAAGGTCATTAATAAAAATGACGAATAAGAGGGGACCCAAAACAGACCCCTGCGGAACCCCACAACTTATGTGCCACTTATCAACTGATTTCGACCTGAGAGATAGAAAGAAAACCACAATAATTGTGCCGAACCCCTGAAACCACACAATTCGAACTTAGACATCCGTATTCTGTGATCCACACAGTCAAAAGCCTTCGAGAGATCACAGAAAACCGCTGCCACCGCTTTTCCCTGATTAATATTAGTGTAAACTTCCTCGAGGAAACTAAAGATTGCATCATAAGTCCCAATTGACTTTTAAACGTTTTGAAATCCCAGTTGACTGAGGCTAAGTATGTTAAATGCTTCAAGATACTCCCACACCCTCTTCTTAACTATTTTCTCTATAACCTTGGCAACAGTGGATAATAGAGAAAAAGGATCAAAATTCGAGGGTTCATTAAGATCCTCGTCCTTATGCACTATTGCCAATTTTAGGTATTAGGTTTTCTTATTTCTGATACCAAGAAGAGTCTCCCTAATCTCCTGGCTATGCGGGGGGAGAAGCAAAAAGAATCAGCTACAGAAAAATAAGACTCCCACAGCCAGCTTCTGGACCAATCTACCCGCAATACTGCAATAAAAAATGATTACTTATTTTTCATAACATTATTTACATAGGTAACATATATATATATATATATATATATATATATATATGTTACCTATGTAAATAATGTTAATCTAATGTAATGTAATGTAAAATTTGTTTCAGGGTTTGGGTATTTCGGTTTTAATACCGATACCCCCCAAGGAAACTGCCTGATGAGCCTTGCCAGGGCAGATACCACGGTAGCAGATTGGCACCTTGGCCCTGGAAACAAACATAGCGTCATGTTTTGGTCGATTCTCGACAAAATGGTGAAGGAGTAATCCTTACCGTTACTGGTTTCGTTTTGTATAACTTTTTACGACCAAGAACCGCACAGAAATTGAAATGTCTGTTTCTTTTTTATATATATATATATATATATATATATATATATATATATATATATATGGTGCATTCAAGAAATTTGACCTAATGTTTTTACATATATTGTTTTATTTTTACTGAAATTAGTATTTAGGTTTTTTATTATTGCATTAAAAATGTGTTTTTAATGACTGGTCTAGACTGCGAATCATATATAGGAAAAACAAAACTGAAGTTTAATAAAATATTTAAATATTCGGTAAAATACCATTTCCTGGAATAAAACTTTTTTTTTTATATGGATATATACATAATAATATATATATATATATATATATATATATATATATATATATAATATATATATATATATATATATATATATATATATATATATATATATATATATATATATATATATATATATATATATATATATATATATATATATATATATATATATATATATATATATATATATATATATTATAAATATATATCCCTTTATTATTTTTCTCCATAAAAAGAAAGTTTTATTCCAGGAAATGGTATTTTACCGAATATTTAAATATTTTATTAAACTTCAGTTTTGTTTTTCCTATATATGATTCGCAGTCTAGACCAGTCATTAAAAACACATTTTTAATGCAATAATAAAAAACCTAAATACTAATTTCAGTAAAAATAAAACAATATATGTAAAAACATTAGGTCAAATTTCTTGAATGCACCACCTAACAACAAGTCGTATAATATATCGTTTCTAAAATCATAATATGTTTCGAAAATAATAAGAATCCATTGAAGTCCAAAATGGAAAGAACCGTTCGTTGATGTTAAAAATGTACAAATATCAGTACGATGATGAAAGAACAAAATTTTCACTAATACATACCTAGAACATTTAGGAATAGTAAAAATAGACAACTTCATATTGAATTGAATATTAACAAATAATAAATAAACAGTAACCAAACCAAGAGCGAGGCAAATGCTCAAAAAATAAATGAAATAATCAGGGAATTCAAATAATTATGCGATCAGACAGTTTTCCAGTGGCGGCTCGTGGGTGAACAAGTAAGTGAAGTGATTTTTTTATATGTGGATGGGGTAGAATATTTTTTTACGACTTACCTAAATTTTGTATACTAAATCAATTCTCCTATCCTTCATAGCAGCAAATTTTTGTCTAACATCCTCATAAAATGGATGAGTTGCCCTAATCTCCTCCAGACATTCCTTTTGAATTGAAATATTGCCTAGAGAAGTAAGACTTTTTTGAGATATTGTATTTCTCAAATAAGTTTTTACACGTTTGAGGCAAGAAAAACTTTTTTCCACTGAAGCACTTGTCGACGCTATTGTCAAAATAAGGGAAAACACTTTATATGCTTATATGATATATTCCAATTACTGTCATTGGCAAAAATAAGATCAAGTTCATTTTTAAGTCGTTGACTTTTTGAAAATATTTCCCCATATAACTGTAACAAATTTTCAAACTGGCTAGTCGGACAGTTTAAACTACGAGTATATTCGGAAAATTTAGCAGAATTTGCCAAACATAAAAATGTAAGTTTTTCAGAATCTTGAAAGCTTAGTATCATTTCCATTAAAATATGGTCCAATATTTCATAAAAAAGGGTTCTATTCTTAGCCCTAATTTCTTCAGGTGAAAGCTTAGCAAGCTCACGTTTGTAATGATTTATTTCTGTAATAGAATTTGCTTTATCAAACATGGTATTAAAAAAAATGTTCATTTATTGTTTTACAGAGCGCCTCACGACAGCGTTTTGTATTGGATATGCAAAAATAAGCGTCAAACGATTTTTTTTTTGAAGAACGCAACTTGAACAATCACATTTACTAATTTCGAATTTGAAGACCAACGAGTTTCTGTAATTGTTGGTATACGCTCGTAGATGCAGATGTAAGAGCATACGTTCGTTTGGCTGAATGATGGAAAAATGAGGGAATACCACTAGGGCTTTTAGAAATATTTTTAAACTTTGCTGCATCAGGACAAATACAGCCTGCGGCGCTTTTTTTTTAAGGCCATTTGGATGACCAGACATCACACTTGCGCCATCATAACATTGGCCTATTAATTTATGTTTATAGTCAAATTGGTCCAAAATTTGATCCAATAGAGAATATAAATTCTCCGACGTTCTATCGGAGCTGACATTATAAAATCCTAAGAATCTCTCGACTACTGAACCTTCTGAATTAACGTATTACGCAGTGGTGTCATCCACTTGCACAGGAGAAAACTGTGTGTTCATTATTTCATTTTTTACGTGATCATTTAAATAATCTGAAATGCATTCACTTACATTCAATTAATAATTAATTATTTCTGCACTGAATATTTATTGGAAACTAGTAAACAAGGCTAGCAAAACAATTTTTGTAATATTTGACTACTACATAACCATTTGTACGCCGAAAACCAGGATGACGATTAAAACTCTGACCTTGTTCCTTCCATTGATTAAATGGAGTTTCCAACAAAATGAAAACCACATCCGTGATCGGATTCATCAATAATGTAAATTAATAAACCCGACACCAAATAAAGTTGTAACAACCCCATAAATAGATATAACACAAAACCGTCAGGCAAACTGCAAAGAAACTAACCGGTTGCAGCGAAATCCGCAAAAATAAAAGTAAACAACCACCCCAAACTGAACGACACGTGGGTGTAGTGTACTGCGTTGGTAATTCACCGAGAGCGTTGTATGGCGTTGTTATAGTTGTTATAATAAAGTTCGATTGAAAGTTTTAAAAAGACATGCCGCCAACGGTCAAGTAAAATATTTATTCGCGATGTACAGTTTATTTTTCGCCAATTGGTGAATAAATGAATGTAAAAACTAAAATTTTAAGAGATATATATATAATAAATATGGTTAGATGTTTGTTTGTTTATTTTTCCTGGTGAAGTAGCACTTCACCTACTTCACCTGAATAGCCGTCACTGCAGTTTTCAACAGAAACTCAATATCCATAGCTTGTCAACTACGTTGAAGGAAGAGGAAAAGAAATACAGTTGGTCATGCAAAACAGTTGATAAAAGCATCCAATCACCAAACCAAGGTTACGCAATATTAACTGTCAATGACTAAGAAGTTCGGATAGTAAATGAATTAAATCACTTCAGAGACAAACTTAATTATGGGTTAAAACAAATCAGCAAAATGAAAAAATGTTACAAAACGATCGACGTCAACTCAACAAATTCATACCATTCAGCACTCAACTTTGTTAATTAATCTTATAAAACAGAGAAACCATATATGACCTCCTGGCTCCATCACATATTAACAAAATAATCGACGAAGCAAACAACAAACTTCCATCCCACTTACGAATCTCCAAACATCCACTAGACAAAGAGCAAGTCAAGAGCAGTCTCATATACATATCCTGCTTCTTTTCAATTGAATATACTGCAGAATACACAGCCCCGACACCATTGAAAATCAACCGTACGTCTTACTGCTCATGGGTACTAGATATAGTTCCACTTGTAATTGGGATGTGCCTAGAGTCTCCATGCACTTGCTGCTAGAAGGTTCTAGCTATTTCCAGAGGCGCCTATACATTTCGAGCATTTGTTTTCATTTCTATATAAATGCGTTGCGTTGAATTTAAATTATTATTTCGAAGTAACGATAGCGAGCAAAGGAGGAAAAACGATTCGAAGCGGTGCACGTGAAGTTATTGCCAGCGTTATAGAGGCCTGTACTAGAGAAGCTGAAAATAATAGTTTGACTATTCAAATTCAAAATCGAACAGAACGCGCTGCATTTTGCACTAGTGTTTCGGAAAGTAGTGTAAGAAAATATCAAAGAGAACATAACGATCGTTCATGTTCTACTTCACCTTTAAAATCTCCTGATAAAAAAAAGACCCCGATTATCATACAAAGATCAAATTGACGATGGCGATTTTCAAGTAATTCGACGAACAATAGAGGATTTTTATATAAACTTGAAGAAGGTCCCGACCTGCAAACCCCTACTTCGTGCTGTAAAGAACAAAATAGATTTTCCGTACGGCTATAAAACCTTAAATTGGCTTTTACGATCAAATGGTTTTGTTTGGCGCAAGTGCCAAAATAAACGAAAATTGCTCATTGAGAGACCAAATATTTTTCACTGGCGGGTGAAATATCTATCAACTGTAAGGCAATATAGGCAAAAAGGACGCAATATTGTGTATTTAGACGAAACCCGGGTGGGACATTCCATGAAAATGCGGACATGATCAAAAAATTATCAAGTTATTGTAAATGGCTTAGTAGGCTGTGTATCTTGTTGCTAAGGAACGACTTTACTTTATTCATTTGTTTTTACAAATAAAATTTAAGAACTGTCACTTTGACGGGAGTTAAAATTTAAACTAAAAAATAAGATCCTAAATCATATTAAATTCTCGTGGTGTGGTAAACTGTTTTTGTGGAACCAGCAAGCAAACCGTGAGTATTTTTGATTTTAAGTATTAATTTAGCATTTGACTACTTATCTTGCGATTTTGCTGACCGAGCTTTAACAGTATTAAGTAAAAAAGTAAATAATAGATTGTATTGGAAATAATTGTAGCGCGAGTTACCTAAAAGTATAATTAAAAGGAATATACCGTTTTAATACTTTTTTATCGTGTTTTAAGATTTTATATTTCTGTTGCCTAGATTCATTTCAAAGCATGGTTCAGTAACATTGATATAGATGAAACATTTTCCATTTCCAATTTGCACGTATATTAAAACTTGTTAAGCGTGATATAAGTAACGCTCAATGAAAAGAGGACGGGAAAAGTTAAAAAAGCTAGGAGTGTATGATGAAAAAAAAAGAAATATGCAGTTACAAAACGAAATAAGGAAAAAAGTTAACGAAAGAGTAAAAAAATGTCGGTCTATGAAAAAATCTAAACTTGAAAGTGATACAAGTAAAAAAGTTTCTCCTCCTTATACATCAGTTCAATCTTTGGGAAAAGCAGCAGCACGAGCCCGCAGATCGTTACCTACCTGTCCTAATAAACCAGATTGTTTTAAAGAAACTATTGTTAGAAGTTGAAGAAAAAGATGAAGCGTCCGATTCTTCAAACCTCATTAACCAACATCGCAGATCACTCAGTAACGAGGTCGTCACAGCCATAAAAGATTTTTATACAAGAGAGGACATAAGTCGCCAAGCCCCTGGACTAAAAGACTTTATTACAGTTCGCGAACAAGGCAAACCCAAAGAAAAAATCCAAATCAGACATCTATGTACTTCCATTTCTGAAACACGTGCTTTGTTTGTTAAGGAATACGGGGAAGCTGTGGGTAAGAGCAAGTTTGCTGAATACAGACCAAAAAATATTTTCCTAAGTAGCCACCTTCCTCATAACGTGTGCCTATGTAGATACCACGAAAACTTCATTTTAGCTTTAAATGCCATGCATACCATTTCACCGGAATGTCCTCGCTATAACCAGGATTTTCTCAAGTCCGTCATGTGTGAAAACCCTACTAAAGAGTGTTGGAAATTTACTTGTGGTGCTTGTAAAGACACTTTAGATACAAACTTAGAACAGTATGTAGGTGCTTGCAATAATTCCGAAGTCACATGGTTGGTATGGCAAGACAGTGAAGGAAAATTGTGTAAAGTTTTACATTCAGGATCAGCTTCAGAATTGCGAAAACACATCATCGATATATCTAAAACGTTTTTTTGAACATTTTTATGTGAAAAGGCATCAAGCTGATTCATATCAGAATGACAGGAAGAATATAGCGGCTACTAACTTCGATCCATCAGCTGCTTTGGTGCAAGTGGATTTTTCTGAAAATTTCACATGTGTAGCACAAGACGAAATTCAAAGCTTTCATTGGGCTGAACCACAAGTAACTTTGTTTACGATATCGGCTTGGTATATGGCCACACAGCATCCAATGGTTATTGTATCTGATAATCGAAACCACAATAAAGAAACGGTAGCAGTTTACATGGATCGGGTAATAAGAGAATTGCCAGCATCCGTTACGAAAGTCTACATTTGGTCAGATGGACCTGCATCACAATTTAAGAACAGGTACATTGTGGAAACTATTAAAATCATTCAGCAACGAAATGAATAGAACATATTTTGGAACTATTTTGCTACATCACATGGAAAAGGTCCCGTTGATGGTATAGGTGGCGCGTTAAAAAGATTGGTGCGAAACAAGGTTATGCGAAGAGAGGCAGTTGTGTTTAATGCAGAACAATTTGCCAAAGCTGCTGAGGGTTCCAAAGTGAAGGTTATTAATGTCACTGAAGAGAATCCAAAAGAAATAGAAGATGTTGCTAAAGAAATGAATCTCCATGCCATTTTTGATCAAGCTGCTTTAATTCCAGCCATATCTAAGGCTCATATAATTTATTATCAAAACGGTACTTTAAAAACAAGCAACATTACGTCAGACTTGAAGATCGGCATTAGAGTATTAGATGAAAATGTTGTTTATAGTGATGAGGATGATGATATTCCTCTGGCTGTTCTCAAGAGGAGAATACAAAGAATTTAAAATTGATCCACAATATACTTTTTGTTCGAAATGTATTCATTATTTAATTGAAACACGAGTTACCAATTTAATGTAACGCGAGTTACCACATTTTTTGCCGTTTGCTCTTGAAAGCAAAGATTTGAAAAATTACAAATTGTACTATAATTTTGTTTATATCTCATCTTACTAATGTTGTTTTCTAATAGAAGTTTAACTGTTATATTCGTAGAAAAATTGAAAAGATTATGAAAAGATAAACCTTATGTCCTTAAGATGTAACGTGAGTGACTGATGAGTTTTAATTAATAAAAATGAAGAATCTCAAAACATTTCCTTTATTGGAGTAATAAAGTAACTGTATGGCAACAATATAGGTTTTTAATTTAAAATGTTGGCGTTAATTGAACGGTTAGAGTAAAAAATTGTCATTTTATTGCCAAATAATAAATCTGATTGTATCTCGAGTTACCATGGAATGTCCCGGGTAGATAATGATATCATAGTGAACAAATGCTGGCAAAGTGAAAGTGTTGCAGGTGTTGTTCAGGGAAGCCGGATTTTTTCCAGGTGATGCTTTAGTTTTTGGGCTCGGGACTAACAACTGGAGACTATCATGGACAGATGAATAGAGATAATTCTGAAAAGTGGTTGCTCGAGAAGCTTCTACCTAACATTCCTCCCAAATCAGTCGTGGTAATGGATAATGCGTCTTATTATTCTCACGTTGAAGATAAAGTGCCAACTAAATACTCTACTAAAGCTTATATGATAACGTGGTTTACACCGAACAATCTTGTATGTGATCCAACATGGAGAAAATATCAATTATATGAAGTAATATCAGCTAACTAGCTTAGAGAAAAAGTATAAAATTGACGGTTTTTTACGTAACCTCGGTCATACACCTTTAAGGCTGTCTCCATACATGTGCGACCTCAACCCTATTGAACTTGCATGGGCAGGAGTAAAAAAATATATTCGAGAGCGCAACACCGGTGAATTTTCAATTAAAGATTTAAATAAAATAACATTAAAAGCGATTGACTCAATATCGGCTAAAAATTGGAAATCGTATGTTAAATATCTTCGTTCTATTGAAGATAAATACTGGGAAGTAGATGGCAAAATTGAAACGGCTATTGATGATTTAGTTATCACACTGGGATCTTTAAGTAGGGACGACGAAACCTCATCATTTTCAGAGGAAGACAATGATTTAGAAGGAATCGAACCATTAGAATCACAGCCGTCAACTTCAAAAATGGCTTAGTTTTTTTTCATATATTTTGTAAAATTGTTCATAAAGTAGCTGTCAATAAACTGCTTCAAAATAATTAATTTTCTGTTCAATACCGGGTGTCAAAAAATATCTAATATTGCAATTAATATTTGAAAAACTACAGAACTCATATTTTTCCAAAATTAACACATCAATTTTGTTATAGTAGATGAGCCAGCACTGATTCCAGTGAACAAGATTTAACAAAATTTTAACTTATGCAGTTCGACTTTGGGCTATTCGGGTATGACAAAAGTGACCGTTTGTCTCCTTCTGTCATATTACTTTATACAGAAGGCGTCATTGTGAAGTACTATACAGGGCGTTTCCTAATTGCGTGCTAATGTTAAAGGGGGGTGATTCTTGGACCTTATTAAGAAAACATTTTATTATGAACCTAAAAGTCTTAACTTTGGATATACAAACATGTTTTTTAAATTCTAATTCTGATGCGATTATAGATAAATAACTGTGTGAAATTTGATACACGTCTTTTATGCATAACAGGGCATTTTTTATTAACAATCAATTTTTGAAATTTCTACCAGTGGCGTGCATATGTAATTAACTTGGGTAAATCCGTATGCTCCTTAATGCATAGAAGACGTTTATCTAATTTCATGCAGTTATCTACAAAAAAACGTTTTCTTTTTAAACTTTACCATCCTGTATCTCAAAAGTAAAGACTTTTAGGACATAAAAACACCCCCTTTAACATCATCACACAATTAGGAAACGCCCTGTATAGTACTTCACAATGACGGCCCCTGTATAAAGTAATATGACAAACGGAGACAGACGGCCACTTTTGGCATACCCGAGTAGCCCAAAGTCGAACTGCATAAATTAAAATTTTGACAAATCTCGCTCACTGGATCTGATGCTGGCTGCCCTTGTAAAATCTGGACTTGTAAATCGTGTATCATTATACTGGGTGGTCCAATAATAGTGGACGTAGGCAGTAGCCCGGGAACCGTTAATGACAGAACTCAAGAAAAAATATATTTAGAGGAAAATCCATCAAGAAAAATCAAAATTAAATCATTTTAAAATTCCAAAGTTCGCCGTTTTTGCAACACAAAAGAGATATAGAAGTACGGTACACGAAAGAAAACAGACAAATATAGATAAAGGTTCATTAAGCATACTTACATTTTTAATTACCTGAAGTGCATATAGTCAAAATATTATTTAAAGAACGACGGGACACCACTGGTTTAAAGAGATTTCTTGGCCGACCTCCCTAAACCGATTGACTCCGCCCGGTTTTCTTTCGTGTCTCGCACTTTACAGGCATGGTTTTACAATTTCTTAAAGAAAGCCATCCCAGTTTTTACCGTCGTTGGTGCCGACGCCTTTTAGGAGCATCACTAGACGACGTCAAAAACTACTAGTATTTAAAATTAGACCCCGGACGCCGGTGGGTAAGCCGGTTATTTAGCTCCGATATTGTTATTTAAATACTCAAGACGCGTGCGGTTTTTCGAAAATTATTCCCCTATTAGAAACGTTTAGTCAGTAACCGTAGAAAAAAATATATAATGGCTTACTGCTGGGACAATAGGGTAGCTTTCGTGGTGAAATATCTTTATGGTGAGTGCCGTTTGCTTTTAATATAATTTCAGTGGGTATTTTTGGTTTTAAAAATTACTGGCAATTAGTAAACTAGGTCAAACTTTCTATTATTTGTTTGGTAAAATATGCTAATGATATATTCCTAAAATTAAATAAGTATGTGCTCGAGGTTTTAGCTAATATTTGATCTGTTTAAAAAAAATCAAAATGAGAAATAACAAATATCCGAGAATGATTGAAGTAAATAATAATTAAAACAAAAGAGGAATTCTATATAGTGATTCAACCTTATGATTTTTTCTTTTCCAATAAATGAAAACGATAACAACGTTGCCATTTTCTTTTACTTTCGATTCTTTATATTAACTTTTGTTTTTTAAATTGGACACCCTTTATATGTTTGTTTATTTTGATTGTTTAAAACGTTCTTCAATTTATATGCATATTATGGTCTTATTTGCCAATTTTTTTTAACTGCATATTGTTGCGTACCAAAAAGCATCTTTTTGGCTAACCCTATGAGCCATCCTTTCCCATTAAAAAGAATGAGTTTGACGCCGACTTCATAAAGTGAAATTTTCAAGACAGACCATCAGACCAAAATATTTTATACTTTTTAGTGCTTTTTTTTAAGTGGGATTTATTTTTTTTATAGGAATTACTCTCGATCTCGAAATTTTGGTCGATACAAGAGGAGATCAGAGTCTTGTCTCATCCCGTCTGGATTTAGAGCATATACAGGGTATCCCATTTCAAATTATAGAGGCATATCAATGATCTCCTCTATTCCAAAAGTATTTGAAGCCATTCTGACCGAGGAAATATTCGCCACTTACTCTAATTACATTTCCCCAAACCAACATGGATTTTATAGGGGCCGATCCACAGCAACCAACCTCGCCATTTATCAAGATTGAAGCTGGCCAGCAAGTCGATTCTATGTATACCGATCTGTCGAAAACTTTTCACAGTGTGTGTCACAGGCTGCTACTAAGAAAGCTTTCCGACATTGGAATATCAGGCAATTATTTGAACTGGAATAGCTCCTATCTGAGCAACCGTAAACAACGTGTTTTAGTACATAATTCGGTATCTCGTGTCATATCAGTCGCGTCCGGCGTGCCTCAAGGGTCCCACATTGGCCCAATTTTATTTCTCCTATTTATCAACGATGTCACGTGTTGCTTTATTAACAGCAAATGTCTTCTTTTCGCCGATGACCTGAAAATTTTCACATCCAACAGCTTGGACAATTCTGCACTACAGTCTGACTTAGACCGATTTGTCTTTTGGTGCAAGACAAACTTTCTCACTATTAATATAGCTAAGTGTTCCTGTATTCACTTCTCGCGATCCCAGAACCCCATACTAAATACTTACAGGATTAACGACTCACTCCTAGAGGTTTCGTCCACAGTTAATGACTTAGGTGTAACATTTGATAGTATGTTAACCTTCAACGAGCATATCGATTCCATTGTATACAAGGCCTTCCGAATGTTGGGATTTATCAGGAGGCACTCCCGATGCTTCAACGACACCAGGGCCATCATATCACTGTATAACTGCTTTGTCAGGAGCTACCTTGAATACTGCTCCATCATTTGGCACCCTCGCTATGCATGCCACATCGAGAGAGTTGAAAGAGTTCAACACAAATTTTCTAATTACTTGTTAAGTAAATTTCACTTTCCATATCAAAATGTAAATTATAGTACGAGATTACTCATTTGTGGTATGCAAAGCTTAGCTGAAAGACGCAGACAAGCTCTCCTTCTGTTTGCTTTTAAACTTCTCAACGGTACTATCGACTGCCCTATCTTGCTGGGTCGGGTAAGCTTTCTGGTTCCAGTTCGACGCACACGGCATACCTCCCTTTTCTTCGTTAGAAGACACCGCACCAATTACGGCCAAAATTCCTTTATTGACCGTCTATGTCATAACCACAACAAATTTTATAATGATTGCGACATTTTCAACATGAGTCTTCCTACCCTCAAAAGATTCCTGAAGTTCGGCACAACTTAATCATTTTATTTCATTTTACTAATTTGCATTTTGCATCTTTTGTAGTATTGCAGATAATTTGTTGTTTTTCTCTTTTAGTTTAGTTTTAGTTTTTGTGTTATCTTCTTTTTTTTTATATATTTGTATACTATTTAAAATCCTGATTCTGTAGTGTATTTTTATGAATAAATATATAAATATTTTCGGCACTTGTGAAATTAAAGATGGCGCCAGCAGAAATTTCATGGTTTTTTTGGTTTTTGAAAATGTTGCATTTTCAGGCACCCCTTGTATCTCAATTATCTGATAACTTATCAAAAAGACGAAAACTGTTCCTTATATGACTTTTTCCGAAGAATTCAGTGCCGCCAGAATAAGTATACGGGGTCAGGTCAAAAAGTTGTCGAACCCTAGTTTATTTGTTTAATGGGAAATCTTGTATATTATTCTTTAAATTTATTAGGTATAAGGTGGCTTTTCCAAAAATATATACATGTATGCAGTTACTTTGAAAAACAACAAAAAAAGAAACAAAATTTTGAAAAAGCAAAGAGTTTTTAAAGGTGGTTTTCAAAAGGACGGCCATTTTCCCGTATGCAAAATTGACACCCATTTCGTTATTCTTTTAATAGCGCTCAAAAGAGTGATATTGTGTTTTACAAATTTTATTTTGCACGAAACGCCATAAGAAAAAAATCTAAAATCGATAGATCCGGAGATTGAGGAGGCTATCTTACGGGTCCGTGGGTACCAATAATCCATCTTTGAGGAAAGTTATCATCTAAAAGGTCCTTAAAAGTGCAGAGTTGTGGCTTGGGGCATCGTTTTGTTGAAAATTAACGGCATTACAAAGTGCCAGTGTAACATTTTCCATCAGTTGTGGAATAGGTTCCTCAAGGATTTTTAGGTACCGACGCGCTGTGAGACCTTCTTCAAAAATTCTATAGACTATGGGTCTTCCAAAAATGAAACATCAGACTCCAACCCCAAAGCATCCTTGTTGTGTCCTCTTAAAAATTAAACGGTGATTTTCTGCGGACCGGTTTCTTGTATTATGGCGATTGAAAATAAGATTGATTGAACCAAATAACTGCCAAAAGATTCATCAGTATGGATTTGTTGATACTTATATTTTTGCAAAATTCTTTGGACATCAGATTTGGATACACCAGTTGCTTTCTCTATTTGCTGGCAAGAAGATGAAAGCATCGCTTGTACATAATCCAATAGGTTTATTTGTTTTCTCTCTCTATTTTGTTTGGTGCATGCTTTAGGACGTGGCTGGATAAATGATCCTACTGCTCTACTACATTTGATTTAAGGCGGGTCGGAAAGGTTGCCTTCTCTCTGCATATCTAATATGAATGAAAAGGACTCCTAAGATATTTTCCTGGACCAGTGGTTTATACCTATCTTCAACCATTTTGAAGTTTTTTTAATTTTTTTATAAAATTCGCCTATTTAATTTAGTACATTTAATTTAGTTGATAATACGTCAATGTGGGATTTGGAGTTCACCGATACCAGCAAGAAATTTGATTTGAAATCGGCGCATCGAAACTGAAGGTAAATAGCGCCGCTAAATTAATAAGAAAAGGCAAAAAATTGCGCCGCAAGCGGAAATGTTTCGGAGTGCCACGCCCAAAATGATTAATTTTTTACCTTTTTGTTTTTTTTTAATAGAAAAAAATTACTAGTTACATCCATTATAAACCATTTATACTACTTGCTAAATTAGTAAAAAATTAAACATTATATAAAATTTAATAACAATCTTGAGTTCCTTGAGATAATTAATTCGTCTTTTATGTCTAGTTACATGTGTGATTGTAAATCAAATCGGTTCTTCTATTCTTGTGTTGGGGTGAATTTTTTAGGTATTTTTACTTATGCGATAACGTGTGCATATATACCATTTTTACAAAGTAATAAACAATATAAAAATCTCGATAAAACCAGAATAATTAGTCGTAACACTCCAAAACTATATACGGTAAAAGGAAGAATATTTTACACTGAACTACGGTATTTGAAATCTGGTCTTCGTTCTGCCTTACTGGCGAAAAGGTCAATGACTCGTTTATTAAAGTCTTCAATATTATTAAGAAACACTTTTTCAGCTGATAACATTCCGAAGGCACTTAGCCTTTCTTCTTTCATGCGCAAAAAAGTTTTTAGTCTTTTTAACATAGAGAAGCATCTTTCAGCTTCAGAGGTTGGCATAGGTGTTGTCACTAAAACTTCCAATAACTTAATAGTTTCATGAAAAGTGCACCTCATATCTTCCTGTGAAACCAACGATAAAAAGAGGAACAGCTTCAGAAATGGTTTGTAATTCTTCTCTTTCATAAAGTACTTGCAGTACTGTTTTCAGACGATTTTTCTCTAAAAATGGATATAACTTAACTGCATCAGAGAGCAATTTGTCGGGAAATTTTTTTGGTATTCGATAAAATGTTCTTTCATAAATAATGCGGTAGCTGTGAGATGTCCTGTAAACGTAAACAGAGCCTTAATCTGTTGTATTATGGAATCGCAAACTTCCGGGGCTTTTTAAAATTTGCCTGAATATGAACTTAAGTCGATAGTTATTGGTATTTTTCAACTGTTTTAAAGTCACACTGCCTCTTATATTTAAGAAAATATTATGAAAATTTGTAGAGTTTGGAATATCGAACGAAACAAAATAAATGTAGTGGTAACTGACAACGGTAGTAATATCGTTAAAGCTGTAACTGACATTTTTGGCAAAGAGAAACACTTACCTTGCTTTGCCCACACTTTAAATCTGATTCCAACTAAAGCTATAGATCTCTCAGGTGACATGATCAAGCAAGTCATTAAAAAAATAAAAAGTATTGTTACATTTACAAAGCAGTAAGTATCAGCTTCAGACGAACTTAGGTGGATACAGGTTACTCAAGGAAGATTAGAAAATTCCACCCTAAAACTTCTTCAAGAGGTATCAACGCGATGAAATTCGACATTTCATATGATAGATGGTTGGCTTTTAGTTCAAGTTTGAAATTTATTTCTTTAACAGTAAAAGCAGTTACTATTGAGGAAGAAAAATCAGATGACAATAACTTAGAAACCATCAATACCGAAAATAAAACCTCAGCAGATACTGAAAGTTTATGGTCATACCATGACTCGTTGGTATCAACTCAAAGTTCCAAATCCTCAATTGCAACTGATGATGAGTCGCCTGTGGAACTTAAACATTATTTGCAGCATCTTGTTGTAAAACGAACAGAAAATCTGCTTCATTTTTGGAAAAATGTGCAATGTGTATATCCTAATTTATCAAAGTTAGCATTTAAATATTTACCATGCGTTGCTACATCGGTACCATCCGAAAGGTGGTAACACAGGATAGAAATAGGTTAAAGCCTAACCGACTTTCAGCCAACTATTCTTGGGATCACTTAGCATTGAAGAGTGGATAGATCAAGAGTCAAGAATGAATTAATTATTGGTTGAGTTTGGTTTATTATTATTATCTGTTTTGTTTGTTAGCACTATTTTTATTTATAACTATTTATGTTAATTACGTAAATTTATTATAATAAAACCTTTTAACAGCCGGTTGCACAAAACTTAATTGCTTTTTAGAATAATTAACCGAGCTTTCTGATTTGACAAGCTGCCTATAGAAATCTAGGAACTCGTTGTCAAATTTGACATTCCGTTAAACATTCCAAATTTTAATTAAGCTTTCTGCAACCGGCCGAAAGAGTAATAAAGCTATTTTATTTATTGCCACACCACAATTGATCAAGTTTAGAAGACATAGTTCAATATTTTTCGAATCGATTCGATTTTTTCCACGAATCGATACAAATTACCCGATTATTGCATCGAATCGATTTGTTTTTAGCTAATCGAATCGACTCAACTAAATCGATTCATTATAGAATTTTGGCCATCCCTAGCAGGGCCGTTTAGCGATGTGCTCGGACAGTCGGACAGCCGACCACGACAGCAAACGGAGAGTTTATGTGTTGTTCTAGGAATAATAGGTACGACGCGTGTTTTTTTATCGGGACCAAACTACATAATAAGAAATAATTTATGCATTATTGTTTAGTAGTCATTTGATCCGAAAATTATTGAAATTCAAATATTAAAACAAAAATTATATTTTCAGTGGTCGGCATATTTGGTGGTAGTGCCACTGCCCTTCGGGCCCTTATGACAAGCCGCCACTGTGCTAGACATAGCGTTCAAAATACGTTCTCTTTGTAAATATAATTCCGAAGATTCTTCTGGATTTTCATTAGATTGTATGAAACAAACCAACATATCATACTTTTAATACTTTTCGTAGACCGCCGCGCGCCGTTAATGTAAAAAAAGTAAATTAAATATAGTATATAGTTAAAAAGAAATAACAAAAAATTAATTAATAATCAAAAACTTACAAAACCGCTAAGTTCTGACATTTTGCTTTTTGTTCCAAGCAAATTAGTCATAGCCTACTACCTACTAATTGGACACAAAGGAAAATTTTACAAAATCTCGAATTTTGAGCTTGTTTTACAAAATAACTGCACACATCTATATATTTTTTGGAGAGCTCCATTATTCCTAATAAATATAAAGAATAGTATACAGGGTAATAAAGTATAAAGTCCGATAACTTTTTGACCAGACCCCGTATACTTATTCTGAAAGCGGCACTAAATTCTAGGGAAAAAGTCATATAAGGAACAGTTTTCACCTTTTTTGATACGTTAATACGCCACTGGTACTGATATCCAATCTCTTCACATAAAAATACAGCTTCCCCACCTCTCTTAATACTACTTATCCATAGGGCGGCTAACTCTTAGAGTAAGAATAAAAATAGAGTTCATTATTTACATATTTAGCCACTGCCAAGATTACCTCACAGTATCAGGTCGATCGTACGACGATGCCAAGCCTAGCCAGGAATTTAATGTTTATACCAATTTATATAAATAAAATACCCAAAGCCTTAGATCAGATTACACCAGTAACAAGAGTTTTAGTTAGATATGGCAACCCCGAACGACAACTTTACGTATTAGACCATCCCACTATCGAATTAGTCCATCCCACTTCTATTGACAAGGGATCCTTATAGTAAAAAAGTATAATAGGCTACAGTAAAGATTGTTACAGGGTCACGTGACCGGCGTGTCTTAAAAACCAATAGCGGTCTGTGGAACTACAATAAACTTTGACATTAAAGAAATTAATTTGCTGAAAAAAAATACCAAGCTTTTCTTAGTTTCACTACTGCATGTGTCTTAATGTATTGTTAATACGGTTCAAATCTTCTAATTATATGTTGCCTTACTTCAAGAAGCAGCGTTCTAAATGTGCAGTTACATTAGAAGAACATTGATTTTTTATATATTTAATAAATAAGTTTTATTTACTTTATCTTGAACATTGCGAAACTAGGAGCTTTAGTTGACCTAACCATGGTGCGGCAATGTGAGTTTGTAAAAAAATGGCCGTTTAAGTTTGGAATTGTCTTTTAATCGTTAAGTAAACAGCTAGATTTCCTTTTCCAGGGGACTTGTTATGTCTAATGGAAGATACCTTTATCACTTATTTTGGGTCACATGACGTATTAACCAATCCGGTTCAGTACAATAGAACGTTTATTTCGTCGGGGGTCATGTGAGAATCCTCAGAAGCATAATGATACAAGAAAAACTCTGAGGTGATTATTTTGACGATTACAATAGTTTTTCCTACCAGAGAATTAAAATAGTCAAAGGGCGTCTCAAGCTCAAAAAAAAACGTACTGCGATTCACTAGATTTTGGATGAAATCTAGGGAAATAATAGTTTCGGATGTTTTCGGGCCATTGTTTAATTTTCACTTGAGTTTGGTCAATTTTTTATATAAGTGTTTAGAGGTAATGGAATTTAAATGGTGATTCTTTGGGTAATTAAAAGTAAAAATGTGTTCGTAAACATGTACTAAACTGGTTAGAATTTAAGAGTAATGAAAATTAAAAAAACGTCTTTTATATTTTAAATTTAGCTATTAACATGAAATAACAATATGACAATTGGCTATTCTATTTTTATCTTATAGCGCTCGCTTTTTCTTAGTTTTAGTTAAAAATTCCGATGATGACGTAGTATCGCAACAGGAACAAAAGTATTGAAATGTTAAAACAAAAAACAATTTTCGCAGTTCCGTCGGTTAGTTCTGTATGTCTGCCCGCGACAAAGCTCAAGAAATGCTATGTCCTATTTTCTTCAAGTTTTGGTTATATAAATTAAAAGTCATACGATGATGATATAACGTAGTATCATTTTTATATGTTTTGAATAATTTGATACGAATCCAAATTAGATATGGAAGAACAAAATGGCCTAAATTCTCCAATAATTACTATGTGTAACTTATATATCAAATTCGTTGTGATTGTGATTTTGAAATGTTAAAACATTATTACTAAAAAACTGCTTATATATTTTATCAAAATTTTGGCAGAAAAATTAGGTGTGACATGACCATCAACTGATAAGTTTTACTACAAATCCAAAATGGCCGCCTAATAAAATGTTGTTTGTCAATGAAGAAAACTACTACATCGATTTTGTTAAAATTTTGCTCAAAAATCAAATATTATATAGGGATGTACTGGTAAAAATGTTGAGACAAATTCAAAATGGGGGAACAAAACGGTGGCCTAATTAAATGTTTAAAAATATCTGAAAAAAGTACTTATCGGATTGATTGATTACATCCCCATTTTAAATAGTTATTAGTATAAATGTATGAATTGCTCACATATCGATTTTTAATCAAATCTGTATAAATTTTCTGGGCATTCCTACTCTCATTTTTTAAATATTTACTAAAAATGTATGATATGTATTTTCAAATACCCCCAGATGCCTACTTTCTTTCAGCCAAATCATTAAAATCTTGAATTTTTGAAATGTTGACAAAAATTCATGATGTGCAGGCTAAGATACCCCTAAATGCCGAATTTTAATCAAATTTTAAAATTAGCATGCTATGGTGGTGCCGCCATTTTTAATTTTTAAATATTTACTAAAATTTCATAACTTTTATTCTTAAATCCTTCTAGATACTGATATTTCAGCCGAATCTGTACAAATGACAAAATTCGTTCGCTATATTGGCGCCACCATTTTGATTTTTGTTGTGCATTCTTAAATAATCCTCACAAATGTTAAAATCATCCGTTCGACCTGTTGATATTGTCATTTTGACACTGCTATTTTGAATTTTTAAATGCTGATCGTTTTAAATTTTCCTAGGCACCGATTTTCAGTTTTAGCTACACAAGTAACAAAATTCGTCGGCCGTATTGGCGCCGCCATTTTGGATTCCTAAACGTTGACTAAAGAAAATTTTTATATCCGAAAGTGTATACGTGTCAAATTTGAAAATAATCGGTAATGGGAGTGCTGAAAAATGCATTACAAGATTTGAACCAGACATATAAACATACAATCAGACGAATAGGAAGCCAATAAAAGCGCGTTAAAATCATTGATTGTAGTTTAAAACTGTAACAATAGTATTCACTAAAGAGGTTTAACTTTAGACAAGGCCTAACTTGAAAGTTACAGGTTTAAGATGACATTTTCAACAACTGAACAAATGATTTTTCTAAATGTCACAATTACAAAATGAGAGTGACATAAGGCAAACATAACTAAAAACTAAAGTTTAATAATATATAAATAACTAATTTCCTTTTAAATTTTATGGTCTGATTTTAGATAGTGAAGTAGAGAATACATATTTGCCTCATTAAGGAATAGGTAAGAATCCTTCTTTTTGTGAACGATAATGAAGCATGGCCTGTTTCTTCATTTTTGTACCGGGTGGCCAACTAAGAATGGACGCCGGCCATAACTCGCTAACCGTTAATCATATAACTTGGGGGAAAAAAAATTATTAGCTAAATCGACTAAGAGAAATCGCTGGAAAATATTTTGAAGTTCCGCATATGGCCGCTAGGGGGCGCAACTGTTATGGTCAATCAGAAAAAGGGCTGTTTCTTAAAAAATATTCATGTAAAGGTATATTATAAATACTGCCATCGTAAAGAGTAGAAAAATTGTGATTTTTTTGTTAAGGATATTTTGCTCTATCTCGTAAAATGTAGTGGTGGGGGAAGGTCAAACATGTTTTTATTTAAATGTCAATAACTCCGTTATAAGTCAACGGAATTGAACAAACTAGGTCTCGTTTAAAAGAGCCCATCTTAACTAATAATCTGATGTAAAAAAAAAATCCGATTTGATTTCGCCGTGGTAACTAGAGGGCGCTGATTGACATCACAACAATTATTACGCATTATTTTGAAAATTTTAAATACCACGCTATATCTCTTTTAACACAATTTAATAGAGGAGGAAATTTTCAATAAGTCAGTGCAAATTTCAGCTTCCTAACTTTTTTCAAACCGGAAATATAAATAAAACAAATATTAGGGCGCTGGGTACGCAACATCTCCCTAATCTGTATGGACATAGCCTACATCACAATAATTCAGTAATAATACCACAGAAAATATTCAACGCAAATCGCTAAAAATTATACTAATGTTCTGAAATAACCACCAGGTGGCGCAGTAGGAGTCAATAAGTGCAATATTAAATTTTCATTATAATGGGAAATGAAAGCCATTTAAATGGAACGTGTGAAAGAAACGATAATAAAAATATAATTCAATTAATTGCCGCCCTAAATGTTCAAATTTTCTGACATCGTGTTCGATGCACTTATGCATCCTATATCGCGTGGATAAAACTGCATCCTCCAGTTCAGCAAATGAAATAGTATTTATACAGTCTCTTATTCGCTGAATCATATTTTCCCGTGTAGTGGGTCTGGTGGCAAAAACTAAATCTTTCACTCGACCCCATAAATAAAAATCTAAACACGTTAGGTCGGGTGACCTAGCTGGCCATGGAAGGGTGCCGCCTCGCCCTATCCATCGGCCAGGATAGTTTTTTTCTAAAAATTCCCGAACGTTGACGGCGAAGTGCGCTGGACAACCATCGTGCTGGTATACCAATCGTTGTCGGACGTTCAGAGGTACGTCCTCCAACAAAATCGGCAATTCCTCCCTTAAAAATCTTAGATATCTCTCACCATTCAATGGATTATCGAAAAAAAATGGTCCGATAATTCGTCCGCCTAAAATCCCTGCCCAACAATTTACAGACCAACGGCGTTGGTGCTGGACTTCGCGCATCCAATGTGGATTTGTTCTGGACCAATAATGTGTATTGTGAAGATTGACACGTCCATCGCTCTGGAAGGTAGCCTCATCGGTCCACAATATTCGCCTCAGAAATTGCCGATCTTCCCTCATTACACCCAAAAGCCAGTGACAATGGTTTAGTCTGCGATCAAAATCTGTAGCAGTCAATTCCTGATGCAGCACTAAGTGATATGGATGTAACCTAAAACAAGATGAAGATATTTAATTGATGTTCCAGGAAATTATTGGTTTTCTAGGCTTAAAGACCTATGTGACATCAGAATCACGTGACTTTTGTTAAAAAATATGTCCAGTTTATATTTGCAATGTCGTTGCTTACCTGTGCTCTTTGAGTATATTTTGAACAGTGGTTCGCGTTACTCCTAGGTCTAGCGCAATAATTCGAGTACTTAGTTGAAGATTAAACTCGATATACGCTAGCACATTAATTACATTCTCTTCGGTGCGTCCTCTGCGTTGTCTGCGGTATACGGGAATATGCACGTTTCCAGTGGTTCGCAAACGTTGGATCACTCGAAGAAAAACCTTTTTACTTGGGTGGCGTCTCTGCGGATATTCCTGCGCATATACTCTTGCAGCAACCGTAGCATTTCTCAAACATTCAAAATAAACACCTATCATGTCGAATAGTTCTTGATTTGTATAAATCATTTTGTTCTTAACACAACGCAACACGAACAATAACAAATCTTGAACAAGAAAAATACGAACTACAACAATAACATGAACAACAGCAACTAGAAAAACTCAAAAAACACGAAAATCTCGGACAAAAACGCGAAATGATAGCAATACTATTAGGAAATTCAAGAACGATAAATAGCAACTAAAAGGCACTGACAAGAAACTATTGTTTATTTTTTGACGTATTACTTTCAATTTTGTTTTCACAGCCTACTATTTTTTTTGCTTGATGTAGCAGAAAATTGCTAAGGAATTATTATTTATCTATGTTTTTAGTTTATTGTTATTCTTGTGCATAAATTGTCGATTTTAAGAAAGACGGAGATTTGCAACGGTCGAATATATTAGGATTTTTCTTATTTATTACCTTATAATATCTAACTTACTGAAAATAGAGTAAACTACAAAAAAATATAGAGAAGTAAAATTGGGAGTAAAACTATGCTTATCAACGTCTACTGCGCCACCTGGTGGTTATTTCAGAACATTAGTATAATTTTTAGCGATTTGCGTTGAATATTATCTGTGGTATTATTACTGAATTATTGTGATGTAGGCTATGTCCATACAGATTAGGGAGATGTTGCGTACCCAGCGCCCTAATATTTGTTTTATTTATATTTCCGGTTTGAAAAAAGTTAGGAAGCTGAAATTTGCACTGTCTTATTGAGAATTTCCTCCTCTATTAAATTGTGTTAAAAGAGATATAGCGTGCTATTTAAAATTTTCAAAATAATGCGTAATAATTGTTGTGATGTCAATCAGCGCCCTCTAGTTACCACGGCGAAATCAAATCGGATTTTTTTTTACATCAGATTATTAGTTAAGATGGGCTCTTTTAAACGAGACCTAGTTTGTTCAATTCCGTTGACTTATAACGGAGTTATTGACATTTAAATAAAAACATGTTTGACCTTCCCCCACCACTACATTTTACGAGATAGAGCAAAATATCCTTAACAAAAAAATCACAATTTTTCTACTCTTTACGATGGCAGTATTTATAATATACCTTTACATGAATATTTTTTAAGAAACAGCCCTTTTTCTGAATGACCATAACAGTTGCGCCCCCTAGCGGCCATATGCGGAACTTCAAAATATTTTCCAGCGATTTCTCTTAGTCGATTTAGCTAATAATTTTTTTTCCCCCAAGTTATATGATTAACGGTTAGCGAGTTATGGCCGGCGTCCATTCTTAGTTGGCCACCCCGTACATCAAATATTTCAACAGGTGGTCATTTTGTTTCGCCATATTGAATTCATACCAATTTTTTACTAGTTTTTTTTTTATATCAGAGGTAATTTTTGTGGAAAATTAAATAAAATTAAAGTTAATCGAGTAAGTGGATTTTAGCTATACCGGAACAGACAGACAGTAATAGAAAAACATGAGGATCTGTAAAAACTCGGAACGATAATTTTTTCACGATTAGTGATATTTCCTTATGCGTGAAGTGAAAACTCACGCCGTCACTGGTATTCGTCAACAAATGGCCAGGTCTTGGGCATGGGCTATCCTCACTTCTTGTTTTATCGTAAACATTGGTCGATACAATGTGATTTATGAATGAGTTGTGATCTCTACTTTAATTCTTACTCTAAGGGCTAACTAGTAGAATATTATGTGAGCCAAAGACGTACCGAAGAGAAGAAAATAATGGAGGGGGGTAGTAAGTGAGAAAAACACAGAGAATTAAAAAAAAAGGTCCGCAGCTGCAGCTAGTATTACTCATATCGTGTTTTCTAAGTCCGGATCCTTCGGATCTAAACCAAGTTACTTTTATTTACTTTTTTTTAACAATTTATTGACAAATCAAATAATTCCAACATAAGATTTTGCCAACAGAATAAAACATTGGGGGAACGCTCCCCCCATATATGTCCGTCCCTGATAGTTTAGTGATTGACAATTTCCTTGTCTGGCACTTAACTTCTAATAAATGTCCTAATTATCTTTCTAAAATTAACCGTTTCTAAAAATTTCATTTTCAATTTCACTCCATGTAGACAATTTGTCTAAAAACATGTCTCGAAAGTTATCAAATGCGCCTCCGTCCGAACATTTGCCAAGTTTTTTCGGTCGATGATCTTTTCTCTAAAATAAGCAAAATTTGGACTAGGTAAACATAATTACATATAGATTCTGGAAGTTTTTATTACTTGCACGTTAATTTATAACTATATACTTCATAAATATCCTGATTTAGTTAATATCTCGATAACAAAACAGAAAAAGTCGGTAAATTGCCTTTACCCGGAACTTCTCTCGTCATGAGTGCAATGTGATCAATTTAGTTCAGTACAAAGTGTTTTATAGTAACACATATGAAGGGTACAGGGGAAAAAAGATGTATGTCACAAAAAAGGGTTTTTGAGAAAGACGGATTTTTAAATTTGAAGACTTACAATATATGTTGAAAAATATATTTGGTTCAAATATTTGTTTCTCATTGCATACCAGTGTAAACTTTTTTTTTGCAAATTATTGCGTATACAGATTAATTTTCGTAACTACAAAAAAAATATTTGGAGTGATACTACATACAATGTGTCCCAAATTTGGCTTACATGCATTGCTATCTCGTAAACCGCTATAGCTACAGGGTGGGTTAAATTAGGAAAGTTTTAGAGAATTTTATTAGAAATTTGATGACGTTTTGAAGTTTAGGATATCTTTTGTGGTTTTCAAGATAATTGGGAAAAATCAAAATGGTGCATTTTCAACTTTTGCCCGTAGCTTCTAAACGACTCGTATTATGGTTTTATGGTTTATACATTATTAGGGCACTTTTATTAGAGGAACATTATGCAGGTAAAACGAAGTTTCTAGCTTCAATTGTTTTTGAGATATTGGCATCAACTTTTTATTTTCTTACCGACGCCATATTGGATTATTGTATTTTTGGAAAGATCTTTTTAAGAGCTTTCCAATGATGTATAACAAGGTAAGATTATTATTTTTCTTGAGCTCTAAAAACCAAAATAATTGTTTTTTTTTAAGTAGGCTTTGATTACGCATGGCGGCCATAATGAAACAAAAGAATGTCGCATGTCAACGATCATTTTGTGTTCCTGAATAGTACTTGTTATCATTTTCTCATTGTGCCGAGTTTTTACAAAGTTTATTTGAGTTTCTTATACTACTTAAAATGGAGGGTAATTATTCCAACGAAGAGAATTTGGATATGATAGAACTTTATTTTAAAGCAAATAGAAATACACAAGCAGCTGCGCGTTCATACGAAGAACAATTTCCAGACCGACATCAACCAAGCCAAAGGCATTTCAGATTTCTAATTGTAAACTTGTTAGCTTATGGGTAAAAATATTAATTCAACCATCGATGTTTCAAATTTTCAACTAAGATATTGTACTAACAGTGAATACCTAGTGACTAAAATGTAACTATCACACTATTGAAAATACCTAAACTAAATTTAAATTAACACATAAAAAAAATATAAGTTACACCACATGCCTCCCTCCATTTTCCACACATTTTTGACATTTCTCCAATACCTTCCGTGTACCCCTTCTTAAGGTGTTCCTGTTAATATTAGCAAAAACATCTCGGACTCTGTCTTCTAGCTCTCTGAGACTTTCTGACGGAGAAAATTCGTAGACCTCATTTTTTGCGTATCCCCATAAATAAAAATCGTGAGGAGTAATATCCGGTGACCTTGCCGGCCAAGCAATAGGGCCATTATTAGCGATAATATTTTCCCCGAAAGTATTTCTGAGGACCGCCATCACCTCTCTGGTACCGTGAGCCGGACAGCCATCTTGTTGGAACCAAATATTTTGCAGGTCGTTTGGGGGAACAGAATTTATAACTTCTGGAATAATTTGTTCCCGTAATAGTTGCAAATATCTGTTACCCGATAAATTTTCTTGGAAAATGAACGGCCCAATCAAACGGTTATCTAAAATACAAATTGTTATGAGTGATTTAAAGCAGAAGTGCATTGTTTGGAATTACCTATAATGCCACACCACACATTGAACCCAAATTTTGTTTGTAAACGTCTTTCTTCTAAATTATGAGGATTCTCGGTGCCCCAGTAATGAGTATTATGTTTATTGAAAATTCCACAGTTTGTAAATCGTGTTTCATATGTCCAAAGTACTTTAGAATGAAAGTTGGGTATTTGCTGGCATTTGTTGATGAACCATTCACTAAACGTGATTCTTCTAGCAAAATCATTTACCTGAAGACCCTGTACAATAGTAGGTTTATAGGGATGAAAGTGAAGTTTTTTCAAGACTCGTTGGACGGTTGATTTGGGAATTGCCGTTTGTTCTTCAATCTTTCTTACTGAGGTTGTTGGGTTGTCCCTGACACTTTCTATTATAGCTGCGTTTGTTGCTTCATTATCTATTGAATAGGTCTTTGGTTTCGGTTTCAAAAAAGACCCGTAGGCTAACAGGTTAACAATTAGAAATCTGAAATGCCTTTGGCTTGGTTGATGTCGGTCTGGAAATTGTTCTTCGTATGAACGCGCAGCTGCTTGTGTATTTCTATTTGCTTTAAAATAAAGTTCTATCATATCCAAATTCTCTTCGTTGGAATAATTACCCTCCATTTTAAGTAGTATAAGAAACTCAAATAAACTTTGTAAAAACTCGGCACAATGAGAAAATGATAATAAGTACTATTCAGGAACACAAAATGATTGTTGACATGCGGCATTCTTTTGTTTCATTATGGCCGCCATGCGTAATCAAAGCCTACTTAAAAAAAAACAATTATTTTGGTTTTTAGAGCTCAAGAAAAATAATAATCTTACCTTGTTATACATCATTGGAAAGCTCTTAAAAAGATCTTTCCAAAAATACAATAATCCAATATGGCGTCGGTAAGAAAATAAAAAGTTGATGCCAATATCTCAAAAACAATTGAAGCTAGAAACTTCGTTTTACCTGCATAATGTTCCTCTAATAAAAGTGCCCTAATAATGTATAAACCATAAAACCATAATACGAGTCGTTTAGAAGCTACGGGCAAAAGTTGAAAATGCACCATTTTGATTTTTCCCAATTATCTTGAAAACCACAAAAGATATCCTAAACTTCAAAACGTCATCAAATTTGTAATAAAATTCTCTAAAACTTTCCTAATTTAACCCACCCTGTAGCTATAGCGGTTTACGAGATAGCAATGCATGTAAGCCAAATTTGGGACACATTGTATATTAAAGGGGGGAAATAAGGTAATTTATCATAAACAATACGCTAGAAATTGCATTTATTCGAACCGACAACTTTATTGTTATGTATAAAAGTGTGATACGAAGATGGGAAACAAATTTTTATATAAAAAACATACGGTGCGTTTCAGATGTAGTAAGATTAAAGAAATATTTCTCCAAAAAAAATATTCGACCTAAGAATATCGCAACTTTACTTCTTAACAAACAAATCTAAATAAGACCTTTTTATTGAAACGAAGGCACGAAGTAATAATTTTGCGTTCAACGTATAGTATGTAATATAAGAAATTATGGTTGTTGGGATTAGACCGTGTCACAATGGAAAAACTTTCCGACGTTTCGCCTTCGATTGCACGAGGCATCTTTAGGGATCTTCACTTCACGAGATCGGAACACTGAATGAGCGCTGAGAGACCCAGGCCGGCTATTTATAGTCGACCTGTGTTTACCGATGCATGACTGTGTAACGATTGGTTTTCAGGTATGATGTAGACTGAAGCCCGTATCTCTATTAAAATTGTTAGGATGCTTATAAATGTCAATAGATTCTCTAATTTTGCGTTTATAGAGTCCCGAAACCGATGCAAGAACTTTGGTTTCTTTTACATTTATGACATGCCCAGTAGAGTGTTCCTGTTCAGATACAGCAGATTGTACAATTTGTTTCTTTCTGATACATCGTTCATGTTCCTTAAGCCTAGTCGAAATGGATCGTCCAGTTTCTCCAATATAGACATCACCACAGGAACAAGGAAATGCATATACTCCTTCCGTTTGAAAAGGAATAATGTCCTTTGGCGATCTCAAACATCCCAATTTTCTTGTGTGTGTTGAAGATTGTACGTATGTTGGACCGGCGAAGTAACCTTGCAATCTTGTCTGTGGTTCCGTGTATAAACGGAAGAACTACATTTCCTATCGGTAATTCCTTATTAGAATCATTTCGTGGAATAGGATTATTATATTTTCTAATTGATCGTCTAATAAAGCTTGAGTCAGTTTTTCTGTTTCCGATTGTAAAGAATTTTGGTCACAAATCGCGAGAGCTCTGTAAACCAATGAATTAATGACTGATTGCTTTTGTGCTGGATGATGATGATGGGAATTTGCATTTAAGTACCTGTATAATTTAAATTCGCTGTGGTTTGCGACTCTCATCTATTTTGCCTGGTTTTAATATTCTATTGGTTTCTTATGACATTTTATCATATTTTCCCTCTACTATCTCAGAACTGGAATGTTTAGACACTCATCTTTTTTCTCCTGTACCCTTTATATATACTGTCTTTTTAAATATTTTTAATCGGAGCCATTTTGTTCCACCATTTTGTCAATTCGTAAAACAACTTTACCAGTTTATCTCTATATCATACTAAGGCACAAAATTTGAAATTAATCTAATGAGTATTTTTTAAGACTGATTTTTGAAATATTTTATTAGGCCGCCATTATGTTTTGCTACCTTGAATTTATACCAAATTGTTACCAGTTCATTCCTATGTAACTAATGTAAATCGTAGGCAGAAACTGATCAAATATTGGTAGGAATCCAATAAGGCAGAACAAAACGGTGCCCAATATAAATATTTGAATGTTAATTGACTTAGAACGTTTTCAATAATTTTAAAATGTCTGTAATATTGTCTAACGTGGTAGTCAAAATATGTATATTTTGTGTTTTTAATTAAATGACAAGATTTGCGTTCTAGGGTAAGTCTTTTATTTTGACCATATCTTTATATATTATATAAAATTGGGACAAAAAAACTCTTAGGTTTGAAAAAGACCAAAACTATGGTATAACGTCACATAAATTTTTTTAAAAAAATATGTACTAATTTTTGTTAAATGTAATGATCTTAAACGAAGAAACGTAATGGAAAAAATATATAAATTGAAGAGAAGGGTTAAAGAATAAAAAAATCAAGAAAAAAAAAATATATATATATATATATATATATATATATATATATATATATATATATATAAATATAAATATATAAATGCAATAACCTTATCCCAAAGGTGCTGCCATTGTTCAAAGACATGGCGGAAGCCATTCTTTGAGACCTTCCTCAAAACAGCATCCAATTCTGTTTGAAATCGTCGTCCTTTGTGGTCTTTTTTTTGGTTGAGGAAACAGATGTAAGTCGCATGGGGCTATGTCAGGACTATATGGAGGATGCAGTACAGACCTGATGTTTTTAGTGTTGAAAAACTCTGTCACTATATTTGCTACGTGAGGGCCAGCGTTATCATGATGAAGTTTCCACTTTCCAATCAGCTCAGGTCGTTTTTTGGGGATGTGATCCTTCATGAATTGAAACAAAACTTCTTTATAGTAACTGGCAGTTACTGTACTACCATGTGGGACCATGTGCGTATACACCATGCCTTTGTGATCAAAGTGTTATGACCATAGCTTTAGAGGCTTTTTGCGCACGTGCTTTTTTTGGAGGTGGTCCTCCTTTTTCTACCCACTGCGTACTCTGTTGTTTCATCTCCGGATCATAACAATATACCCAAGATTCATCCGCAGTAATAATGGTCTTCCACCATTCTTCGCCTTCTTCTTCAACTCGTTGTTTCCAGTATTCACAAATCGCTACCCTATTTGCTTTTTGATCTGGTGTCAGTGTACGCGAAATCCAGCTAGAAATGTTTAAATGCTTAAACACTTCCAACAGATACTTTAAGAATCTTTGAGAGTTCTGGGATAGTCAGACGTGAATCTGAGCGAAAAATTATCTGGTATTGATGGTTTCCTCAGTTAGTGCCACAATAGGAGCACCTGGACCGCCTTGCAACTCACAACTTTCCCTGCCATTACTAAACTCTTTATGCCATCGAAAACAAGCAGATCTTCCCATAGACAATTCCCCAAAAGTCGTATTAATCATCTAAAAAGTTTCCGTTGCTGATTTTCCAAGACGAACACAAAATTTGATCGATCGATTCTTAGCATATATACATATATATTTATATATATATATATATATATATATATATATATATATATATATATTTATATATATATATATATATATATATATATATATATATATATATATATATATATATATATATAATATATATATATATATATATATATATATATATGTATATATCAAAAGCAGAAAAAGATTAACACGACAAGAACTATTATATAGTAGAACAAGGATTTTTTTTGGGATGACCGCTAAAGCATATGGAAATTTGGCCCACTATAGACACGTGTTTTTGACTTAAAGTCTTCATCCGTATAGTCAACTATTTGAGAGACGAGTACAACTAGCGCCTAAACTTAATAATAACAAATCCACACCAGAGTCACCAACAGGAGCAAAACCATAACGACATTTGTGGTTACCAAGAGATTTATATATATATATATATATATATATATATATATATATATATATATATATATATATATAAAATGAAAATTTACTGATTTTTTACTTCCCTCGTAGGAGGGAGGGGAAGTATTGTAATCGTGAAAAAATCACCCTCTGTGTTTTTGCCAGATCTTTACATTTCGGGATCCCTAGATGACGAAAAACAGGTTTTCTCAATTCCGTCGGTCTGTCTGTTCGCGGCGTGGCTAAAAAACTACTTATCCGATTGACTTCAAATTTTAATCAAAAATTGGGTAAATTTTGGTAATATTTTTGTAAAAATCGAATATGCCGGAACAACATGACGACCTAGAGAAACATTAAAAAATTATTACTAAAAAAACTAATTATCCAATTTCGTCAAAACATGCACAAAAAACAAGCGTTTCATGGGAATGAACTGATAACATATTGGTATAAATATAAGATAGCAAAACAAAATGGCGGCCTAATAAAATATTTAAAAAATCGGCCTGAAAAAACTACTCATTATTAATTTTAAAATGTATGCAAGCATTAAGTATGATATAGAGATAAACTGGTAAAGTTGTGGTTTGAATTCAAGATAACAAAACAAAATGGCGGCCAAATAATTTTTTTTTTAAATCAACGCAAAAAAGACTTTATTCAATTGAATGTGATATAGGGATAAACTGATACGAATTCAACATGAAGTAACAAAATGGCGGTGTGTGTCATATACTTAAAAAAATTTCATCATGCTCCGGTTCGGCTGACCACTTCGAACCGCAAGAATTCACGATGTAACTAGTGACGTCACCAGCTAAATGGTTCGATAACTGGTCTGTCAAATTGCTAACCATGTCGGGGATATGGTCCCGATCACGGTTCTAGAAACAAACAAAATATAGCGGTTTGTTTACAAATTGGAAACAGCGGAATTATGTTTTTATCATTAAATAAATCATTTTTATAGTCTTCTAGTGTTGTATCTGGTTTTGTGTTTGAAGGTTGATGTGAAAAGTTTCATGAAAAATGACAAATTGCTTATTACAGGTACAATATTGCTATTAAAAAATAAACTTTTACACATAAATTGCTAATTGTTTCTCCATATTTGTTATTATTTTTTTGCAAATTCGAAACACAATTAATCGTTTACTTTGATTGTCACTTGAAATAGGTAACCAAACGTTTTCGCCATGTTCTACACATGACGCAATCAAAACGTCATTATCTGACAGACCAGTGCTAACCGTTTGAGACCAACGGTTAATGAAACCGGAGCATGATGAAAGCACTTTTATTCAATCAAAAACGAAGCATGGCATAGGCAGAAACTGGTTCAATATGACGGAACAAAATGGCGGCCAATAAAAATTTTTTAAAAGATAAACTGAACCAAATTAGATCATACTTCACTATCCCTAATTAAAGGAAAGACTCAAAACGAGGGAAGTTCCAGGTAAAGGAAATTTACCGATTTTCATTATTGTGTGTGTATTATTATGTGTATTTATAAGTTTTTAGTGGTCAATTTGAAAAACCTTCCTTGCGGGTGATACTTATTTTACTTTTATAGTACAAAAATAATGTATGACATGCTTTAAGCAAAATTCCTGCGCGAGTTTTTTTAAGTCTATCTAAATAACGTTATTTTTTAAAAATACATACAAAAAATAATTGGAGAAAATATATAAATAGCCTAAAGTGCCGAGAATTGATTTGTTTGTATACTAAAATGGTTAGGTACTATAAAAAAAGCTTTTTCTAAAAGTTGTAGTTATTTCAAACCCTTATCTTTTAAGATGTGTCTGGTGAAAAAGCGTTGATTAGTTTCCGAAGAAATGGCGAAAAACTACTAAAAATGAGTTTTCTTGCAAATGTCATAAATACATACAATTTGCAACATTTGAAGCTTCGTACAAATACAGCCAAAGTGCAAAAATACTGAAATGTTTTAACCAAAGTGCATAAATGATATAAATACTCACATCACATTGTTGACACTTCCATCGACGAAACCATGACATATCGTCGGTGCAATTTTTCAAATAAAGCACCCCTAGGGGGGGGTTATTTTTTTTACTGAATATCTATGCTTCATGAAATAAAAGTAAAGCTCATGTCTTTAAACAGATCTTCTTGTTCAGGAATTAGGCCAGAGTTATTTACCAAATTACGTTAAATACTTTAGATTTAGGCACAAAGATTGTACGTATTGCAATTCATTTTATTATCAAATATGCTCTGCTTTTTGGGGGACCCAAACGTCAACAAGATGACTAACTACAAGGAACTCGTCACTCCACAGCCAACTATAATTGTGTTAATAGAACGCGTAAAATTTATCATTTATTTTGTTTGCCTTATTTAATTCATTTCATACTTTCCCCTTGTTTCTAGTAGTTTAAAATTATGGAACGTAGGTATAAAGAATAATATTTATTTTAGATTAATATTTGAACCCTGTTTTACTGGAGCACAGGGAGTGTAAAAAAAAATGGAATTAAAACTGCTTGATTACATTATACACAATCTTATATTCTTTCTCTTTTCTCTACTACCATAAAGTTATGTGACATAAGTAGAATGTTTTCTACTTTATTTATTTATCTTTATCGTACTAATTAATTATAGCATAGGGAAACAAAAGTATTTCGCATCAAAACCGCAATCAATGAATAAAAGTGCCACCGATAAATAATATTTTTTTTATTTATTTATTTATTTATTCATAAAATACACTACAGAATCAGGATTCTAAATGGTATACAAATATATAAAAAAAAAGAAGATAACACAAAAACTAAAACTAAACTAAAAGAGAAAAACAACAAATTATCTGCAATACTACAAAAGATGCAAAATGCAAATTAGTAAAATGAAATAAAATGATTAAGTTGTGCCGAACTTCAGGAATCTTTTGAGGGTAGGAAGACTCATGTTGAAAATGTCGCAATCATTATAAAATTTGTTGTGGTTGTAACATAGACGGTCAATAAAGGAATTTTGGCCGTAATTGGTGCGGTGTCTTCTAACGAAGAAAAGGGAGGTATGCCGTGTGCGTCGAACTGGAACCAGAAAGCTTACCAGACCCAGCAAGATAGGGCAGTCGATAGTACCGTTGAGAAGTTTAAAAGCAAACAGAAGGAGAGCTTGTCTGCGTCTTTCAGCTAAGCTTTGCATACCACAAAGGAGTAATCTCGTACTATAATTTACATTTTGATATGGAAAGTGAAATTTACTTAACAAGTAATTAAAAAATTTGTGTTGAACTCTTTCAACTCTCTCGATGTGACATGCATGGCGAGGGTGCCAAATGATGGAGCAGTATTCAAGGTAGCTCCTGACAAAGCAGTTATACAGTGATATGATGGCCCTGGTGTCGTTGAAGCATCGGGATTGCCTCCTGATAAATCCCAACATTCGGAAGGCCTTGCATATAATGGAATCGATATGCTCGTTGAAGGTTAACATACTATCAAATGTTACACCTAAGTCATTAACTGTGGACGAAACCTCTAGGAGTGAGTCGTTAATCCTGTAAGTATTTAGTATGGGGTTCTGGGATCGTGAGAAGTGAATACAGGAACACTTAGCTATATTAATAGTGAGAAGGTTTGTCTTGCACCAAAAGACAAATCGGTCTAAGTCAGACTGTAGTGCAGAATTGTCCAAGCTATTGGATGTGAAAATTTTCAGGTCTTCGGCGAAAAGAAGACATTTGCTGTTAATAAAGCAAGACGTGACATCGTTGATAAATAGGAGAAATAAAATTGGGCCAATGTGGGACCCTTGAGGCACGCCGGACGCGACTGATATGACACGAGATACCGAATTATGTACTAAAACACGTTGTTTACGGTTGCTCAGATAGGAGCTAATCCAGTTCAAATAATTGCCTGATATTCCAATGTCGGAAAGCTTTCTTAGTAGCAGCCTGTGACACACACTGTCAAAAGCTTTCGACAGATCGGTATAGATAGAATCGACTTGCTGGCCAGCTTCAAGAGAAGAGACTAGGTAATCTTGATAAATAGCAAGGTTGGTTGCTATGGATCGGCCCTTATAGAATCCATGTTGGTTTGAGGAAATGTAATTAGAGTAAGTGGCGAATATTTCCTCGGTCAGAATGGCTTCGAATACTTTTGGAATAGAGGAGATCATTGATATGCCTCTATAATTTGAAATGTCAGTTTTGGACCCTTTTTTGTATATTGGTACTAGGTTGGAAAATTTCCACGCAGAAGAGAATGTCCCCGAGTCGAAAGATTTTTGAAAGATTGAGCACAGGGGTGCTGAGAGCGTGTCACAACAAGCTGACAAGAGAGATGGCGGCAAGCCATCGGGACCAGGACTCTTGCTGGTGTCAAGATTTTTCAGTTTTGCGGCTACTTCATCAACGGTGAAGGTATGAGAGGACAAGGAGGAAAAAATGGGAGCGTGTCAATAGAGTTCAAGTTTTGAAAAACAAAATAAATAATATTAACACAATCAAAATTATTTTTTCTTTCTAAGTTTTTATTCTGCGTAAATATGCTTTGGGAATGCATTATATATTATTATACCACTATATCTATAATAAAGATTTTTGCAAAATTGCTTCGAATATGAATTGCATTTATAAATATGTTTATCGTGTGTCATGATTATGTATAGTATATCTTTTTTCTAAATCTAATTGAATAAGTAATCTTTTGTAAGTATTGAATGAATGAAAATGCATGTTTTAGCTTATAAATATGGTTAGTATCTAAATAGCCAAATTTTGTATATAAATTTATTGTCGGTTCTAGGAAAGGAAGTTTATGTACCTATACATTTAATAATTTTATTTTGTAAACAACATAAAAGTTTCAATGTTTTTAAATCAGCAGAGCCCCAAACTAAAATGAAATTATGCAATTTTGAATATATTAATGCAAAATAAATATTTTTCATAAATTTTAATGATATATTACAACGAATTTTATATAGAATTCCTACTAGTGGAGATATACTTTTTCTAAGGTATTCTATATGATTCCGCCAACTTAAATTTTCATCCATGTATGGTCCCAAAAACTTAATGCATCTACTATAATTAATATTTTGTTGGTTGAATTTAATTGGTTCCATTTGATTACTTATATGATTTTTGCTTATAAATATAAAAGAAGATTTTTCAAAATTTAAAGTTAGTTTATGAGATCGTAGCCAATTGAATATAATTGTTAAATCTTCTGCAATGTAGTACCCAATTTTTTAAAAATTATTTCCAAAATAAAAAATAGTTATATCATCCGCAAATAGTTTTGTAGTTCCATTATGTTTTATTTTGAAATTGAATTTATATATATTAAAAATAAAATAGGTCCTAATACTGAATCTTGAAGTACATCTCATGATATTTCTTTCCTAAAACTAATTTAGACATATTGCTGTCTACCATTTAAGTGATTTTAAAATCAATAATAGATATTTCCTCGAATTCCAATTTGGATAATTTTTTTAATAAAATATTATGATATATTGTGTCAAAAGCTTTGCATAAGTCTAAGGATAAAATACAGCATTTTTTATTTTGATCACTTTTTAACTGAATATCAGTAATAATATCAATAACAGCGTCCGATAGAAGTAGACTTAAAATTATTTCCCTTTCCTCTACCACTATAAAATTATGTGATATGAGTGGAATATTAAAGTGCGGTACTCGAAAGAAAATCGGGCGGAGTCAATCGGTTTAAGAAGGTCGGCCAAGATATCTCTTTAAACCAGTGGTGTCCCGTCGTTCTTTAAATAATATGGCACTCCTTTTTGACTATACGCACTTCAGATAATTAAAAAAATGTAACTATGCTTAATGAACCTTTATCTATATGTGTCTGTTTTCTTTCGTGTACCGCACTTCTACATCTCTTTTGTGTTGCAAAAACGGCAAACTTTCGAATTTTAAAACGATTTAGTTTTGATTTTTCTTGATCGATTTACCTATAAATTTATTTTTTCTTGAGTTCTGTCATTAACGGTTCCCGGGCTACTGCCTACGTCCACTATTATTGGACCACTCAGTATAGTGATACACGATTTGCAAGTCCAGATTTTACAAGGGCAGCCAGCATCAGATCCAGTGAACGAGATTTATCAAAATTTTAATTTATACAGTTTGCGACTTTGGGCTACTCGTGTATGCCAAAATTACTTTATACAGGAGCCGTCATTGTGAAGTACTATACAGGGCGTTTCCTAATTGCGTGCTGATGCTAAGGGGGGTGTTTTTACGTCCTAAAAGTTTTAACTTTTGAGATACAGAATGGTAAAGTTTAAAAAGAAAAAATGTTTTTTTAAAACCCTGTATCTCCAAAGTTAAGACTTTTAGGTTCATATTAAACTTTTTTCTTAAAAACGTCCCCTTTACATTAGCATGCAATTAGGAAACGCCCTGTATAGTACTTCACAATGGTGCCTTCTGTACAAAGTAATAGGACAGACGGAGACAAACGGTCACTTTTGGCATACCCGAATAGCCCAAAGTCGAACTGCATAAGTTAAAATTTTGATAAATCTTGTTCACTGGAATCAGTGCTGGCTCCCCTACTATAACTACATTGATGTGTTAATTTTGGAAAAATATGAGTTCTGTAGTTTTTCAAATGTTAATTGCAATATTAGATATTTTTTGACACCCGGTATTGAACAGAAAATACTACTTTGTGAACAATTTTACAAAATATATGAAAAATAAACTAAGTCATTTTTGAGCTTGACGGCTGTGATTCTAATGGTTCGATTCCTTCTAAATTGTTGTCTTCCCCTGAGAATGATAAGGTTTCGTCGTCACTACTTAAAGATCCCAGTGTGAAAACTAAATCATCAATAACCGTTTCAATTTTGCCATCTACTTCCCAGTATTTATCTTCAATAGAACGAACATGTTTAACATACGATTTCCAATTTTCAGTCGATATTGAGTCAATTGCTTCTAATGTTATTTTATTTAAATCTTGGACTAAAAGTGCACCAGTGTTGCGCTCTCGAATATATTTTTTTACTCCTGCACATGCAAGTTCAATAGGGTTGAGGTCGCACATGTATGGAGGCAAGGTGTATGACCGAGGTTACGTAAAAGACCGTTAATCTAATACTTTTTTTCTCTAGGCTTGTTGGCTGATATTACTTCTTATATTTGATATTTTCTCCATGTTGGATCACATACAAGACTGTTTGATTTAAGCCACGATATCATATGAGTTTTTGTAGAGTATTTAGTTGGCACTTTATCTTCTACGTGAGAATGATAAGACGCATTATCCATTACCACGACTGATTTGGAAGGAATGTTAGGTAGAAGCTGCTGGAGCAACCACTTTTCAAAATTATCTCTATTCATCTGTCCATGATAGTCTCCAGTTGTTAGTCCCGAGCGAAAAACTAAAGCAGCATCTGGAACAAATCCGACTTCTGAACCAGCATGAACTATAATAAAGCGACTACTAGAGCGGATTCCCTGAACAACACCTGTAACACTTTCACTTTGCCAGCATTTGCTCACTGTCATATCATTATCTACCTAGGTTTCATCTAGATACACAATATTGCGTCCTTCTTGCCTATATTGCCTTACAGTTGACAGATATTTCTAAATCTGTTTTGTTCTTTACAGCACGAAGTAGGGGTTTGCAGGTCGGAACCTTCTTCAAGTTTATATAAAAATCCTCTATTGTTCGTCGAATTACTTGAAAATCACCATCGTCAATTTTATCTTTGTATGATAATCGGGGTCTTTTTTTACCAGGGGATTTTAAAGGTGAAGTAGAACATGAGCGATCATTATGTTCTCTTTGAATTTTTCTTACACTACTTTCCGAAACACCAGTGTGCGCGTTCTGTTCGATTTTGAATTGGAATAGTCAAACTATTATTTTCAGCTTCTCTAGTACAGGCCTCTACACCGCTCGCAATAACTTCACGTGCACCGTTTCCAATTGTTTTTCCTCCTTTGCTCGCTATCGTTACCTCGAAATAAAAAATTATTCCAATTCAACGCAACGCATTTATATAGAAATGAAAACAAATGCTCGAAATGTATAGGGGCCACTGGAAATAGCTAGAACATTCTAGCGGCAAGTGCATGGAGACTCTAGGCACATCCCAATTACAAGTAGACCAGTGCGAAATTTACTAAATCCTCGATTAATTTTCCGTACCGCTTAACTGGCGCACTTGGTAGGTGAAGCGGCAAACTATTACAACAAATAAAATAACATACAATTTATTTGCGTATACAAATTTTACTTTTCCGCTTGCTTCAGACTATGAACCTTTATTTTAAGGACCGCCCGGTTTTCTTTCGTGTCCCGCACTTTATCTACTTTATTTAATTATTTAAACCACATTTTACCAGAGCACAGAGAAATTTAAAAAATTTACAGTAAAAAATGTGATATTTTGGAACTTATATTGAAAATGTTTTCTTTAATCTCGTAGTAGTCTCTTACATGAATATGTCACCAATTTAATTCTATTTTCAAATAGTTTTGGCATCAAATTTTCTTATCGAATCTCCCAATTACTTGAATTAATAACCGGAAATTCTTCAGGTAATAATTCAAGCACTAGAGAGATTATAAGTGACAAGTAGTTTTTTAATTATGATTTTTTAACATTTTATTTGACCGCTATTCTGCCTTACCATTTTAGATTTTGACCAAAATGTTTCATCTATTGATTTTTGAGCCAAATTTGAAGTAAATCGGATAAGTAGATTTTACGAGGGAATAACTGATGGTCCTCTCAATTTTAAGTACTTATTTGACTTATTTCTTTTCAGATATCGACAACAATGGATACCTAGATGAAAGAGATTTTGCCTGCCTGGCTCTAAGGGCCACTATAATTGAGGGTAAAGGCGAATTTAGTTACTCGAAGCTTCAAGAAAACCAACACATAATGCTTGGTCTTTGGGAAGAAATAGCCGAGTTGGCAGATTTTAATAAGGTAAGAATATGAAAGAACAACGAAGCGGCAATAAAAAAGAGCGCTGGATCGGAAACTGTATTTTTCTATTTTGCAATCACAAAACCATCTTTTCGATACGCAAACTGGAGTCGTAATGGCCCTCTTTTCGACTTTACTTTTTTCTCTACAGGGTTGACAATGCTGAGTCATGGCCACCTCGAATTTGAAACCAGTCACGTCTCAGAATTCAAAAACAAAAATGACTTGCATGTAATTTTCACTTTTGGCATGTATTGTTACCAACTTGAAAATGTTTAGTAGTAGATAATATTTTTAAAATATAAAATAAAAAAAATATTATAAAATACTCGTTTGGTAAGACATTTATCCTCACTCGCGAGTCTTAGGTTAGAAAAAGAGTCGCAGAGTTTTCTAACGTAAGGGACGTGCTATAAAAGCATGTCTCATGAAATTAGTGTTTTAATTTACTACACTGGTCAAGACTTATATTGCATAAATCATTAATACCTACCTTTAATTTCAAAAACCCCTTATTTTCGTTACTAATGAACTGATTTAAAAAATCTTCTTTTTTTGGTTGGGAGGTCATTTTTTCGTCTTCATGAAACTGGACAACAGCGATGTATGCGAAAGTCTCTACTGCCCCATTGAATTTCTCACGAAATTTTTTATACGTTTAAGTGTTGAAAAATTGCGTTCTACTGATGAGCTTGGGGCAGGTATTGCCAATACTAATTCACACAATTTCGACACTTAGGTGTAGGCATCTTCCAGCTCCTTGTCTTTTAAAAATTGCATTAGTACCTTAGCGTTATTTTTTGCGCTAATGTCATCAGTTTCGTAAATCACTTTTAGTTCAGATCGCAGTAACACTCGGTCGAAGAACTGGCCATAATGAAGAAGAGAGATTTAATCGCATCTTCTGGAAAAGTTTTTGTTTAAATGCATCAAAATTGCAGAGCTCGAGGAATTTAAAATCGTTTAAACCGTTAAATCTATAGTTTATTTGTTGCTGAATTTGATCGATTATTTCATAAGAGGCATCTGTATAATGTTTGAACATCTCCCACCTTGTCTGTTCGAAGACGCTTGGCTTGGGGCTCTACATTTAACGTCATCGTTTTCTCCCAAAATAGGTCAAAGTCATCTCTTTTTTGGCTTAACATGGACTTAAAATCATTCACTTTTTTTAGGCAAAAAGCAATATCATCTGTTTTAGTTTGTAATATATTAAAAACATTGTCCGAGAATGCAAATATTTCTGAAAATATGTTCAACAAATAAATAAAAATTAAAAACTCGTTTCAAACAGTCCAAAAACCCCCTCGAACTATTTATTGCTTCTGAGACCCACGTTTCGTTATTTGCTGTTATATTCTCAAATAGTTCAATCATTGATTCACGATTTTCAGATACTGCATGTTAACACAAGTCTTCCATTATAGTTCCACCTAGTAGGAGCTACTTTGGACAATCGTTTGTGGACAATGGAGTCCAAAGCTTGTGTACGTTTTGTTGACTTGGAAAAAAAAAGCAGCCATGCCACTTAATGTAACGAAAAATACTTTACACTCTTTAATGTGATTTATGGACTGGGATAAAACTGAATTTAATTTATGAGCAAAACAATGGACAAACACAGCACTTGGGAAAGTTTCTCGAACTTAAGCTTGCAGACTCGCTAATTGTCCTGCCATCTCTGCAGCTCCATCATAGCTTTGAGCAACTAATTTTTTTCTCTCCATTAATTTCTTTAGTAACGTTATAAACTACGGTATATAATGCATCTGCTTTACGATTTTCGGACACATTTTTAAAACCTAAAAATCGCTCTTGAATACTTCCATCTGTTTTAACATAGCGTATTACTATAGATAATTGGCTAAAATTAGTGATATCAGTTGTTTCGTCCAGAACAATAGCAATGAACCGCGCCTCGTCAATCTCCTAGTTAATTCTTTTTAGAATAATGGTTGCAACAGCGGAAATTAAATCATTCTGGATTCGATTCGACGTTCCGCGAAAAACACTAGACTGCTCTAAATGATTATTTAAGCAATCATCATATTTAGCCATTAAACTAAGTAAATCTTGAAAATTTCCTCTGTTTGAAGAAAGCCTTGTTTCGTCATGACCTCTAAATCCCAATTCGTGCTGTCCGAGAAAACAAACAACATCGATAAGTCTTCTTAATATTTGCCTATTTTGATCGACTAGTTCATTGTGTTGGCGGTGACTAATTTCCAACTGTTTATTAAGGGCGTGTTCAATTCTGGCTTTGTCGAAGACTTTTTCTTTTATGACGGCCTGTAAATACGCTTTGGACATAATGTGTCTTTTTACAGCTTTATGGAAATTGTTGAAATCGGAAAAACCAGTTTTATACCAGAGACCTTTTTCATTTTCAAAAAGTTAACATGGCCAACAAAATAATTTACTTATATTTTCACACCCTGTTAGCCATTTAAATTGTTTGTATTGTTTTTCCGGATAACAATGTCTAATATAAATTTTCCATAGGCGGTTTTGCCCTTCCTTTAATATTAAGACACATACCACACATTCACACACACTCTTCATACTAAATTCTCCAAAATTTTCAACGTTATTGCCGACAGCCGAAGTTGACGGTATTTGCATATCCACGTCCGTATTATTGTCTTCCATATCGCACCATGCACGACGCGACGTACGTATCACACAACACACGGATAGCCGTTCAAACAAAGAACCTACTCTAACGATAGCTTCCGCCACCACTTAAAGCACGCGACTGAAATGCAAACAGCCGGTGGAAAGTTCAATAACCTCTGGCTTGTTTCACAGGAAATCAAGCATACAGGACTTGGCTGCAGAGAAGCTAGCGGCCCGCATAGGTTCTGTTTGATTTTCTATTGTGGCTGGGTCGGAGTCAAGGCCCCATTTATTATGGGCTTGATAATTAATATAGTATTTTAGCATTTTTAATATAAACTAAATTAATGGTTTCCTATTTCAAAAATTACATTTTAGAATATGTTTTGTAATTTTTTTTGGTGAAGCACTGCTTTCCTTGCTTCCATGGACTGCACGCCCCTGCTGGCGGGATATTTGGAAGAAGAGAATTTTCCATCCAATTTTCAAAAGCTCCCTAGTCATGTGCTGATGGTAATCTAACGAGCACTCATGTGAGATTCAAAAATTTTAATTTTAAAATTTAAATTTAATGTAATTGACCGAATGAATTAGAGTGATTCTTTTATTAGATACGTCTAAGGAACAAAAAAATATATATACATTTTACCTTGATACACTCGTAATACAATTCTCTTGCAGCACATCGGTAAATGGTATTTTGTTTTTGGCTCGTTTATTTCTTCAATTCTGTCGTCGGATTCACAGTTTTCAATCCACGATCTAAACATTTTAAAAATTATTAAGAACAACTCACAGACAGATTGTTACTCTAAAAATAGATAACAGCACTGAACAGCGCTAATGAGACAGTTTAAATGATTTAATAATAAAAATAAAATACCGACCTGTACTGAGAAACGCTTGCAAACCAGACGTTAATTGCTTTAGTGGGGGTAAAATACTACCTGATCGTTATGAGCCCGGCTACTTCATGACATATATACAAAGATGAGGTTTTTACAATACTGTGCTACTTTTTTATGAAACTAAAGATGAGGCGCACAGATTTGTCCTAGCCTTCTTAGTTTCTGAGATACAGGGCGAAACGCAAAATGTTGCATTTTCGACCCCCCCCCCCCATCCGTAACTTAGTTATCGTTTCACTTATATGAAAGGTAAAAAATATTTCTTAAGCAGTTTTTTACGTGCAATCCAGTGACTAAATCAAAAATTTTTCAGGTTTTTGAGATATTGACCAAAGTTTCACTTTTATTAAATGAAACATCGTTTATATTATTTTTACTTCCCTCGTAAAAGGGAAGTATTATAATAGTGAAGAAATCACTCTCCGAGATTTTTTCAGATCTTCACGTTTCAGGTCCCTAAATGACGAAAATCATGTTTTCTCAATTCCGTCGGTCGGTCTGTCTGTCTGTCTGTCTGTTTGTCCGTCTGCCTGTCTGTATGTTCGCGACGCAGCTAAAAAACTACTTACCCGATTCACTTCAAATTTTGGTCAAAAATTAAGGGTCATATGGGGATGACCTAGTAACATTTTGTTAGAAATCCAATATGGCGAAACAAAATGGCGGCTTAGTGAAATGTCAAAAAAATTATTATTATTAAACTACTTTTCTAATTTATCTTAAATTTTGCAAAAAACATCAAGCATTATGTTGGAATCAACTGGTAAAATTTTAGTATGAATCCAAAACGGCGGCTTAATAAAATATTTAAAAATTCAGCCTGACAAAACTGCTTAATGGTTTGATTTCAAATTGTGTGCTATAACTAATTGTGGTATAGGAATCAACTAGTCAAATAGTGGAACTAATTCAAGATGGCCGAACAAAATGGCGGCCAATTAAAATGTTTGTAATCGTGAAAAAATCACCCTCTCACTTTTACATATTTTTATGTTTTAGCGTCGCTAGATGCCAAAAAATATGTTGTATGAACTCATTGGATTAATTTTAGATAATAAACTATTGTACTCATATTAAATACTTTTGTTTTACTGATAGCTACTACTAAAACTACTACGAGTTGGTAATTTTCTAAATTACGCAAAAAAAGGAAATTTTAAAATATTTCGAAAACTATTAAAGATAGATATATACTTAATATATGTAATAAAAGTTGTAGATTTTTTTATGCTTAAAAAGAATAAACAAAAATATACAGGGTTTTCCATTAAAGAAAACTGAAATAAATTGGTGTAAATATGTTAAAAGTTGGGCATTTTAATTTGGACACCCTATATGTAATATCTTCAATATTACGAAAGCAGTCCTTTATTCCATGCCTATTTTGTGCAGAAGCAAAATATTTTATTTTTAGTGGCACAACTAGGCGTTATATTGCTAATCATAGATGTGCATCAAATTTAATTTTTTTTTGTTTAAAGCTAAATATTTAAGAAAGTATCAATTTTAGCCATATAACGTGTTATGCAAAAAAGTGTTAGAATTTTATGTAGAATTCAAAAATCAAGTCAAATATAGGGTGTCCCATTTAAAAAAATACAACTTTTACTAGCTCTACTTTTTTGACGTACCCCGTATAATTCAAAATATTTTTACAATGAGCGCGATTTACATATGTATCCCATAGCATAAGCAGTTTGGTTCCAAATTGTATTTGTTCGACGTAAATTTACTTTTTTCAATCGTTGACTCACTCACTCTCCTCTATATCCGCCACTGCATGCAATATAAGTGTTGACCAATGTATTTTTCATACCGTACAGGATATAGATACAACGATATTCTTTAATATTTTTAATTTCCGTTCTCATTTCCGCGAATACTTTATCACGATTCACCTAATTATTTTGATCAGTTTTAATCTCATCCGTTACATAAGCAAATTCTAGGTTGCTTAACTCTGAATGTTAATGTTTTAAAGTATGTAATTTTTATTTTCGGTTCACCGCAAAAAGATGTTTCTGGCAAAAACAGCATAAACATAATTTGGCTGGGCAAATAAAAATTCGACCGGCAAACTCTATAGCTAATTTACTAAGTTTGAATTTTATTTTCCCATTAGTCTTTTAATAAGTGTTTTGTTATCGTAATTTTGAAAGTGAATTTAGCTGGTAGGATGGAGGTCAAGTTTAATATTTTTATTTAGTGCATGTTTATAATTGGCATGTAAATCAATTATTAAGCAGACTGTCTTCTAATTTAAGCGCAATTATGCATCTTGGCGTATCAAATAATCAAGCTGAAGACAAAATAGTTCGTAAATAATAGCAAATATGGTCACATACACGGCCTCTACCTCAGGTGGCATACGTGTCCAGATAGGTTGTAGTAACTTAACAATCAATAAGCTACCATCAGTGTACCTGTGTACAGGGTGTCCGGATTTGGTTGCAAAAGCAGGGTATCTTGCTTATTTTTAAAGATAGAACCTTGCGGTTTTCACGAACCTGAGCTAATTTTTTCTTCTTTTATGAGATACAGGGCGAAATAGAAAATTTTGCATTTTGGGACCCTCCTCGTATCTCGGTTATCCTTTAATTTAACGCAAAGGGAAAAATTGCTGCTTATGCAGTTTTTACGCTGGATCCAGTGGTGTAGTCATATTTTTCATTTGAGTTGTTATTTTTTAGATTTGACCCAAAGTTGTGTTTTTTTAAATTGGACACCCTGTATACTTGTCCAGAAATTGATTTTTCCTTTAAAAAGCTTCTCAAAAATATATAATAGTATGGGTCTATTTTAATAAGCAACAACAAAAATCCTAATTTTTATAATTATCATCCCAAATTTTGCAGTAGGCCACGCAAAACAATGCTGCCTTTTATTTAAAGTCGTTAACAATATCTACATCCTAACAATAAATCAAAATAAATATGTAATTAAATCTATTTATCAAAATATGTATTGATAATTTGGCACCAAAAAAGTACCACCTACCTAGATTTATGTAACACAAGAACAAAACAGTAATAAATTATTATGTAACAAGCCTTTCAGCAAAAATCAACTGTCGTATAAGAACTACAGCAACCATGGAAATCAAAACAACTGTTCAAACTGATTTCCATTTTGTTCTGTGCATGCTTCGCACAATTTTCGTATTCGTTTTAGGGAATTAAGCAAAATAACGGGATGATTTTGTAAATAGCGAAAATTTTCTCTTATTGCATTTCCTAAATCTTGGACATTATCATAGTGGTCTTTGTAAATTCTATTTTCCAGATAGCCCCATAGAAAGAAATCTAAAATCGACAAATCTGGGGACCTAGGGGGTAATGTTATAGGTCCATTTGTTCCGATCCATTGATTGGTAAAATTATTGTCCAGAAATAATCTCGTCATTCCAGAATTGTATGCAGGAGCACCGTCCTGTTGAAAATAAATTTCGTTAATTTGCGCTAGAGGAACATCGCCAAGTAATTCAGGTATAGCTGCCTCTAAAATTTCTATATAGCGATTGACTGTTAGATTTCCCTCAAATATATAAAATTTTATATGTGTTCCTAATATGAAGCAGGACACATTTAGACCAAACCTGCCCTGCTGTCTTCTGGGAAATATTTGGTGTTGATTTTCCTGGGACCAGAATCAACTATTGTGCCTATTGAGTATACCAGAATTACTGAAATGTGCTTCGTCTGACCATATAACCTTCCTTTCAAAATCTCTAACCATATCGCATCTTTCTCGAAACCAATTGCAGAAGACTACCCGACGCTTTGCATCCCCTGGCTGTAAGTGCTGCACGAGCCTAAATTTGTATGGGTGGTATTTGTGCTTTTTTAGAATTTCTTGAACTCCAGTTTTTGGAATCCCTATGCTCTTTTCACTGGCCCTACAAGAGTTTGTAGGGTAAGCTTCTGCATTAGCCGAAACCGTAATTTCCTCAGCCCCCCGATTTTCTTTATTATATGTTTTCGTACGAGGTTTGATAAATGATCCGTGATTAAGTAAATTCCTTTTTATCCGATAAAAAGTGGATATATCAGGTTGCCTCCTTTCTGGATATCTAAATAAAAATTAAGCAATAGTATTTCAACATGCCTAAAAATTAATTATTTACCTGTTAAAATACGTCTCAGAAGCCGCTTCAACATTTTCATTACTTAACATAAAACAAGCTAACATATCGTACTTTTCCTAATGTTCGAAAGTTTGGTTTTCTTCCATAATAATACAAATATATTTTTACGCAATAAATAAATACAAAAGACTAGCGCTATATTTTATATACGCGTACAAAATTGGGAAATGCCATTTGCTTCCAAGAAAACAAAAGAAAACGGCATCGTTTTGCATGGCCTACTGCAAAATTTGGGATGATAATTATAAAAATTAGGATTTTTGTTGTTGTTTATTAAAATAGTCCCATACTATTATATATTTTTGAGAAGCTTTTAAGAGGATAAATCAATTTCTGGACAAATATACAGGGTGTCCCATTTAAAAAAAACACAACTTTGGGTCATATCTAAAAAATAACAACTCAAATGAAAAATATGACTACGCCACTGGATCCAGCGTAAAAAACTGCATAAGCAGCAATTTTTCCCTTTGCGTTAAGTTAAAGGATAACCGAGATACGAGGAGGGTCCCAAAATGCAAAATTTTCTATTTCGCCCTGTATCTCATAAACGAAGAAGGCTATGTAAATTTTGTTTACGGCTTCATGAGTTTCACAAAAAATTAGGTCAGGTTCATGAAAACCGCAAGGTTCTATCTTTAAAAATAAGCGAGATACCCTGCTTTTGCAACCAAATCCGGACACCCTGTACAGGATGTCTGATTACACAGGCCTGAATTTAGGTACTTTATAAAATGTGAATTGTATTTTTCAAGTGATATTGGGTATTTAAGTGATGCTGATTTCAAATCTGTTTTCAGTTTTTTTTTCTATCACTGCAAAATCTTATAGAAACCAAGTTCCTCATCCTCTATAACAAATACGATTGGTGGATGAACTAGTATATAAGTACACAATACACCATTGTATTATTACTTTTTATAACACAAATTCAATGTCAATAAACAAAGCAACATAAATCATCCGGCGGCGACACAATATATCTCAACAGACGACTGGGAAATTTGTCAGCTGCTTTCCATCCTATTATACATATATCTCAACTTTTCAACTTCCCTAACAAAACATTTACATGATTCAGTGCATAACGGCCGTTTTATCAGTTATGGGCTAAGTAAGTAAAGTAGTTCTTGGTGTCGTAACTATCAATTAAATCATTTGTTAAATTTCCAGTAACCAAGAACTGCTAAAACTAACAAACACTCTTGTCAATATTTTTATTTAATTTTTGGTGTATTTAAATCTTATTGCGTTCTTCGTCTATACTCGTACAAAATAAATAAATTTAACTGGAAAAAAATATGTAACCTAGAAAATATTAAGAAGTTATGGGAAGTTAATGAAGTATTGACAACGTTGCATAAGATCCCATGATATTCGCCAAAGCTAAAGATAACACAGGGTAACAAAATTAAAACAAAAGTTTGGTGCCGGAAATCTAACATCTGGTTTTACATGTTTTTAATGTGCTGATTCCAAAAATGCTACCAAATTTTTTCTATCAGCTCTAGTTTTTGAGATACAGGTTACAGGTTAATTGATATTTTTTTCTGAAAAAGGACAACAAATCAAGAGATAAATATGTACTTAATCGATGGATACCTGGAATTGTCCCTGACCCAATGTTCCTATACTAGGTACTACTCAATACACTGCTCTTAATTACTTTTATACCTGTAATTGCCTATGACCCGATCCTTCTATACCTGCTTGGCTGTACTCGATTTAGTATATTACTGTGTTTTCCCAAGTAAAGTTGTGGTATCATTTTGTGTACATTTTGGGCGTTTTGTAGTATCAAGACACTAAACTGAAACAATGGCATCCACAAGCAGCCGTACCTGTGTAAATCATCCCGATGTTTTTTGTATGTGTGTGGTGAATACACTTTGAAAGAGAGCAGTAAAACGATTTCTGACTTTGTGACAATAGCTTATCTTGCCTATTTTGGCGTTCATTTAGCAGATCAAGATAAATCTTGGGCCCCACATTTCATATGTAAAACATGTGTTGAACATTTGCGACAGTGGACAACTGGAAAGACGAAGTGCCTAAAGTTTGGTGTACCAATGGTTTGTAGAGAACCGCGAAACCATCATGACGACTGCTATTTTTGTCTCGTTAATATTAAAGGCATAAATAGAAACAATAGGCCCAAATGGACATATCCTGATCTAGATTCTGCAAGAAGGCCTGTAGCGCATTCGGAAGAAATACCCGTTCCATCATTCAGCAGTCTACCCGAACTGACAGAAGATGATACAGAAACATCAACGTCTGACGAAGTTCAAGGATTCAATCAGAAAACGACAGCGAATTTGAAGCAGATTTAGCAACTCCGCAGTGTTTCAATCAAGAAGAACTAAACGATCTTATAAGAGACCTGAATCTCTCAAAGCAATCCGCTGAATTACTTGCATCCAGATTAAAAGAAAAAATCTACTTTGTCCAGGTACTAATATTACATTTTATCGTAAAAGAGATAAGGATCTGCTGCCTTTTTTCGCTCAGGAAAATGACTTGGTATTCTGTAACAATATAAAAGGGCTCTTAGAAAAAATGGGTTTGCCTGAATACACTCCAGATGATTGGAGCCTTTTTATTGACAGGTCAAAATACAAAAGTTCTAACCACAATACACCACAACTTGTTACGTTCTGAACGCGCGTTTCGCTAACCAAGTTAGTTTGTAGCAGATGATATAAACTGATATAACTTGACAGTTCAAAACGTAGTTTAAAATGTGTTCTATTACATAACGGTAAAAATATGGCTCAATTCCTATTGGTCATTCTACTACCATGAAGGAAGAATATGAAACAATTGCATTAGTTTTGAGAAAAATTAAATACGAAAAACATCAGTGGGCAATTTGTGTTGATTTAAAAATGGTTAACTTCCTCCTTGGACAGCAGAGTGGTTATACAAAATATCCTTGTTTTTTGTGCCTTTGGGGCAGCAGAGCTAAAAATAAGCACTGGGTTAACAAAAATTGGTCTTCAAGAGATGTCATGATTCAAGGAAAACAAAACGTGATCAACGAACCTTTGGTTTCAAGAGAAAAAAATCTTACTTCCACCCTTGCATATCAAGCTAGGCCTAATGAAGCAATTTGTGAAGGCTTTAAATCGAGATGGCATTAGCACGGAAAAACTAAAAGCTGGTATATTTGATGGTCCTCAAATAAGGCAACTTCTTAAAGATCCACAATTCACCACATCAATGAACGAGACTGAATCTAACGCTTGATGTTCATTTGTTCAAGTAGTACAACATTTTCTTGGCAATCATAAAGCAGAGAATTACGTAGAATTAGTGGAAACTATGCTTTCAAATTTTAATATTCTCGGCTGTAACATGAGTATAAAAGTTCACTACCTCCACAGCCACCTAGATCGTTTTCCAGAAAACTTAGGTGATTGTAGTGAAGAACAGGGGGAAAGATTCCATCAGGATATTAAAACTATGGAAGATCGTTATCAAGGACGATGGGATAGCCACATGATGGCGGACTACTGCTGGAGCCTTCAGCGCGACTGTCCTAGTAAACTCCATTCTAGAAAGTCGTATAAAAGAAAATTTTTATGTGATTAGTGACTAATGTAATTATATAAATTAAGTTTTTTCACTCAATACTTAAATCCATGTGTCTTTGTTTTTTCAACTGGCTATAGTAATATTATATATTATAACAGTTATAACGTAAAATATACAGGGTTATTCACGCAACCCGTTCATTAAAAGTTTTTGATGATGCCATTTAGATAAAAATTTCAAATTTTGGGATTAAGGTAAGGTCAAGGGTTACTTCTTTTTTGAAATATTTTCAACTTCCTGTCACTTCCGGTTTAACCGGAAGTTGGTTCAACTTGCTTATTTTAAATGAAACACCTCGTATTTTATGATATTTTTGGATTCTACGGAGAATTTTAATGCTATTTTATGTAGCATGTCCTATACCTAGGTTCAAGCGTTCTTAAGATATTTGACCTTGAACCAAAAATGAGCCTTCGGGGTACCAAATTTTAAAATCTCATATTTTTGTAAGTTTTGAAGATATAATCTTCATATTTTGCAGGCGATCGGTAAATAATCTTAGGTTTCTATTTTTTTTATTGAATTTGTCTATTTTTATACAGCGGCAAACATTCACGGTTTCAAAGCCGCTAAAGTCCGTTTTTTTAAATGGGACACCCTATAACTTTATGCACTATCAAATGTAGAATTTATTTTATATTCGCGGAAAATGTTACAAAATATTGGAGAGAACGTGCCATGTTTTTAATGAAAAACATCCTCATTTATCGCCAATGAACAAGAGAAAATTGAAGAGGATTGAAACGAAATGTTTTCGTTTCGGAAAAGTTAAAGTTATAAAAAATGTAATAAATTGTTTACATTATTTTTAACCATATCTACTAAGTTCGAGACTGTTCTAAACTTGTTTTAGTGAACTTAAAAATTATAGCAATGTAACAATCAATAATAAATAAATAAAATAATAAAATTGAATTATAACAAATGTTCTATATGCTGTCCGATCATTTGAAGACACATTTCAATTCTTCTTTGTACAGTTGCTGTGGCCCGTTGAATTTGTCCGTTTTCTAATTCGGCAAAAGCTGTTCGTATCCTGTCCAGTAAATCTTGTTGGTTATTTACTGGGGAAGCATAGACTTTACCTTTGATAAATCCCCATAAATAAAAGTCTAGGGGTGTTAAATCAGGCGATCGCGGGGGCCATCTCCAAGGGCCATTGGGACCAATCCAGCGATCTTCAAAAATTCGAGATAATTGGAGATAAACTGCAGCGGAATTATGTGCTGGTGCCCCATCTAATTGATACCAATAATTTTGCAGCTCATCAATAGGAATTTCTTTTATAAATTCAGAAACCGTCCCTCGTAGAATTTCCAAATACTTATCACTGTTTAAATTGTCTTCATAAATACAGTACCGCACCTGATCATTTAATACTATACCGAAAACGTTGAAGCTAAACCTCTCTTGAGAACGCGTTTCGCGTAAAGCGTGCGGATTTTCTGCTGCCCAGAAATGTTCGTTTCTTCTATTTGTTATTCCTTCTCTAGAAAATTTCGCTTCATCGGTCCAAAATATTTTTGAAAGGAATTGAGGGTCCTCTTGAATTTTCAAAAACATGAATCGCAAAATTCTACTCGTCGGACGTCATCACCAGGTCTCAAGGCTTGCACGTTTTGGAAGGAATAAGGGTGCATATGATGTTCGCACAAGATTCTTTGGACAGATGAAGAAGAAATTCCCAAACCGTTTTCTGCAGACGGTATTGAACTTTGTGGGTTTGCGTGGAAATAAGCTAATGTGTTTATTACGTTATCCTCGGCATTTGTCACTGGTTTCGGAACATTTTTTGTAACTTTAACCTTGCCAAAACGCAAAAAGTTCGTTTCAATCCTCTTGAATTTTGACTTGTTCATTGGAGGCAAATCAAGGTGGCGTTCATTAAACGCACGACACGTTCTCTCCAAAATTTTATAACATTCGCCATGAATATAAAATAGATTGAGAATATCAGCGTTTGAGTATTCTTCCATTTCGATTTAGAAGATTTAGTTTATCACTGACAGCTTTCGATAAATACGCGTAATCATCTGTTATATTGGATATTGGATCTCAATTGTTTTTTCATGGCTCACCATTGGAACATGTAAACATTTAAGCAAATACATACGATATTTTTATAAAACCCAATTATTTCGAAAATGGTTACGAATAGGTATAGGGAACCTTAATACAGTTCGATAGAAAATGAAATTCTACATTTGATAGTGCATAAAGTTATAGGGTGTCCCATTTAAAAAAAAAAACAGTTTTTAGCGGCTTTGGAAATGTGAATGTTTGCCGCTGAATTTAGGACACCCTGTATAAAAATAGACAAATTCGATAAAAAAAATAGAAACCTAAGATTATTTACCGATCGTCCGCAAATATTAAGATTATATCTTATAACTTACAAAAATATGAGATTTTGAAATTTGGTACCCCGAAGGTTCATTTTCGGTTCAAGGTCAAATATCTTAAGAACGCTTGAAGCTAGATATAGGACATGCTACATAAAATAGCATTAAAATTCTCCGTAGAATCCAAAAATATCATAAAATACAGGGTATTCCATTTAAAATAAGCAAGTTGATACCAACTTCCGGTTAAACCGGAAGTGACAGGAAGTTGAAAATTTTTCAAAAAAGAAGTACCCCTTGACCTTACCTTAATCCCAAAATTTAAAATTTTTATCTAAATGGCATCATCAAAAACTTTTAATGAACGGGTTGCGTGTACATAATTTTTTTTTAAACTAGATCTGATAGACAAAATCTGAGAACTTTTTTACATTCTGCGTCCAAAAATTACCCAGGAACAGTTAAAAAATCGCAGGCACCAAAATATGTGTTGGCCTGTGTAATTCATGCTTGCCTTGCGTTTTGATCAACGGTTAAAACTAATTGTGAGCTATGTAGCAAAGAAAATATGGCCGTGCACTGATAAATCGACCCTTACAATCCGCATAACGCAATCAGTTATGTACACAACATAAAGTTTTCAGATACCCACATTACCCACAAATTAACACATCATTCCTGTTTTTCTAACCTAGGAGCTGTTACAGGATGGAAAAATTACCACAGAGGAATTCAAACAAGCTGTTCAACAATGCTGTATGGGAAGACGTTATGAGGATTTTCCCCAAGCGATGAAAATGTTTATAGGTAAGCTATTTTTAAGTTTTTCAAACATAAATATTTCGATGTCAATAAAATTACTCGCAAATATTTTGCTTCCTTTGTGCAATTCATGAGTTTCCAGCTCTATCTTGGTGTGCCGTGGTTCCAAATCGGAAAATTAGTCGACAATCTCCCATTAGTATGTGCGTCCAACCCACTAGTCTCTAAGTATCTACTCATTTTCAGAATTCAAAAATTTTTAACATGATTAAATTATCCGCATTAACATTCGAAAATTATCAAGGCATAAGGAAAACCCTTTAACTGACAAGTGACAACTGTGGGAAAAAAATGTTTATGGCAAAAGTGGCCAAGAGAAATCACTGGAAATTATTTTTAAGTTTCTAGGTCGTCTGCTAGATGGCATAATAGCAATACTTAGAAAAGACGGATTTTCTCAGAAATATGCCTAGTTATAATGATCCTAAAGTAATTTGTTATAGTCTCTGATAAATTGCGAATAATTTTCATCAGACTTTTTTTTTATCTAGCTTGTCAAATATAAGGTAGGTAGGAATAAAGTTCGTTCGCAAAAAATCCCGTAACTTCTTTCCGAATCAACGGATTTTAACAAGCTTGGTCTCATTTAAATCAGCTTCATTTGGTCTATCAACTGCGCTTTTGCTTTCACATTTGTCAATATTATCGTCGCCGCTAGAGGGCGCTAACTGAAATGTAAGCTACAGTGACTTTATACATATAAAGTCACTGTACGTAAGCATGTTAAGTATTTTAAACGATAAAATAGAGAATTAGAAGCTCAACATTTTGGTAAAAAAACAGATTACTTAGATTGAAAGGATATCAATTCTTCGGTTTTTCCGGTGATATTTTTATATTAGTCGACAACTGTAATGCAACAAATGTATTAGATTTCTAAAAAAAACCATATTTATTAAAATAGTAACATTTGTTTTTAATGCCTGTTTAATAAACTAAAACTATTTTTAACAGTTAAAGATGTAAATTAAAAAATCAAGAGCCTTTGCAATAGAAAACAATTGAATTTAAATAGCCTGTTATGTTATAATAAGAAGTAACAGAAGTCATGTCAGATTTTCACTGGGGCCAATTGTTGGTAATCGTTGACGATGATATTTACTAGTGAAATCGAGCTGCAGATTCAACCAGTCCGAAGTAGCCGTAAAGAAGCTTTCCGACAAAAAAAAGATTTTTCAAAACAGATAAATTCTTAACTGAAATACGAGCTATCAAAGTTATACCAGATCTCTAATTTTCCTCTTAATGTTACAATTTAAATAATAACATCTCATAAAAATTAGCTAATAAAGCAATATTTAAGCAAAGTTTGGGGTTCGATATTTTTCTAACCGCTCTACGAATTTCAATGATCTTTCTTTTACATGGTAGTCTAATATGTCAGAAATCATACTAAGATATTAAAGTTTTTTTTGCGACAGTGTTTCGCTGATATACAGGGTGTTGTAAGTAGTTGTGATTTTTGTCCAAGGATTCAAAACACCCTGTACTGAGAACTGGTATGTTCAATAATTCCCCGCAAAACTCACGTTGTAGTTCCATCCTTTATCGATATTCTCTTTTTTTATTCATCCATTTATCTTTATTTTTAGTGGAAATGTAAGGTTTTTTAACCCTATATGTTTTTCATTGTTTTCATGTTATTCATCTAGTGTGCTTGGCATGCAAGATAACATCCATATGTCAAACGTGACAAGTTATCAATCAGAAGTTAGTTTGTGTTAAATTTTATTTCTTGTCAGTGTTTTATATTCTTGTAATAATGAACCCATTCTCGAACGAATCTAGGTTTTGTCTTTTTACCAACGACAGGCGAAATACGGTTTACAGAAGACCAGGTGAAAGATACGCCCAGTGCAACGTAGGTAGGGTTGTGCAAGATCATCGTCAAGAGGGAGGCATTAACTGAAATAACAGGAGCTCTGACCTTAACCCCACTGAACATTTATGAGATACGATGGGAAGAAGAGTAAGAGCACTGCAACCCCAACCTAGAAACATAGACCAGCTGGCAGAAAGGCTTAGCGAAATTTGGCGACAGATTGAAGAAGACGAGATCCAACGGCTAATTTTAAGCATGCCACTCGTTATTAAGTGAAAGTTGTTTATTTTGTTCATATTGATGTTATTAATAAAATTATACCAGTAAAAATGGTTTTTATAGGTAAAACGTTTGGGAAAGACACCGAGAGAAAACCAATAGCGTGTTCACGCGATCATCTTTTTCTTCGACTGACTTGACAATTGTGAATTGACATACAAGTTCCATTTCCAATATATGTTTTTGGCACTGCACTTCGCAACTTGCCAGATTGCTCCCCGTCCGGAGCTTACTCGCTTTATCCGGCGAGCCTCCGGTTTGGGGACGTTATCGGTGGGATGTCCGGATGGCGAGCTCTGAGCTCCCGGTCATCCCGTGTATTTCAAAATCTTTAAATTTGACTTTATTTAAAAACTTTCTAATGCATCTTGGCTTCCACTAGATGCCCCTTGAGAGTACTACTGGTCTCACGAGATAACCTTTTCTTTCAAGCTATCCCCTTACCCCTCCCACTCCCGCCACATAGCGGCCATTACGCTAATATTCTATGTAGAACTGCGGCAGACGAACGGGATAGCATACAGGAACAACTAGGCCTCACACGTTCACAGCGTCTGCTCCCTTTCTAGCGGGGTCGTTAGTTTCCACTCTGAGCATTTGAGTCTCCCGCTTCCCCCCGAAATAAAGCAGCAAAACCGAACACGTGGAACCACTTATGTTAATAACACAGAGGTCTGCCTTCGACGAGACGAACCGGAAGACTGGACATACAAGTTACAAAGAGAACGATATTCTGTAATCACAAAACATCAACAAGAGATGTCGCTACATGGCTTAAAGTAAAAAGGGTTGACCATGAACTTTTGATACACATTTTCAGAACACATATTTATTGTACATTTGTTAATTTAAAATTAAATTCAATTAAAATGGAATTTTTGTTAGATAAAAAAGATATAGGGATAAAAACTCATATTTCCACTAAAAATAAACATAAAAAGATGAATAAAAAAAGAGAATACCGATAAAGGATAGCGCTATAACGTGACTTTTGCGGCGAACTACTGAACATACCAGTTCTCTCTAAAGGGTGTTTTGAATCCTTGGACAAAAATCACAAATATGTATAACACCCTGTATATCAGCAAAATACTGTTACAAAAAAAACTTAAATATCTTAGTATGATTTCTGAAATATTGGCCTTCCATAAAAAAAAGATCATCGAAATCGGTACACGCACCGGTTCGAAAAATATCGAAACTTTTCCTAAATATTACATTATTCACTAATTTTGACGAGAAGTGTGTATTATATGCATATAAATATTAACTTTTTAACACCTTGTATCTCGTAAACGAAGCGTTTGCGAACCCCTGTTTACGTGCTTTTTTTCTTATTTTAAGGAGTTAAATCACATCAGTTTTGGACGTAATTAATTTTCAACCTATATTTTCCATATACAGAGTAGTAAGTAATGAATGCGCCAAAAAGCAATCCTAGATTAAACTCGTTAAAATAATGATATTGAGTCAAGTATGCCTTAGCAAAATGTTGTTCATTAATGACATACTGGGTGTTAAAGTTTGTATCTCGAAATTCTTATTTTTCTGTAGCTCAAGAGATATCACCATAAAAACTGGTAATGGGGAGTTGCCGGGGATGGTGGTTATGACTACATTCTCTTTTTTCATTTCAAAAAGCACTAAAACTGAAATAACATACTTTAATAACGAATAATGAATTTTTCACGAACAAATAATGAAAAACGACACTTCAACAATTGGGCAAAATGTCCACCATTTACTTTTATGCATTTTCTTAATCCTTTTACCAAATATTTTATGCAATAGTTGCTCCCGTCTCCGGATTTCTTCTGTATACACTAAAGATTTAATATAACCCCAAAAGATTAGATTCTAAGGATTAACATCCGGGCTACGCGGCTTCCATGGTAATTCACTGCCACGACCAAACCATCTGTGAGGCAACCATTCATTTAAAAAATTGCGAACCGCAAGTGGATAATGCGGTGAAGCACCATCGTGCATATACCACACGTTTTGACGTAAATTTTAAGGAACATCATCGAGTAGATTCGGCAAATCATTAGCTTTGAGGGCCTCTCAAAATGTTCAGTAATAAGATCAGCTATTATGCCACACCAAATATTGATAGAAAATTCCTGCTGAAATTGCCATTCTTTGGTTAAGTGTGGATTTTTCAGTTTCCACATGATTATTTCGCTAATTAAATACACCTTGCCTGGTGAAAGTCGCTTCGTCGGTGAAAAGGATTCTGTTGATAAACGTTGAATCCTGATTGTGATGATGAAGCAGAAATTAACAAAACTGAAGCCTGGATGGTAAGTATATCGGTTATGGTAGGTGTTGAACAAAATTGAAACGATATGGGTGTAGAGCAGCATTCACCAAATGTCTTGTACAGGGTGTCCGGATTTGGTTGCAAAAGCAGGGTATCTCGCTTATTTTTAAAGATAGAACCTTGCGGTTTTCATGAACCTGAGCTATGTTTTTGTGAAACTCATGAAGCCGTAAACAAAATTTTCATAGCCTTCTTCGTTTATGAGATACAGGGCGAAATAGAAAATTTTGCGTTTTGGGACCCCCCTCGTATCTCGATTATCCTTTAACTTAAGGCAAAGCAGCAATTTTTTGCTGCTTATGCAGTTTTTTACGCTGGATCCAGTGGCGTAGTCATATTTTTCATTTGAGTTGTTATTTTTTAGATATGACCCAAAGTTGTGTTTTTTTTAAATTGAACACCCTGTATATTTGTCCAAAAAATTATTTGTCCTTTTAAAAGCTTCTCAAAAATATATAATGGTATGGGTCTATTTTAATAAACAACAACAAAAATCCTAATTTTTATAATTATCAGCCCAAATTTTGCAGTAGGCCATGCAAAACGATGCCGTTTTTTTTGTTTTCTTGGAAGCAAATGACATTTTGTCAAATTTGTACGCGTATTTAAAATATAGCGCTAGTTTTTTGTATTTATTTATTGTGTAAAAATATATTTGTATTATTATGGAAGAAAACCAAACTTTCGAACATTATGAAAAGTACGATATGTTAGCTTGTTTTATATTAAGTAATGAAAATGTTGAAGCCGCTTCTGAGATGTATTTTAACAGGTAAATAGTTAATTTTTAGGTATGTTGAAATACTATTGCTTAATTTTTATTTAGATATCCAGAAAGGAGGCAACCTAATATATCCACTTTTTATCGGATAAAAAAGAATTTACTTAATCGCTGATCATTTATCAAACCTCGTACGAAAACATATAATAAAGAAAATCGGGAGGCTGAGGAAATTACGGTTTTGGCTAATGCTACAAACTCTTGTAGGGCCAGTGAAAAGAGCATAGAAATTCTATAAAAGCACAAATACCACCCATACAAATCTAGGCTCGTGCAGCACTTACAGCCAGGGGATGCAGAGCGTCGGGTAGTCTTCTGCAATTGGTTTCGAGAAAGATGCGATATAATTAGAGATTTTGAAAGGAAGGTTATATTGTCAGACGCAGCACATTTCAGTAATTCTGGTATACTCAATAGGCACAATAGTAGATTCTGGTCCCAGGAAAATCAACACCAAATATTTCCCAGAAGACTGCAGGGCAGGATTGGTCTAAATGTATCCTGCTTCATATTAGGAACACATATAAAATTTTATATATTTGAGGGAAATATAACAGCCTATCGCTATATAGAAATTTTAGAGGCAGCTATACCTGAATTACTTGACGATGTTCCTCTAGCGCAAATTAACGAAATTTAATTTCAACAGGACGGTGCTCCTGCACACAATTCTGGAATGACGAGATTATTTCTGGACAATAATTTTACCAATCAATGGATCGGAACAAATGGACCTATAAGATGGCCCCCTAGGTCCCCAGATTTGTCGATTTTAGATTTCTTTCTATGGGGATATCTGGAAAATAGAATTTACAAAGACCACTATGATAATGTCCAAGTAAATAAATAAATAAATAAATAAATGCTTTATTGTCAAAAAAATTTTACAATTTTGTGGACAAAGCTGTTGTAAAAAAATAGTTTACAAACATCAAAATTAGCAAACAAAACAAAACAAAAACACATCATAAATATTATAGAAAAATAATATTTAAATCAAGAATTTAGAATATTAATATTATAGAATCCTAAAAGAAGTACATTAGAAATGTACTTTGTCAGTCGTACTATGTTATAAACATTTTCATAAATATAATGTAAAAAAATAAAAAAGCAAAGTAAAAAATAAAAAAGTACGAAACAATTAAAAAAATACATATACAAAATTCGGTAAAAATGGTTGGTAATGGCAACTATCACACTAGGGATTCATAAGGATAAAATTATGTGTTGTAAAACTCGTTCACGGTGTAGAAGGCTCTTTCCAGTAAGAATAATTTCAAAGCCTTGCGAAATGAAGTCAGAGATATTATGGATTTGATGTTAAATGGCAGGTGATTATGCATTTTTTTGCATTGTAGATTACTGATCTTTTAATTAACTCTGAGTGTGGGGTTGGAAGATAGAGATCGTGCTCAGTATTTCTGAGAGGGTAGTTGTGAGAAGGTCTCTCTAATAGAGCAGGTGCGTGCTTACGAATTAAGCAAACCGATTCCAAAATGAATAAGCAAGGAAGGGTTAGTATTTTATATCTTTTAAAGAAATCTCGGCAGTGAGTTCTACTGTTAAGTCTCAGTAGGTAACGAACAGCTCTTTTTTGTAGTATAAAAATTCGATCAAATTGAGTCGCACAACATGTACCCCAGAATGGAATAGCATATCTGAGGTGCGACTCAACAAGAGCAAAATAAACAGTTCTAGAGGTAGAAAAGCTAAGCTCCTCGGAAACAGATCTTAACGCAAAGCAAGCAGAACCTAACTTCTTTGATAAAGCGTCGATATGTGGATCCCATTTTAAAGAATCATCTACAAGAAGCCCTAGAAATTTTACAGAGTTTACGACATCAATAGTGGTGCCATTAAGGTCAAAAGGTTGCAGCGTGTTTTTATAAGACAAGACTTTCGTTTTAGAGATGTTCAAACATAGGAGATTAGAATCGCACCAGGATTTAATGGTGATTAGGTCATTAGATACAATCCTATGTAGGTCCGTGACATCTGGGTGGCTCCACGTAAAGCTGGTATCGTCCGCAAAGAGACATATTTTTCCACTAATGTTTAAATTAGCCATGTCGTTTATGAACAGAAGAAACAAGATAGGGCCTAGTACCGAGCCTTGAGGCACTCCACATTCCATTGGCCTACAAGAAGACATCCTGTTGTCAACTTTCACAACTTGATTTCTGTTGCTAAGATATGACTTTAACCAATTGAGAGGAGCCCCTCTAAATCCATAGTACTGCAGCTTGTTAGTTAATATATTATGATTCACACAATCGAAAGCTTTGGAAAAATCACAGAAAATTGTTGCCGTAGCGTGATGGTTGTTTAGGCTGGAGTAAACTCTATTAAGAAGGGAAAACATGGCATCGCTTGTGCATTTGTTACTTAAAAATCCAAATTGATGTTTTGTAAGTATTTCATATCTAGACAGAAATGATAAAAGCCTTTTTTTAACCAGTCTTTCGATGATCTTAGATAGCGTAGGGAGAAGTGCAATTGGGCGATAGTTCGAAGCTTCTTCTGAAACACCTCCTTTGTGAAGAGGTATGATTATTGCAGTTTTAAGGCAGCTTGGAAAAGTACCATTTTGGAAAGACATATTTATCAAAGTAGTCAGATGCTCTAGTGTGCATTCCGGCAGACTAGAATACATTTTTAAAGTAAGCCCATCAGTTCCCGAAGAAGATTTATTTTTGATATCATTAATTGTACTACGAAGTTCTGATAAAACTACTGGTGAAAAGAAGAAACTGTGCAGGTTTACCCTATGATTAGAGAGATATGAAATTGGGTCATTAGATTGAGATACGGATTTAGTCAAATCTTTGGCTACATTTACAAAATAGTTGTTTAGGTCCTCAGGAGAGGTAAGGATAGTGCTGGATAAAGGAGTTTTGTTTCTTAAATCATTTACGATAGACCAGGTTTCTTTAGCTACATTTTTGGCGTTAGAAAGTCTATTATTGTAATAAATATCTTTGGTGGCTTTAATAGTTTTATGATAAATTTTTCTGTATGATTTTACATAATTATGAAAAAAGACACTGTCCGAAAATTTCTTTAAATGAGATAGTGACCGCATGTTCTTAGAAGATATACGTAAACCTTTAGTGGACCAGATGGAAAAGATTCAGAAGCTATATTAGTTAGAGTTTTTATAAAACGAGAAAATTCAGTGTCGACATCATAAGTGTGAGAGTCCCAGTCAGTTATTTGACATAGGTGTTTGAAATTAATGAAATTTCTAACCGAAAAAATACGGCCTACTTGTCTAGAGGAATTTTTGGCTTTGGATGTAATTGAAAATTTTGTGAAAATTGCTTCATGATCGGAGAAACCTGGACTTAAGACATTACATTCGACGGAGCTAGGATCGAAAGAAGACACAACGTAATCTATAGTACTGGCACTTGTCTTAGTAATTCTGGTTGGTGAGTTGACGTGCATGGCAATTCCTAATGACTCAAAGATGGACTGAAGACATTCCTGAGCAGCACACACACTGGAAAAGTCAATATTGAAATCGCCACATAAGATTAATTTGCTTTTTACAGGAAGGGACTCGAGCAAACTTAGAAGGTTATGGCAGAATAATTGCACATCAGCATCAGGTGTTCTATAAATACAAATAATATAAAGGTCATAAGTATTGTGATAAACGATAGAAAATTCAAATACTTTTTCAGATAATAAATGATTATACTTTGATATTTCGGAAAAATCGTTGTTTGAAGACATTATCATGGTGCCTCCATGAGTTAAATTAGTTCTATTAAATCTGGCAATTGTAGTATAGTTTTTAATAAAAACAGGTTGATTGATATTTAGCCAGTGCTCAGTGATGGTAATGACTTCTGGAAAATTTAGCTCTTCTAACAAAAGATATAATTCGTCTGTTTTATGTCTTAAGGACTAAGAAAAAAAAGATTAAAATTATATATGTAGTTACTTGATGGAAAAAAAAGTATACAAAATAAAAATTACTATTGGTCAATTTTTTAGAGGGTGCTAGATCCTCTTTTCGCGTCATATTGACTAAAAATTTTTACTTTTTGATGGTGAACCACTAGAATAATATTTACCAGTACCTTCACGAATTTTTTGGAGCCGTAAAATTTTTTCCGAGGAGTAGAAAGATCTATACGCTGCAAGGTCTGAGTCCACTTCAGATGAACCAATCCCATAGGCATCGTGGAAGCGATAATACAGCTTGCGCAGGGAGTCCTTGTCACTGGGAAGGCCTTCTGAAGCTAGCAATAATTTAATGCTAGTACTTGTATGCCCCTCAAAACACACACTAGATGGCTGGTCGTGTAGATAAGCAAGAAATAGCCTTAAGGTCTTTAGTAAGGAAGGATCCCTTAATCTGGCTAATATATAGCGACCATTTGCTTTATCCGAATCTTGGGACAGCCGCACTCTTGGTGGAGTCATTGGATCAAACTGCAAAAAATCATCTTTCTTTGCAGTTTTCTCCATGCTTAATTTAGAGCCCTCCAGTGCCAATGACCTACAAGCTGCTATGGCCTCCCTGTCAGAGCCAATTATGACTGACTTATCCTCTTCAGGCACAAATGTCACTGGTGATTCCAATAATTGAGGCTTTGGTGGAGACAGCCCCCGGCTCTTTGGGATATCTATATTGACATCTTGATGACTAGAAGATGAGACATTATGGGCTGTGGAAGTGGGCGGCGTTTGGATAAGGGTTGGTGAAACTTCATTGGTAGGATCAATTAAATGGCCACAGACTAGCGTTCTTAAGCTGAATTAAGTATTTTGCACCCCAATTTTAAAATCGGAGTGCAAAGTGTTGCGTTCTTAAGCATAGGAAAACAACGCACAAAATTCGTGGTTCCTAATTTTTCTTTGATGTAGTGTACAAGCTGATTTGATTTATACGTGGACGGAATTATGGATACCACTACATAATGCCATTTCTCTATAATGGGTGTTTTGTTGGGCTGGAAGGAAACAGCTTTTTTTGGAGACTTATTGACAGGCATTTGGACATCTGTTGTATCGGTTTGGGTTGATATTGCGGTGGTGTATTTTATTGATTGTTGTTTAGGCTTATCAGCAAGCTTCTCCAGGGTAAGTGCCATTTGTTTTACACTATGCCTCAGCTCAGCCATCTCTTTAGTCAACTGCTCCTTCGATGAATCATGCACCTGGACTTTGACAGATTCATTTTGAGTTTCCATTAAAATAGATGATAGATTGAAAGTATCCTGCCTAATTTCTTTAATGGATTTAAATAAGGATTCTTGTGTACTGTCAGATATTCCAGAATGGAGGCTGTGAATATCCTCAATTTTTTCTAGCAGTATCTTCCATTTGGAGATTTAGGAAATGCAATAAAAGAAAATTTTCGCTATTTACAAAATCATCCCGTTATTTTGCTTAATTCCCTAAAACGAATACGTAAATTGTGCGAAGCATGCATAGAACAAAATGGAAATCAGTTTGAACAGTTCTTTTGATTTCCTTGGTTACTGTAGTTCTTATACGACAGTTGATTTTTGCTGAAAGGCTTGTTACATAATTATTTATTACTGTTTTGTTCTTGTGTTACATAAATCTAGGTAGGTGGTACTTTTTTGGTACGAAATTATCAATACATATTTTGATAAATAGATTTAATTACATATTTATTTTGATTTATTGTTAGGATGTAGATATTGTTAACGACGTTAAATAAAAGGCAACATTGTTTTGCATGGCCTACTGCAAAATTTGGGATGATAATTATAAAAATTAGGATTTTTGTTGTTGTTTATTAAAATAGACCCATACTATTATATATTTTTGAGAAGCTTTTAAAAGGACAAATCAATTTCTGAACAAATATACAGGGTGTCCCATTTAAAAAAACACAACTTTGGGTCATATCTAAAAAATAACAACTCAAATGAAAAATATGACCCTACTGGATCCAGCGTAAAAAACTGCATAAGCAGCAACTTTTCCCTTTGCGTTAATTAAAGGATAACCGAGATACGAGGGGGGTCCCAAAATGCAAAATTTTCTATTTCGCCCTGTGTCTCATAAACGAAGAAGGCTATGAAAATTTTGTTTAGGGCTTCATGAGTTTCACAAAAAATTAGCTCAGGTGCGTGAAAACCGCAAGGTTCTATCTTTAAAAATAAGCGACGTACCCTGCTTTTGCAACCAAATCCGGACACCCTGTACTTATACCTGGATTTTCACTTATTCGCACTAAAATATCTTCTTCTTGTTCTACAGATATAGCTTTAGGATGCCCAACATGACTCTGAGGACAAAAGGACCCTAGTGGACCGTATAATTTTTGATAAATGTGTCGATCCGGCTGCCTTCTATTTGGATATTGTTTTTGGTAGCGTGTTGCTGCCGCACGACTGTTAAAATTTACTTGAGCATAGATACAAATCATATCTCTCATTTTACTATTGGAATATTCATTATGCCTAGGCATATTAATTATTACTAGAAGTTATTTTTTATGCGATTTAAATTAACGTTAAAAGACCTTTTATTCAAATTAATGAATGACAACACTAATATATGTCAAGTATCCATGACTACGTTCATTTCTTAACCATAGCCTACTCCATGCTTACTGAACTATTTTTGAGCCCGCGATTTGACTTGTAATAAAATATCAAAATGCAAATATTTTGAAAACGATTTGTTTAATCGAATTAAATGTAGAAATCATAACTCTTTCATAATTTTCAATAAAAAAATAATGAAGCGATACTAACAAGAAGTCATGGCATAAAATAGCGAGTGCAACAAGCGCCCTCTACATATTACGTGAAAAAAATAGAATTTAGTCGTATTCCCCATCCCCGAGAACTCCCAATTACCAGTTTTTATTTCGATATCTCAAAAACATCTTGAGCCATTAAAAAAAGCAATTTCGAAATTTAAAGTTTAACACCCTGTATCTTATTAAGGAGCAACAATTTGCTAAGGCATATTTGGCTCAATATCATTATTTTCACGAGTTTAATTTAGCATTGCTTTTTGGCGCATTCATTACCGTCCACCCTGTATAGTGCTGCTTCCAGCAACATGGGCACGTTAATAATTGATGTACTTTCAGTTATTGAATATTCAACTGCATTGTCAGATTTAACTAATACGTTCTGACCAATTTTAGATTCAAATTTCAAGATGGTTGACATCAATGACGACGGTGTCATCGACGCTGATGAATATAGGTTTAGTTGCATTACCAAATTTCCCATAGACGATGTAGAAATTGTAGACGAAGCATTTAATAATCTGCTAAGTGTAAGTATTCACGGATTTCCAGGATATTAGTTTAACAAGTACTTAGATCTACGACATTGGAGGTTATTGTATACTTATAATGTAAACACATATTTATGAGAGGGGATATAGCTCCTATGTCATAAAACCGGTATTAAAATAATGAAGCCATTTTCCAAAAAAGGACCGGAATATTTCCAAAAGCGCAAGCCCAAGAACAGAAATGACACTTACGTACTTGATTAACCTGCTACATTATTTTGCAATTGACAATAACGAAAGAAATGTAAATGAAGCATTTTTCCCTAATCCATTTTATTTTAGAAACGAAACTGTTTTCTTCTGCTGTTTTCATTCTAAACTACGGTGGGTATAGGGTTTTCCCGTATATTTTACCACCCACCTAGAGAGTTTATTTGAATAGATACGGAAATGTCGTAAATACAAAAGTTGTTGGGTTTTTTATGAAGATTTAGAATTTTATATCATAAGTGCGAAAATATTATTGGAAATATCAAATTTTGACAGGTTGTCAGTTTTTTTAAATGAAACATCCTGTATATTAAATTTTTTTCTAATTTCAAATATATATACTTTTAATATATTTGGTCAGTTAGTTTTGGACATATAAGCGTTTAAACGTTAAAGGAATGGTAAGGTAATTTGCCCTAAAACCTAAAAGTGAGCCATGGTCAAGACAATTGCAATGAACGACGCCGCGACGCCTTTTTGACGTTTACCGGTCAGAAGTACTTAGTTACGAGCATTTTTAATATCTAATACGTTGGACGATGGATTATTCGGAAGAAGAGAAACTTGACATGATAGAATTATTTTATTTACATGGTAAAAATGCATCGATAGCTCGTAACGAATATCATAGACGGTTTCCAGATAGACCAACATCGACTTGTAGGATAATATTAAACATCGCTAAACAATTGAATGAAAGAAAAACACTTAAGAGAAAAGTTAGAATAGTGGAAAGAAACAATACCATAAAAAATCAATAATATAAAGTAGGTAAATATTAGCTTAAATAACTAAGTTTTGGTTTTCTATATAGCCTCCTTGGTTTATAGTGCATTTCTGAATACTTCTTCTAAATTTTCTGTGTATGGATGCGTAGATTGGGTGTCTAAATCGTCGATTGTTTGGACTATATTTTGCTCTAAAGCTTAGATGGTTCTTGGCCTATTCTAGTATATCTTGTTTTTCAGATAACCCCACAAAAATATGTCCAATGGAGAGAGATCGGGACTGTTTGCTGGCCATCTTAATGCTCCATGTCTTCCGATCCAAAATGGCTAACTGTCATTTAAAAAATTGGTGACCGGCTGGACGTTATGAGGAGGGGCACCATCTTGTTGCCATATCAAATTAAGATATGAATTAATCGGTAGTTGATCTAAATGCCCCTCGATTTCGTTTTCTAATAGCTCCTGATACCTGTCCGGTTAAATTCCCATTTAAAAATACAGGTCCAATAACATGATTGTTAAGAAGGCCACCCCAAACATGTAGGGATCCTCTTCCCTGAATTTTGACTGCCTGAAGAGCTCGCGGGTTTTCTTTTGACCAAAAATGCTTATTTTTCCGGTTAAACATGCCTCCAGTGGCAAATGTTGCCTTGTCAGTGAAAATTATGTTTGACAGATTTAATTGGTTCATCGTAACACGTCTTTCTATTTCTTGGCAGAAGTGTAATCGGTCTATTTTATTTTGATCGGTTAATTCTTGAGTAGGTAAAAACTTATATGGCTTATATTTATGTTTTAGAACTGAGTGGCATTTATGCCGTGATTTGTTAAAAAAAGTGGCTGCATCGGGACTTGAGCGCTCAGGATTTTCTAACACAAGAATAAATAAGATAAATAAATTATTTTAATACAAAATTTCAAAATTACCTTCAAAATATGATAAAATATTTAAATCTTCTTCAGCGTTTCTTTCCACTATTCTAACTTTTCGCTTAAGTGTTTTTCTTTCATTCAATTGTTTAGCGATGTTTAATATTGTCCTACAAGTCGGTGTTGGTCTATCTGGAAACCGTCTATGATATTCGTTACGAGCTATCGATGCATTTTTAGCATGTAAATAAAATAATTCTATCATGTCGAGTTTCTGTTCTTCCGAATAACCCATAGTCCAACGTATTAGATATTAAAAATGCTCGTAAATAATTACTTCTGACCGGTAAACGTCAAAAAGGCGTCGTTCATTGCAATTGGTCTTGACCATGGCTCAGTATGTTTTAGCCCAAATTACCTTACCATTTCTTTAATGTTTAAACGCTTATATATCCAAAACTAATTGACAGAATATATTAAAAGTATATATATTTGAAATTATAAAAAAAAGATATTCAAGAATATGATTTAGTATACAGGGTGTTTCATTTAAAAAAACTGACAACCTGTCAAAATTTGACATTTCCAATAATATTTTCGCACTAATGATATAATATTCTAAATCTTCATAAAAAACCCAACAACTTTTGTATTAACGACATTTCCGTATCTATTCAAATAAACTCTCTAGGTGGGTGGAAAAATATACGGGAAAACCCTGTACATAGAAACGTTTAATGAATTTATTTGATACAACAAGAACCTATGCTATCAAGAGATTATCGGGTCAATTTTACACGAAAAGTCCGAAAGCGGAAACTTGAAATAGAAAATGAGAGTTATTTATAAATCATCTATTCCAGTTTTTCAATAAAGAATTTAAGGACAAGGACTTTTCGCCTAAATTCTAAAAGCCTGCCAGTAATCGACAGCGACAGTATTAAAGCATCTTATGGAGATTCAATGCTAATTTGTTAGCTCCAGTTATCGGCATTCTCATTTTTGGTCCAGTAATTCACACCCCAATCATCTACACACAAAGACAATTTAAAATGTTACACAAAATACATTCTAATAAAGATAAATGACACAAGCCACATAAAAACAACCAAAAGGAAATATCTGTATCATTCAAAAATAATTATAGGCTCGAAAAATACATATTTAAGTCCACATGTTGAATTGAGGGTTGAGGTAATTTTTACATTTCTTCTTATTTAGTCGTTCTTTTTTTCATTTTTATATTTTAATGATGTAACTTCAAATTCACCTTCAGAATGTTTTTTCTAAATCACGCAAATATACTCATATTCAGTGGCGGCTTTTCCATAGGGTCATTTGGTCAATATCCCCCCAAAAACATTTCAAAAAATAAATTATTCGTTTTACCGTCCCTCCTAATAGTTGTAATAAAACGCGAACCTTGGGAAAAGTTAAATACTCTCGTTACGTTCCTTAGGCAGAATGAAATACGCTATACTAAGCTAGGCTGGTTACCTTAAAGCTTGACGAAAGTACCCGAAGATTTCACAGCTATCGAGCGGCAGCCGAACGTGATAGCAAATGGAATATGAAATCGCGATTTCGGTCATCAGCCGGTCTCTTCTCATAATTCGATCGATCGGTCGCGGTTTTACGTCGGCATGCGGAAGTTCAATTGTTCAGAGGTCGCGCGATCGATATTTTAACTCGATATTGTTTCAGACGTTTTTAATAAATGAAAATTGATTTATATACCGTTTTTTGTAATATATATTTTTTTATTTTTATGTTTCATATGTGCGTTGGAAATATACAGGAAATAAAATGTTGGTAGTGACTAGTGCAACAAAATAAACAACTAAGAAGTGCTTACGAACTTAATTTTGCAAAAATAACCAATTTCAAGGTGGTCTATGTTCGAGTTGTAGATGAAATAAAATGTCGGTAGTGCAAGAGATTAAACAACTAAAGAGTGTTTTGTTAATTTTAAGAAAATCGAAGTCAAGGTAAGTGGTCGCAATTTGCCAGAACTTAGTATAAGACAAACTAATGAAGACAAAAATAAAGAGGTTCAGCGAAACTTACGCAAAAGTACGTACGATTTAGCTAACTGGATATGTGGTTGTGAAGTCTCTAACTCATTTTACTGTTATGATTGTTTGTTGTTTTCCGAGGACTCGTCGGACTCACTATGATGCAAAACTGGTGTTAAAAACTTAAAACACTTAAAAGAAAAAATAAAAAAACATGCGTTTTCTGCAGATCACATGAAATGTTCGGTGAACTATGTTACGGTCAGAAGTGTTGATATTCGCACTCAGCTAGACACAGCTTATAGAACAAACAAACAAACAAACAAAAGTATGCTTTATTGCCGCAGAAAAATTTTACAATTTTATGGACAAAGCAAAATATACCTAAAATAAGACATATCAAAACATTAATCGAAAAGAATTTCGATAGGTCAATGCTTTTTAAAAATGTAAATTATCAATTTACCAAATAAACATACGTTAGAATATAACATAACATTGCCGCAAAACAGTTAATGAATCCTAATAACCTTATAAAAGTAAACAAACACACATGTACGAGGTGAATAATTTCGATGACATTGAAATCAAAATTGCAACTATGCGACCTTAAGCTCTATGTTATTATAGTTATACAAATAATTGTGATGTTAAACAGAAGCTATAATGAACTAGTGTAGAATGTAGTATACAAAAAAGAATTAAATTTTGTTTTTAATCCAATACCTAACAAAAATAATTAAGTTTTAAGTGAATGTTCGACAGTTCTTTTCTCTATATGATGATTTTCAAAATTCTATGCTACGAGTTAGGACATGACTCACAAAAGATTTAAGTAAACAAGCGAATTTAGTGACAATTTAAAGAGACTTACTCGCTGTAAAAATCATTAACGCTGTAAAATGGTCTCTCAATGAGGTATGCTTTGGTGTTTTTTCGAAATTGTGCAAGCATAGGGATAGATTTTAAATGTACTGGCAGATTGTTGTAAAGTTTTATGGCGTTGTAAATAATTGATTTTTTTATTAATTCTGAGGAAGGAATGGGAAGATATATATCATGCCTAGAGTTTCTGGTAGGGTATACATGTTGTGGCCTTTCTGGGAGGGTGTTTATATGTTTTCTCAGCAAACATACCGTTTCCAAAATAAATAATGCAGGAAGTGTTAATATTTCATGTTTTTTGAAATAGTATTGGCAGTGAGCTCTATTATTTAGACCAAACAAACAACGAATGGCTCTCTTTTGAAGCATAAAAATACTACGAAATTGCTCGGTGGTACAGCAGCCCCAAAAGGGAAGGCCATAGCCTAGGTGGGATTCAAATAAAGAGAAATAAGTAAGTCTGGCAGAAGGAACGTCTAGTTCTTTTGAAACTGATCGAATGGCGAAGCAGGCGGTAGAAAGTTTTTTAGTTAAGGTGTCAATATGATTAGACCGTTTTAGGTTGTTATTTATATTTAAACCCAGGAATTTAACCGACTCTACGTATTCAATATTGCTGTTATGTACCTGAAGTGGTTGTAAAGTTCCCTTATAAGATAACGCCACAGTTTTATCGACATTAAAACAAAGCATATTGGAATCGAACCAAGCCTTAATTATAACCAAGTCTTTGGAGATACTAGAGTGTAAAGACGTTGTATCAAAATCACTCCAAGTTATGTTGTGTCGTCAGCAAAAAGGGAAATTCTTCCATTAATTTTAAGGTTCGTGATATCATTAATGTATAACAAAAAAAGAATAGGTCCCAATACTTGAGGGACTCCACTTGTAATCAACTTACAATCGGAATCGGAACCATTAGCCCTTACAAGTTGTTGCCTTTTCCCAAGATAAGATTTGAACCAATTTAAAGAAGTACCACGAATTCCATAAAAATTTAGTTTGTTTATCAGAATTTCATGACTAACACAATCAAAGGCTTTCGCATAGTCACAAAAAACTGAGGCAGTTGGGTGGTTGTTATTGAGAGATAAGTAGACGCCTCTAAGCAACGTGAACATGGCGTCGCTGGTGCACTTGTTGGGTAGAAATCCGAACTGCTCCGGGGATATTATCTGATGTTTCAGGAGAAATGGCATAAGACGATTCTTCAGTAGCCTTTCGATGATTTTTGATAGCACTGGTAGTAGTGCAATTGGGCGATAATTGCAAGAGTTAGTTTTTTCGCCGCCTTTATGAAGTGGAATAATTATAGCTGTTTTAAGGCAATCAGGGAATACACCTTTTATAAAGGACTCATTTATTAATGTTGTAAGGGCCTCTATGACTGGGAGTGGCAAGTTCAGGAATATTCTAATTGATAGGCCATCAGTGCTACACGAAGATTTACTTTTGATATTATTTATTACCTTCAATAGTTCAGTGTTGCTAACGGGACTTAAGAAAAAGCTATCAGCTAAATTTTTTGAAGGAGGGAGAAACGAAAGAGGGTCCAAACTTGGCGAGATACTAGAGGTAAAATTTTTGCTTACATTAATAAAATAATCATTTAGATCATTAGCCCCTGGCAAGATCTGAGTCACAGGGTTTGATTTGTTTCTGAGGTTATTGATGATGGATCAGGTTTTTTTTGAAACGTTATTTGAGTTTGTTAGACGTTTTCGGCAGTGTAATTTTTTTGCTGACTTAATAAGAGTAGTGTAGATCCTCCTATAATTAGAGATATAGTCGAGAATAAGAAAGGAGTCGGTGAATTTTTTTATATATGAGAGCGAGCGCATATTTTTAGCAGAAATTCGTATTCCTTTCGTGGTCCACGGTTTATGCCGCTTAGGTTTGATATTCTTAAGCGGGAAGGCCTTGTTAAAAGCACTTAAAGTTTTATTTAAAAAAGTTCTGAAGTTTGTGTTGACATTATCAGATTCAAAATTCCAATCGGTGTTAAAGCAAATATTATGATATATTGAGAAATTTGCGGCCGAGAAAATTCTGCCCCGATGGCGAGATCTTCGTAAGGGCCTAATAGGTAAACTAAACCTGGAAATTACCGCCTCGTGATCGGAAAGACCTGAGTTATAGACCTGTGAATGCACCTCTGATGGAGAAAAATTAAACGCCATGTAATCGATGATAGAAGAAGAGTTTTTTGAAATTCTAGTTGGCGAGGATACATGCATTGAAAGACCGAAAGAGTCGAATATAGAAATTAGATATTTTTGGATGGCACAAATAGTAGCATAGTCAATATTAAAGTCTCCGCATAGAATTTTTTTACCTTTAATCGGTAGACTGTCTAGCAAACTTACCAGGCTTTTGATTATATACCATAGAGAATTCAAAAGAGCTATCCGCTGACAAATGATCATATTTAGATACCGACATGAAATCTCCATTTAGGGATAGAATCAGTGTTCCCCCATGAGCTGAGTTTTTTCTGTCATATCTAGCTATTGTGGTATACCTCTCAATATAAAAGGGTTCGTTTAGATTCAGCCAGTGCTCAGTAATTGCAACAAGTTGGAGGAACTCCAATTTTTCCAGAAATAGGTACAACTCGTCAGTTTTATTTCTTAGAGAAGCAATATTAATTAGAACCATATTAAGACTAGTAACAACAGGAAGTTTTGAGGAATCTAGTTCCTCAGGACACGTCGTGTTTTCTAAAATTTTTTTTTTGAGAGAATTGCTGGTAAAATCAAGAAAATCCCTTAGAGATTTTAATAAAAATGTATTCAAAAATCGTTATATTTTAAACAAAATTATAAATTGTGTAAAATTTTGTGGGCCATTCGAGCTGGTACTACGTGGCCGTGATGAAATAGCTTTGTCTGAAAATCCAGGGGTTTTTCGAGGGCTTATAAGTTTTGTTGAGGAGTTGGGCCAAGATAGACTATCCATTTTAGCGATGTTAACAATCGAGAAATTGTTTATAAAAGGAATGTGCGTGCAATTTTAACGAACGTGTCATTCAGCATTTTTCCAATTTTAAAGAACGAAGAGTAGACCTGAACTTCAAGATAATTTAAAGCTCAATTAAAGATATTTATTTTTATTTTAAGTATGTCTATTTTTAAATTTGTTATTGACCTCCCAATATAATTCACCACGAGCTGCCACTGCTCAAATTTAGTACTTTTGCGACTCCCGCCTAAAAAGCTTACTACTATAAAATCACCAATATTCCAATATTTTTATGGAGCGATCGTTGAAGCACTGAGCACTCTATATCAGAGACATCATCCATACTCCACTTTTTTCTCATTTTTCATCTTCTTCACTCCGGTCAACTACCTTTTTTCTTTTTTCGTAGCATTTTTTCTGGCTGATTTTTTTAGCTTCCATGGTCTTGGTTCTACTATTCTTTTTCTCTTCAAGTTTCCTCTTATTTTCCGTTGGTTGGTCTGTCTGCCTCTGTCAATTCGCGGTATAGCTGAAAAACTACTTACCCGTTTGATTTCAAATTCTGATAAGAAATTAATGGTCATGTGGGATAATCTGGCAATATTTTGTTACAAATCTAATATGGCTGAACAAAATGGCGGCCTAGTGGAAAAAAACTACTTCTCTATTCTAATTTATCTCAAATTTTGCACAAACATCAAAGTATTATGTTGAAATGAACTGGTAAAATTCTGGTACGAATCGAAAAGGGCGGAACAAAATGGCGGCTTTATAAAATGTTTAAAAATTCAGCCTGAAAAAACTACGTAATGAATTGATTTTAAATTGTGTGCCATAACTAATTGTGGTATAGGGATCAACTAATAAAACTGTGTTACTAATTCAAGATGGCGGAACAAAATGGAGGTCAAATATATTTATTGTAATCGTGAAAAAAAATTGATAAAACATATGTTTTAATAGATGTCAAAAAAACCATCAGACGGATCGACGGAATTGATAAAACATAAAAATATGTAGAATCTGAGAGGGTGATTTTTTTTTGTTGGTCGCCATTTTGTTCCGCCATCTTGAATTAGTACCACAGTTTTAGTAGTTCATCTCTATACCACAATTAGTTATGGCGCACAAATTGAAATCGGTCCATTCTTTGAGGAGGCTGAATTTTTAAATATTTTATTACGCCGCCGTTTTGTTCCGTGGATTTGTACCAAAATTTTACTATTCCTACATAATATTTGATTTTTGTGCAAAATTTGACATAAATTGGACAAATAGTTTTTTAGTAATAATTTTTTTTTTAATTTTACTAGGCTGTCATTTTGTTTTGCCATATTGGATTTTTACCAAAATGTCATCCCCATACGACCTTTAATTTTTGACCAAAATCTGAAGTCATTTGGGTAAGTAGTTTTATAGCTATGTCGTGAACAGACAGACATATAGACCGACGGAATTGAGATAACATGTTTTTGAAAAATCTCGAAGGGTGATTTTTTCACGATTACAATATTTCCCATTTACAAGTGAAGTAAAATGCTAAATAGTTACAGAAATATCGTCTTTTCCGATTGTAAATATGCTTAATATCGAAAAATCACCCTGTGGCAAATTTCATACCAGAGTTTTGGCAGAGCGGCCAAATACATTCATACTCACCATGAACTGTTACTTCAATTACCTCTGAAAATGTATTAAGATGTCAACGATGTTAGTTAGCATATGTTAAATTCCTTTAGACACGAATTTATGTGGCTAATGTTTTTATTCAATTTTATATTGCATCTGGTTCTCATTTTCTGATAACATAGCTGATAAATATACAGTTATGTTACTTTGGATCTGTAAAATGGCTTAATGAATACTTAGAATCAAAAAGAGCTGTATTAAAATGTCCAGGAAATAAATAGATTTGGAAATGTTTTTTTCACGTTCACCAATTTTAACACAAGGGCACTATGATCCCTGTCTGAAACATGTCTCCCAACAAACATTTTTGATCCAAAATAGCAGGGGCGTGCGGTGAAATTTCAAGAAAGGGAAGCAATTTTTAGAAACTTACCTATTTGTAATGTAATTCGCTTCTTCGATCATTTTTTGCAAATTAGTCAATGACGTCATCATAAAAACGTCGATGCTCCGACATATTTTGGAGAAGTTTATTTTCAATGGACAACACCGATGTATGCGAAAGTCTCTACTGCCCCGTAGAATTTCTCACGAAATTTTTTATAGGTTTAAGTGTTGTAAAAATTGCATTCTACTGATGAACTTGTGGCAATACTAATTCTCACAATTTCGACACTTCGGTGTAGACATCTTCCAGCTCCTTGTCTTTTATAAATTGCATTAGTTCCTTAGCGTTATTTTTTGCGCTAATGTTATCAGTTTCGTAAATCACTTTTAGTTCAGATCGCAGTAACACTCGGTCGAAGAACTGGCCATAATGAAGAAGAAGAGATTTAAACGCATCTTCTGGAAAAGTTTTTCCTTTAAATGCATCAAAATTGCAGAGCCCGAGGAAATTAAAATCATTTAAATCGTTAAATCTATAGTTTATTTGTTGCTGAATTTGATCGATTATTTTATAAAAGAGGCGTCTGTATAATGTTTGAACGAACATCTCCCATCTTGTCTGTTCGAAGACGCTTGGCTTGTGGCTCTACATTTAACGTCATCGTTGTCTCCCAAAATAAGTCAGTCATCTCTTTTTTGGCTTAACATGGACTTAAAATCATCCACTTTTTTTGGGCAAAAAGCAATATCATTTGTTTTAGTTTGTAATATATTAGAAACATTGTCCGAGAATGGAAATATTTCTGAAAATATGTTCAACAAATAATTAAAATTAAAATCTAGTTTCAAACAGTTCAAAAACCCCCTCGAACTATTTATTGCTTCTGAGTCCCACGTTTCATTATTTTCTATTATATTTTCAAATAGTTCAATCAGTGATTCACGATTTTCAGATACTGTTAACACAAGTCTTCCATTATAGTTCCACCTAGTAGGAGCTACTTTGGGCCATCGTTTGTGGACAATGGAGTCCAAAGCTTGTGAACGTTTTGTTGACTTGAAAAAAAAAAGCAGCCATGCCACTAAAAGTAACGAAAAATACTTTATACTCTTTAATGTGATTGATGGACTGGGATAAAACTAAATTTAATTTATGAGCAAAACAATAGACAAACACAACACTTGGGAAAGTTTCTCGAACTTTAGCTTGCAGACCCCCTAATTGTCCTGCCATCACTGCAGCTCCATCATAGCTTTGAGCTACTAATTTTTTCTCTCCATTAGTTTCTTTAGTGACGTTATAAACTACGGTATATAATGCATCTGCTGTACGATTTTCGGACACACTCTTAAAACCTAAAAATCGCCTCTTGAATACTTCCGTCTGTTTTAACGTAGCGTATTACTATAAATAATTGGCAAAAATTAGTAATATCAGTTGTTTCGTCCAGAACAATAGCAATGAACCGCGCCTCGCCAATCTCCTGCATAATTCTTTTTAGAATAATGGTTGCAACAGCGGAAATTAAATCATTCTGGATTCGATTCGACGTTCCGCAAAAACGCTAGACTGCTCTAAATAATTTTTGAAGCAATCATCATATTTAGCCATTAAACTAAGTAAATCTTGAAAATTTCCTCTATTTGAAGAAACCTTTGTTTCGTCATAACCTCTAAATCCCAATTGGTCCTGTCCGAGAAAACAAACAACATACTTAATATTTGCCTATTTTTATCGACAAGTTCATTGTGTTAGAGGTGACTAATTTCCAACTGTTTATTAAAACCTGGTTTGGCTTTGTACGTAATGTGTCTTTTTACAGCTTTATGGAAATTGTTTAAATCAGAAAAACGAGTTTTATTCCAGAGACCTTTTTCATTTTCAAAAAGCAAACATGTCCAACAAAATAATTTACTTATATTTTCACACCCTGTTAGCCATTTAAATTGTTCGTATTGTTTTTCCGGATAAAAATGTCTAATACAGTTTTTAATTTTTGTGGTTAAATTTTTCATAGGCGGTTTTGCCCTTCCTTTGGAAATTATTTGAAGCTTATCAGCGAAGTTTAATGTTGAAAATCCCTTTATTATTAAGACACACACCACACATTCAAACACACACTCTTCTTACTAAATTGTCCAACATTTTCAACTTTATTACCGATAGCCGAAGTATTTGCATATCCACGTCCGTATTATTGTCTTCCACATCGCATCGTGCACGACGCGACGTACGTATCACACAACACACGGATAGCCGTTCAGACAAAGAACCTACTCCAACGATAGCTTCCGTCCCCATTTAAAGCACGCGATTGAAATGCAAAAATTGCAAACAGCCGGTGGAAAGTTCAATAACCTCTGGCTCGATTCACAGGAAATCAAGCATACAGGACTTGGCTGCAGAGAAGCTAGCGGCCCGCATAGGTTCTATTCCATTTTCTATTGTCGCTCGGTCGGAGTCAAGGCCGCATTTATTATGGGCTTGATAATTAAGATAATATTTTAGCATTTTTAATATAAACTAAATTAATGGTTTCCTATTTCAAAAATTACATTTTAGAAGATGTTTTGTAATTTTTTTTGGGGAAGCACTGCTTCCCTTGCTTCCATGGACTGCACGCCCCTGCACGTATTCATGTTCAGCGATACGCGACGTAGTCGTACATTTAAAAAAACGTTAAGAAAGAATTGGAAAATGATGGAATATAAATTGAACATGTCAATATTAATTTCGGTTATCGGTAGGTATCCAAAAATGAAGCATTTTATGTCTGTCTGTTGGGCAGCACATTGAAGAACTGTATGCCCATGTATCTGGCACGATCTCTAGACTTTGAAAGACGATGTAAATCAGTGACAATGTTTTATCTGTTCCTGGTAAACTGGTTATGAACATCACCATGTATACGAAGAGATTGCAATTTCTTCTTGACAAACACAAATACAGATATATACAGTGGCGGCTTGTCATAAGGGGCCGAAGGGCCGTGGCACTACCACCAAATATGCCGATCACTGAAAATATTATTTTTTTTAAATAGTTTTAATTTCAATAATTTTCGAATCAAATGACTAAACAATAATGCATAAATTATTTCTTATTATGAAGTTTGGTCCCGACGAAAAAAACACGCGTCGTACCTATTATTCCTAGAACAACAGATAAACTCACCCTTTGCTGTCGTGGTCGGCTGTCCGAGTGTTCGAGCACATCGCTAAACGGCCCTGCTGGAATATATTGGAAAAGATTACGCGAGGTCACGCAGTGCATGTAGAAATCACTGTGAAAATTCGTATAAACGGGGCCGTTTGATTGAGCGGCTCGGTAAGGTTTTGCATATTTTATTTTAGTGAGATGTCGGTACACATAAGTTGTTTAAAGTTTAATTAATTTAATTAAATACCTAGGTATTTAATTAAATTCAAATTTCGATTCGTTAGAGGCAAAATTAATAAAATAAACAGTCTATTAGTGAAACTTTTTTCTACGCGATCGCTTATTGACCAAATAGTCTTGGAGCTTTTAGAAAACGAAGATGAAAATATTCCTTAAAAAAGACGACGTTACCCTCGTTCCGATCTATCCATTTCAACAAATAAAAAAATTGAATTTCAACAAATAAAAAAATTGAAGCCTTGGAAGTTTGCGATTCCATAATACAACAGATTAAGGCCCGGTTTACTTTTACAGGACATCTGACAGCTACCGCATTATTTATGAAAGAACATTTTATCGAATACCAAAAAAAATTTCCCGAAAAATTGCTCTCTGATACAGTTAAGTTATATCCATTTCTAGAGAAAAATCGCCTAAAAACACAACTGCGGGTACTTTATGAAAGAGAAGAATTGCAAACCATTTCTGAAGCCGTTCCTCTTTTATCGTTGGTTTCACAGGAAGATATGAGGTGCACTTTTCAAGAAACTATTAAGTTATTGGAAGTTTTAGTGACAACACCTATGTCAACCTCTGAAGCTGAAAGATGCTTCTCTATGTTAAAAAGACTAAAAACTTTTTTGCCCAACTCTATGAAAGAAGAAAGACTAAGTGCCTTGGGAATGTTATCAGCTGAAAAAGTGTTTCTTAATAATATTGAAGACTTTAATAAGCGGTCATTGACCTTTTTGGCCAGTGAGGCAGAACGAAGACTAGATTTCAAATACCGCAGTTCAGTGTAAAATATTCTTCCTTTTACTGTATATAGTTTTGGAGTGTATTACTTATTTATTACGACTAATTATTCTGGTAAGTTTTTATCGAGGTTTTTATGTTGTTTATTACTTTGTTAAAATGGTATATATGCACAAGTTATCGCATAAGTAGAAACATCTAAAATATTCACCTCAACACAAGAATAGAAGAATCGATTTGATTTACAAACACATATATAACTAGACATAAAAGGCAAATAAATTATCTCAAGGAACTCAAGATTATTATTAAATTTTTTATAATGTTTAATTTTTTACTAATTTAGCAAGTAGTGTAAATGGTATATAATGCATGTAACTAGTAATTTTTTCTATTAAAAAAAAACAAAAAGGTAAAAAATTTGTCATTTTGGGCGTAGCACTCAAGAAATTTTCACCTGCGGAGCAATTTTTTGATTGTGGCGCTATTTACCTTCTGGTGCCCCGCCAAACTTAAATCCCACGAGCCGCCACTGAATATACACTGCGCAAAACAATTAACGCAACGCCTAAAATTTCGTCTAACTTTGAATGGAAATTTCTCGAGAAAGTTGCCTGAGTTACAGGACTTATTGAAAAGTACTGCATTTACTGTGTTTTAAATGAATTTACCAGTTCATGTTTGAATTGATTCTGTTGAAGACGTTTGTAATTTGTAGCTTGGTTGTGAAGATTTTTTTTTTGGATCACTAAAATTCAATATTAGTTTTGTTCAGTCAATAATGCAGGGTGCAACGAAAAATAAATTATACTGTTTTTCAAATTACGAACACATCGGTTACCGGATATTTGAACATGGCGCTATTCTACATTTTAGTTTAGTTATTCGAAAATTTCTTCGTGATATCAAGGGCCAGGATCGGTTTAGTTTTGTCAATAATACAGGGAATTAGAAAAACATGTTTTAATAGGTAAGATTAAGATATGGACACGACAGTCAAAAAAACAAAACACTAAGAACTAAAACGAACAAAAATAGACTTTATAACTATTTAACTAATATTCCGTATTTCCCCCCTCTGTTTCTTATGACTGCTTCGCACCTTCTATTCATGCTTAATATCAAATTTCGTATGAGTACCTTGTCCAGCCCATTCCAAGTATCGATGAGCAGCTCACCCAGCTCTTCCAAGTTATTTGGCTGTCTTTCATTAGCCCTTAATCTCCTGCCCAATAAGTCCCAAACATGTTCGATTGGGTTCAGGTCCGGACTACGTGCAGGCCATTGCATGACATCGATCCCAACATTATTAACGTAAGTTTGCACTACACGTGCTGTATGGGGACGAGCGTTGTCATGCATTAATAAATACTCCGCTCCAACATTATGTGCAAATGGCCTCACGTGATTGTCCAGTATTTCGTTGATATATCGATCTTCATTCAAATTCCCATCCACAATAACTAACCCCAAACCATTACTGATCCCCCACCAAACATTACGGTATTAACAAAATTCCCCTGTACATATCGTTCATTTAGTCTACGATACACACGGACCCGTCTATCGCAATTAAAAAGACAGAATTTCGATTCATCTGTCCACAGCACTCTCGAGCAATCAGCTTCCGCCCGGTTCATACGTTCGTTAGCCCATTCTAGCCTGGCTCTCCGATGTGTTGCTGTTAACGCAGGACCTCGTGCAGGAACACGTGGTCTCAAATTTCCTTCCCTCAAACGATTCCGCACTGTTTGAGTGCTTACCTGAGGACCATTCTTCGCGTGTTGAATTTCCTGCCTCAGAAACCTTGCCGTCACGAAACGTTGTCGTAAAGCAGACAACCGCAGATACCGGTCTTCACGCTCACTGGTAACACGCTGTCGACCTTGTCCAATCCGTCTGGAATGATCATCGGTCTCTATGTGCCTCTGTATGACTCTATGTACAGTTGATTTATGAACATTCAATCGTTCCGCTATCCTGCTATAGCTCCAGCCTTCATCTCTAAGAGTTCTTGCAATTACACACTCGTCGCGGGTCAAATTTCTAGTTTGTCTTGGCATAACTGTACACAATAAGAAGAAAAATTTATAACCGAACTGAAACTGACGCCTAAATGTCAATCTGGTATAAGTTGTGTTCTCTTGTTACCGGGCAACGTCTTCAACAGAATCAATTCAAACATGAACTGGTAAATTCATTTAAAACACAGTAAATGCAGTACTTTTCAATAAGTCCTGTAACTCAGGCAAAAATTGTGCTATTGAAGCGAATAAAAAAACGATTTGTTGGAAACATACTGGGCTACAACATTCTTTTGGTTAGATCTCTTGAATCCATCTGATTTATTCTACAGGGTGTTTTAAACTTTGGTAAATAAAACATGTCTTTCTTTTTCACCCTGTATTATTGCCTAGAACAAAGTAACATTGAATTGTATATATATACAGTGTGTCCGAAATTGGTTACGACAGTATTGGGATCTATCAACTATGTTTGTAATTTAACGCCGTTTTGCTCGCGATTCTATCTTTTTTAGTTTTTGAGATATTTTGAAAAAACCAAAAAACGGCATTTTCGAAAAAGTCCTATAATTTATTTATTTATGAAAATTTTCAAAATCTGTAAGAACATTATTAAGGCAACTTTTTACGTAGAGTGCACCTATTAAGTCAGATTTTACATACGACGTTTCGATTTTCTAGAACCATCATCAATTTTGTTTTTTCTTATGGCCGCTGTGTTCGATTTTAACAGTTTTGAAAAGAGTATTTCTTTAGCTTTTCAACGGTGTATCACACTTTGTAATTAGGTTTTTACTAAAGGTGCAAAAAGTGCGTAGAGAAAATATTTAAACGTTTTTTGGAATTATCAAAGTAAAATATTAAAAATTAATAGTGTTAGAAGGCAATATGTAATTCAACATCCAGTTCTACAAAAAAATTAGTAAAAACTACTCAATAACATCGCACAATGTTTACAAATGTTCAAATGACCAGCCGCAGATAACACTAACATCTTTGCTCAAGTAGGCTTTGGTTTTGAAATAATAGAATGCTTTTAATCTGTCAAAAATGCAACGTTTAAGTTTTATATCATCGCTGTTTTAATAAGGATTACAATGGCGTTAAACATTTCTAATGAAGAAATGTTTGATATGTTAGTGTGTTATATTAAAAATGAAAGAAATGCAAACAGGGCCATGGATGTGTATTTTGACACGTACCCCGAAAGACGGCAGCCTGGCAGAACTTATTTTCAAACGCTGGTTAGAAACTTGCTTGAGTTTGGCAGTTTTAATAAGATTCGCACAAAGTATGCAAAAGACAACGAGCAACGCAATAGGCAAATCCTAGAATATTTTAATGAAAATCCGACTTCATCTACAAGAAGAAGCGAAACAGAACTTCAAATTCCAAAATCTACCGTTCATGGCGTCTTAAAAGTAACTAAATATCGTCCTTACAAGCCAACAGTTGTGCAAGGACTTCAAGCAGGTGATTTCGAAAGAAGAATTGTTTTTTGTAATTGGTATATATATATATATATATATATATATATATATATATAAGGTATAGTCTAATTGAATTGCTTATAATTCAATATTTTATTACTTTTTAGGAAACCGTCTCATTGGTCCCTTTATTTTTGATCAGACACTGACAAAGATACCTTGTCATGTTACAGAATCTAATAGTTCCTGCCATTCGAGAAGCTGTGCCAGATGATCAGTTTAATAGCTTGTGGTTTCAGCAAGACGGTTGTCCTGCACATAACAGCAGGGATGTACAAACCTTTTTAACAAGAACTTTTGGTGAAAACGTAATATCCAACAGTGGTCCTGTCCGCTGGCCAGCTAGATCCCCGGATATCACGCCGTTGGATTTTTATTTATGGGGATGTGCGAAAAATGAAATATACGAATTTGACCCCCCAGAAAATAGGCAAGTTCTTGAGCAGCGAACCCGAAATATTCTAGAAAATATAAATAGAAATACCATTCAACGGGTAATCAGAACAGTTGAAAGGAAATGCGGAACTGCATAGAAAAAAACGGTCAACATTTTTAATCCTAGTATTATTAGCATTTTTTTATTAATTTTATTGAGTAGGTAGTTCATACTGATTTTCTGTTAATTTTTGTAAGGTTAGTACTTTTAAATCGCCATGAACGGTTACTTCAGAATGTGAAGTTCTGTTTCAATTCTTCTTATGGAAAAAACCAGATTTTCATTAAAATATTCTAATATTTGCCTATTCCATTCCTTGTCATACTTGCATACTTTCTGTTGCGATTCTTAAAATTGGCTAACCCTAGCAAGCTTCTAATCAGTGCAGCGCTTGAAAAGAAGTTCTGTCGACAGTCGTTCTTCGGGGTACATTATGTGCAGTGCACATAGTATTAATGTTACTGAGTAGAACTTACTGATTTTATGCAGAATTTAATGTCCAATTTAAAAATATTGCTATTTGAAACTATTAAATTTTAATTTATATCGATAATTCGAAAAAATGTTTAAACAGTCTTATTTCAAACGCAAAGCCTACTTGGGCAAAGATGTTAGTGTTATATAGTTTGAACATGTGTGAACATTGTGCACGAATCAATTATGTTATTAAGTAGTTTTTACTGATTTTTTGTAGGACTGGATGTTAAATTACAATATATTGCTATTTAACACTATTAATTTTTAACTTTTTACTTTGATAATTCCAAAAAACGTTTAAATATTTCCTTTACGCACTTTTTGCACCTTTAGTAATAACCTAATTACAAAGTGTGATACACCGTTGAAAAGCTAAAGAAATACTCTTTTCAAAACTGTTAAAATCGAACACAGCGGCCATAAGAAAAAAACAAAATTGATGATGGTTCTAGAAAATCGAAACGTTGTATGTAAAATCTTACTTAATAGGTGCACTCTACGTAAAAAGTTGCCTTAATAATGTTCTTACAGATTTTGAAAATTTTCATAAATAAATAAATTATAGGACTTTTTCGAAAATGCAGTTTTTTGGTTTTTTTCAAAATATCTCAAAAACTAAAAAAGATAGAATCGCGAGCAAAACGGCGTTAAATTACAAACATAATTGTCTAAAACTTTCTCCATTTAAACGTTTTTGTAACTATCACGGTTTCCGAGATCCCAATACTGTCATAACCAATTTCGGACACACTGTATATATATATATATATATATATATATATATATATATATATATATATAAGTAGTCATAAACTTTTATAAGGTCAAATAACGATGCATATGGATCGTAGCTACCTTCAAAATCCCCAAAGACATCCAATAAACTGTAATTTATTTAAATTTTTAATTGATTTATTATATTATTTGTATATTTATTTTTCATAACTTTATTTATATAGTCTTTATTATACTATATAAATTATATTCTTCATTATTTTTCTCCATAAAAAGAGGGTTTTACTTCAGGAAATGGATTTTTATGGAATATTTAAACATTTTATTAGACCGCCATTTGTCTAAAGCCATAATGGCTTTAGACAAATATTTTACCAGTTTATTCCTATATCACACCTTATTTTTGTGCAAAGTTCGAAGTCCATCCAATAAGTAGTTTCTTAATGATTTTTTATCATTTGTAAGGTCACCATTTTGTTCTGACATATTAAATTTTTACCAAATATTACTATTTCATTCCACATAATCTTCGTTTTTGGAACTAAATTTAAAATCAATTAGATAAGCGGTTTTGGAGCTATGCCGCGTACAGACAGACAGACTATCGGGAGAACATTTTTTTCTAGGTCCAAGGACCCGAGAACGGAAAGATCTACAAAAAACTCTTTATAATCCGTCCAGCTAAATTAATACAAGCAACCAGACCAACAGGAGCCTTGACGTTTGCAAGTCTACTAGGTTTAGAAATTAGGCAGTCCACACATGCTGAATCATAAATAAAAGGTGGCAAAGCTAGTCGTCTCCCATTAACCAGTTCACAACCCTACAAAATCTCAGGCTAGTTTTAAATTTAATATAATTATTAAATACTCTATGCTACAGCTATATCCCTCCTCCCAGAATAATTACTTTACAAATAATTATGCTCCTAAATAATTAATATTATTATTGTACACATGTTTAGACTGTAAAACTAGTAGCCAAGTTTTTGATTTATCATGCTTTTTTTCCGGCAGTTTTGAAGGCGAAAACAGATTCACATTACGCAAAGAAACAAATAACCGATCGCTAGTGAGAATGCGATGTTTTTTGCCAACAAACAATTATAAATTATAATCACACAAATTATAGTAATTATACAATACTTGCACGTGTTCCATGTTCTGCAATCCGTGAAATTAATTGTTTATTATATTATTAGTAACAACGATCAGAACAAGTAGTATTGATATATATACTTTAACTTTAGTTTTATGTGATTTAATTTTTAGAGTCCCCTATAAATTTCTTTTATTTTTATCTTTTACGGCTAAACCAAAGGAATAATATTCCATAATTGCTAAGCTTTAAAACTTTAACCGAAATATGTACGATACACGCAGCTATTTATTAGCAGTGTTAAAAGCAGGGGCGTGCAGTGCTTCCCCAAAAAAAATTACAAAACTTCGTTTAAAATGTAATTTTTGAAATAGGAAACCATTAATTTAGTTTATATTAAAAATGCTAAAATGTTATCTTAATTAGCAAGCCCATAATAAATGCGTCCTTGACTCCGACCCAGCCACAATAGAATATCGGATAGAACCTAGGCGGTCCGCTAGCTTCTCTCCATCCAAGTCCGGTATGCTTGATTTCCTGTGAATCGAGCCAGAGGTTATTGAACTTTCCACCCGCTGTTTGCAATTTTTGTATTTCAGTCGCGTGCTTTAAGTGGTGGCGGAAGCTATCGTTGGAGTAGGTTCTTTGTTTGAACGGCTATCCGTGTGTTGTGTGATACGTACGTCGCGTCGTGCATGGTGCGATATGGAAGACAATAATACGGACGTGGATATGCAAATACCGTCAACTTCGGCTGTCGGTAATAACGTTGAAAATGTTAGAATGAGAATTTAGTAAGAAGAGTGTGAGTGAATGTGTGGTGTGTGTGTCTTAATAATAAAGGGATTTTCAACATTAAACTTCGCTGATAAGCTTCAAATAATTTCCAAAGGAAGGGCAAAACCGCCTATGAAAATTTTAACCACAAAAATGAAAAGCTGTATAAGACATTTTTATCCGGAAAAACAGTACGAACAATTTAAATGGCTAACAGGGTGTGAAAATATAAGTAAATTATTTTGTTGGCCATGTTTACTTTTTGAAAATGAAAAATGTCTCTGGAATAAAACTGGTTTTTCCGATTTAAACAATTTCCATAAAGCTGTAAAAAGACACATTATGTCCAAAGCGCATTTACAGGCCGTCATAAAAGAAAAAGTCTTTGGCAAAACCAGAATTGATCACGCCCTTAATAAACAGTTGGAAATTAGTCACCGCCAACACAATGAACTAGTCGATAAAAATAAGTAAATATTAAGAGGACTTATCGATGTTGTTTGTTTTCTCGGACAGCACGAATTGGGATTTAGAGGTCATGACGAAACAAGGGTTTCTTCAAACAGACGAAATTTTCAAGATTTACTTAGTTTAATGGCTAAATATGATGATTGTTTAAAAAATCATTTAGAGCAGTCTAGCGTTTTTCGCGAAACGTCGAATCGAATCCAGAATGATTTAATTTTCGCTGTTGCAACCATTATTCTAAAAAGAATTAAGCAGGAGATTGGCGAGGCGCGGTTCATTGCTATTGTTCTGAACGAAACAACTGATATCACTAATTTTAGCCAATTATCTATAGTCATACGCTACGTTAAAACAGACGGAAGTATTCAAGAGCGATTTTTAGGTTTTAAGAATATATCCGAAAATTGTACAGCAGATGCATTATATAAATGCATAACAAATTAGTTGCTCAAAGCTATGATGGAGCTGCAGTGATGGCAGGACAATTTGGGGGTCTGCAAGCTAAAGTTCGAGAAACTTTCCCAAGTGCTGTGTTTGTCCACTGTTTTGCTCATAAATTAAATTTAGTTTTATCCCAGTCCATCAATCACATTAAAGAGTGTAAAGTATTTTTCGCTACTTTAAGTGAAATGGCTGCTTTTTTTTTCCAAGTCAACAAAACGTACACAAGCTTTGGACTCCATTGTCCACAAACGATGCCCCAAAGTAGCTCTTACTAGGTGGAACTATAATGGAAGACTTGTGTTAACAGTATCTGAAAATCGTGAATCACTGATTGAACTATTTGAGAATATAATAGAAAATAATGAAACGTGGGACTTAGAAGCAATAAATAGTTCGAGGGGGTTTTTGGACTGTTTGAAACGAGATTTTAATTTTAATTATTTGTTGAACATATTTTCAGAAATATTTCCATTCTCGGACAATGTTTTTAATATATTACAAACTAAAACAAATGATATTGCTTTTTGCCTAAAAAAAGTGGATGATTTTAAGTCCATGTTAAGCCAAAAAAGAGATGACTTTGACCTATTTTGGAAGAAAACGATGACCTTAAATGTAGAGCCACAAGCCAAGCGTCTTCAAACAGACAAGGTGGGAGATGTTCAAACATCATACAGACGCCTCTTTTATGAAATAATCGGTCAAATTCAGCAACAAATAAACTGCAATTTTTCAACACTTAAATGTATAAAAAATTTCGTGAGAAATTCAACGGGGCAGGAGAGACTTTCGCATACATCGCTGTTGTCCATTAAAAATAAACTTCTCCAAAATATGTCGGAGCATCGACGTTTTTATGATGACGTCATTGACGAATTTGCAAAAAATGATCGAAGAATCGAATTACATTACAAATAGGTGAGTTTCTAAAAATTGCTTCCCTTTCTTAAAATTTCACCGCACGCTTCTGGTTAAAAGCGATCGTCTTTTACGTTAAATGGCTGCAACAATAATTATTATTACAAGGTAATCTAATGATGGTATGGCAACAGCTTCAGTGACCAGACGGAAGTATCTACTTCCCGGACGTTTTTTCTTTGAGAAAGTAGTGCTTTTTCGACCTAGTCCAGGAAATCGTACTTCCCGGAATATCTAATTTATATTTTTTGCCACCCCAACCATACGAGGTCGAAAATAATCATTATACAGCTTAAATCATAAGTGCATGTTTTTTACTTACACTTTGAAACGTTGTCCCGTGGATTTTAAAATATGTTCTAAATTGCCATTTATTATTTTTCCTTATAGCTTTATGTCCTAGCTTGCATTTGTTTTTTGAATTTTGTTTCTAGCTCAATTGGAAAACAAGTTATAGCGGTTTTACGATTACGTTAGTTTTTTCCAAGAAATCTACTACGAAATACGGTATTCTGTATTTCTATGGAAACTAAGTCATGTTATTATTTTTGCTTTGACATTAATAAGCTTAAATGCTGTAATCTAACATAACTGTAAATTTACTTCACTTTTTGAACTTAAGTTTATCAGAGATTAACGAAGGCTGAAGCAGTAGGGCTTATTTAGGCAGGATGGAGTCTCCGAACATATGGTAGTGGGCGGCAACGAACGACAACTCTTAGAATAGACATATTCGAAATTGGGCGAGAAAGAACCATTAATTTATTTATTTATTTATTATATACATTAATGTCACACAATTATCAAACTTGGTTCAAGAGTTTCGTGATGTTCATCTTTCATTTGACACCATAAGACAAAGACTACATGAAGATGGCTTCCGAGCAAATAAAAAACAAAAAAAGTCAAAGGTGATCCAAGGGCAAGAAAAAATGGGTATCAATAAAATTTCTCACCTGGCTTTTCAGCGCCCGGTGGTTAATTTTATATACTTATCGAGTTGGAATAAATATCGATAACGGCAATCGGTGCCTGTGTCATCCACGAGTGATCACGAGCCACGCCAACTCGATCCTTCGACTCTATAACGTTGTTGCGTACATAAGAAACGAATCTTTTTTACTATTAAAATGTAATTAAGTAACATAATAAAGAATATTATTTTACAGAGATTTTTTTTAGTCCCACACAACTCCATTTAATGTGCTACCTAGTATGTTTTATTAGCAATTAATTGATGCAAAAAAAAACAAAAAAAAATATATCTTGTAAATAGAATTAAGATTACTTAAAACTAAAAATTATATTTATTATTAAATGGTCCTCTGCAAAATTATATGATTGTGTCAGCCGATACTCGGTGGAAATCCATAATAATATGATGTAAAATGTAAAAAACAAACACTATTTTTTACAAACACTTCCACTATATTTAATTTAACAACGTGACATGTTTCACTACACAATAGCTTCTTCGGACGTTACATCTCGAATGCACAAGCTTACAAGTTAAGGTGATATTTATATAACTAAGTATAATACAACCATTTGGAAATTTTAATGACTTAAAAAAGGTCTGGGAATTTTTACCTACTAGCAATAAAATAAAAAGAAATTACCTAAAATTATTAGAACATGTTTAACAAGGGTGAATTATTGAGATCTACCTGATCGTTTAGCAAGCAATTTGAATGTTTGAGTTTATTTATTTCTAGAGACTCGAGTATATTCAATTTATGACCCTTATTTTCTAGGTGTAAAATTTTAAAATTTTTATTGAAAGTATGACCGCTCTCAATTAAATGGTTTGAATAATTAGACTCGGTTTTCCCTTTAATAAAACATTTATAATGCTCCTCTATTCTTTTATTGAAATGTCTGCCTCTTTGACCTATATATGTTTTGTCACAAACTCCACAGTTTAATTGGTATACACCTGATTGTTCTAGTTTATCAGACTTAGTTTCATTATTTTTGATATATCTACTTAAAGAATTATTTGTTTTATACGCTATTCTAATATCTAAACTATTTAAAAATGCACCTATTTTAGAACTAGAATTACCTATATAGGATATAACTTTGTACGGAGTAGTTTTTTCATTAATATTAGGATATATCATAGATATAGCTTTTTTATATGATTTTTTTTGTAATATTTTATCAATAATGTTTAATGAATATCCATTGTTAACTGCTATCTGCTTAATGATGTTTAACTCGGTCTGATAATTAGTTTTATTTAAAGGTAATGAGATAAGTCTGTGAATCATACTCTGGAAAGCCGCTAATTTATGTTGAATTGGGTGACATGACGAATTGTGTATAGTAGTATCTGCATGTGTTGGTTTATGATATACTGAATATTCAAGTTTATTGTTTATTTTTTTAATAGTTAAATCTAGAAAGTTTATGCTGTTATTTGCTTCTAGTTCGATTGTGAATTTTATATTAGGATGAAGGCTATTGATATAATCAAGAAAAATATTTAATTGACGTTCAGTTCCCGTAAAACATGTTAAAACATCATCAACATATCTATGCCAGTATATAAAATGTTTGAAAAGGGGTGCTTGTTAATCTTGTTTTCCAAGGTATCCAAAAATATCTCTGCCAGCAAGGGGCTTAATGGGTTTCCCATAATTAAACCTTCTTTGCTGGTATAAAGTTTATTATTAAATTCGAAATAGTTTTGTTCTAAACATTCGGTAAGTAGGTGCAATATATCTTGTTTTTTAACAACATTAACTGAATTTTTGTTTAAAAGACCTTCAACAAGTTTAATGATATCTTTGGCAGGAACACTAGGAAATAGATTAGTGACGTCAAACGAAATTAGTTTAGCATTATTTGGTAACTGTATATCTTTGATTTTATTAACTAAATCTAGATAGTTTTTAATTTGATATTTTGCTGAGAACTTCGTATATGTTTGAATGATGTCTATAAGTTTCTTAGATAGTTTGTAAGATGGAGCTGAAAAGAAAGAAACTACTGGTCTAATAGGGAATCCCGGTTTATGTAGTTTAATTAAAGAATATAATTTTGGTGGTTTAGGGTTCATAATGGTATATTTACTGTGGTCTCTGTCATTAAACAAACTCTAACAGTTTTTGATACAATTTTTGATTCTTTGTTGAAAAATATCTGTAAAATTATGTTTTAAAATATGATATTTATCTGGGGTAAGAAAATCTAATGTTTTGTTAATATATATTCTCACTTATTAATAGCAAATACAGTATTGCCTTTATCAGCTTTCGTAAAGATAACATTATTAGATTTATTTTTAATTTGTTCTATGCATTGAATTTCTGAATTTGATTTGGAATCTTTAAGAAATTCTTTATTAAGGAGTTTGGAACTTTCAAATTTTAAAGGCATATTTGTAGGGATGTCTCGAATGGCTAATTCAGTTTCAGCACCTAATAATTCTAAGTTTTTAGTTGAAGTTGGTTCACAAACACGATATATTGCACCTACTTACCGAATGTTTAGAACAAAACTATTTCTAATTTAATAATAAACTTTATACCAGCAAAGAAGGTTTAATTATGGGAGACCCATTAAGACCTTTGCTGGCAGAGATATTTTTGGATACCTTGGAAAACAAGATTAACAAGCACCCCCTTTTCAAACATTTTATATACTGGCATAGATATGTTGATGATGTTTTAACATGTTTTACGGGAACTGAACGTCAATTAAATATTTTTCTTGATTATATCAATAGCCTTCATCCTAATATAAAATTCACAATTGAACTAGAAGCAAATAACAGCGTAAACTTTCTAGATTTAACTATTAAAAGAATAAACAATAAACTTCATTTTTAAGTATATCATAAACCAACACATACAGATACTACTATACACAATTCCTCATGTCATCTAATTCAACATAAATTAGCGGCTTTCCAGAGTATGATTCACAGACTTATCTCATTACCTTTAAATAAAACTAATTATCAGACCGAGTTAAACATCATTAAGCAGATAGCAGTTAACAATGGATATTCATTAAACATTATTGATAAAATATTACAAAGAAAATATATAAAAAACCTATATCTATGATATATCCTAATATTAATGAAAAAACTACTCCGTACAAATTCTCCGTTATATCTTATATAGGTAATTCTAGTTCTAAAATAGGTGCATTTTTAAATAGTTTAGATATAAATAAATAAATAAATAAATAAATGCTTTATTGTAAAAAAAAAAATTTTACAATTTTGTGGACAAAGCTGTTGTAAAAAAAATAGTTTACAAACATCAAAATTAGCAAACAAAACAAAACAAAAACACATCATAAATATTATAGAAAAATAATATTTAAATCAAGAATTTAGAATATTAATATTATAGAATCCTAAAAGAAGTACATTAGAAATGTACTTTGTCAGTCGTACTATGTTATAAACATTTTCATAAATATAATGTAAAAAAAATAAAAAAGCAAAGTAAAAAATAAAAAAGTACGAAACAATTAAAAAAATACATATACAAAATTCGGTAAAAATGGTTGGTAATGGCAACTATCACACTAGGGATTCATAAGGATAAATTTATGTGTTGTAAAACTCGTTCACGGTGTAGAAGGCACTTTCCAGTAAGAATGATTTCAAAGCCTTGCGAAATGAAGTCAGAGATATTATGGATTTGATGTTAAATGGCAGGTGATTATGCATTTTTTTTGCATTGTAGATTACTGATCTTTTAATTAACTCTGAGTGTGAGGTTGGAAGATAGAGATCGTGCTCAGTATTTCTGAGAGGGTAGTTGTGAGAAGGTCTCTCTAATAGAGCAGGTGCATGCTTACGAATTAAGCAAACCGATTCCAAAATGAATAAGCAAGGAAGGGTTAGTATTTTATATCTTTTAAAAAAATCTCGGCAGTGAGTTCTACTGTTAAGTCTCAGTAGGTAACGAACAGCTCTTTTTTTGTAGTATAAAAATTCGATCAAATTGAGTCGCACAACATGTACCCCAGAATGGAATAGCATATCTGAGGTGCGACTCAACAAGAGCAAAATAAACAGTTCTAGAGGTAGAAAAGCTAAGCTCCTCGGAAACAGATCTTAACGCAAAGCAAGCAGAACCCAACTTCCTTAATAAAGCGTCGATATGTGGATCCCATTTTAAAGAATCATCTACAAGAAGCCCTAGAAATTTTACAGAGTTTACGACATCAATAGTGGTGCCATTAAGGTCAAAAGGTTGCAGCGTGTTTTTATAAGACAAGACTTTCGTTTTAGAGATGTTCAAACATAGGAGATTAGAATCGCACCAGGATTTAATGGTGATTAGGTCATTAGATACAATCCTATGTAGGTCCGTGACATCTGGGTGGCTCCACGTAAAGCTGGTATCGTCCGCAAAGAGACATATTTTTCCACTAATGTTTAAATTAGCCATGTCGTTTATGAACAGAAGAAACAAGATAGGGCCAAGTACCGAGCCTTGAGGCACTCCATATTCCATTGGCCTACAAGAAGACATCCTGTTGTCAACTTTCACAACTTGATTTCTGTTGCTAAGATATGACTTAAACCAATCGAGAGGAGCCCCTCTAAATCCATTGTACTGCAGCTTGTTAGTTAATATATTATGATTCACACAATCGAAAGCTTTGGAAAAATCACAGAAAATTGTTGCCGTAGCGTGATGGTTGTTTGGGCTGGAGTAAACTCTATTAAGAAGGGAAAACATGGCATCGCTTGTGCATTTGTTACTTAAAAATCCAAATTGATGTTTTGTAAGTATTTCATATCTAGACAGAAATGATAAAAGCCTTTTTTTAACCAGTCTTTCGATGATCTTAGACAGCGTAGGGAGAAGTGCAATTGGGCGATAGTTCGAAGCTTCTTCTGAAACACCTCCTTTGTGAAGAGGTATGATTATTGCAGTTTTAAGGCAGCTTGGAAAAGTAACATTTTGGAAAGACATATTTATCAAAGCAGTCAGATGCTCTAGTGTGCACTCCGGCAGACTTGAATACATTTTTAAAGTAAGCCCATCAGTTCCCGAGGAAGATTTATTTTTGATATCATTAATTGTACTACGAAGTTCTGATAAAACTACTGGTGAAAAGAAGAAACTGTGCAGGTTTACCCTATGATTAGAGAGATATGAAATTGGGTCATTAGATTGAGATACGGATTTAGTCAAATCTTTGGCTACATTTACAAAATAATTGTTTAGGTCCTCAGGAGAGGTAAGGATAGTGTTGGATAAAGGAGTTTGGTTTCTTAAATCATTTACGATAGACCAGGTTTCTTTAGCTACATTTTTGGCGTCAGAAAGTCTATTATTGTAATAAATATCTTTGGCGGCTTTAATAGTCTTATAATAAATTTTTCTGTATGATTTTACATAATTATAAAAAAAGACACTATCCGAAAATTTCTTTAAATGAGATAGTGACCGCATGTTCTTAGAAGATATACGTAAACCTTTAGTGGACCAGGGTTTACTTCTTTTATTTTTGATAGGCCTAAGAGGAAAAGATTCAGAAGCTATATTAGTTAGAGTTTTTATAAAACGAGAAAATTCAGTGTCGACTTCATAAGTGTGAGAGTCCCAGTCAGTTATTTGACATAGGTGTTTGAAATTAATGAAATTTCTAACCGAAAAAATACGGCCTACTTGTCTAGAGGAATTTTTGGCTTTGGATGTAATTGAAAATTTTGTGAAAATTGCTTCATGATCGGAGAAACCTGGACTTAAGACATTACATTCGACGGAGCTAGGATCGAAAGAAGACACAACGTAATCTATAGTACTGGCACTTGTCTTAGTAATTCTGGTTGGTGAGTTGACGTGCATGGCAATTCCTAATGACTCAAAGATGGACTGAAGACATTCCTGAGCAGCACACACACTGGAAAAGTCAATATTGAAATCGCCACATAAGATTAATTTGCTTTTTACAGGAAGGGACTCGAGCAAACTTAGAAGGTTATGGCAGAATAATTGCACATCAGCATCAGGTGTTCTATAAATACAAATAATATAAAGGTCATAAGTATTGTGATAAACGATAGAAAATTCAAATACTTTTTCAGATAATAAATGATTATACTTTGATATTTCGGAAAAATCGTTGTTTAAAGACATTATCATGGTGCCTCCATGAGTTAAATTAGTTCTATTAAATCTGGCAATTGTGGTATAGTTTTTAATAAAAACAGGTTGATTGATATTTAGCCAGTGCTCAGTGATGGCAATGACTTCTGGAAAATTTAGCTCTTCTAACAAAAGATATAATTCGTCTGTTTTATGTCTTAAGGACTGAATATTAAGAAAAAAAAGATTAAAATTACTATAGGTCAATTTTCTAGAGGGTGCTAGATCCTCTTTTCGCGTCATATTGACTAAAAATTTTTACTTTTTGATGGTGAACCACTAGAATAATATTTACCAGTACTTTCACGAATTTTTTGGAGCCGTAAAATTTTTTCCGAGGAGTAGAAAGATCTATACGCTGCAAGGTCTGAGTCCACTTCAAACAAACAAACAAACAAAAGTATGCTTTATTGCCGCAGAAAAATTCTACAATTTTATGGACAAAGCAAAATATACCTAAAAATAAGACATATCAAAACATTAATCGAAAATAATTTCGACAGGTCAGTGCTTTTTTTTTTTTTTTAAATGTAAATTATCAATTCAGATGAACCAATCCCATAGGCATCGTGGAAGCGATAATACAACTTGCGCAGGGAGTCCTTGTCACTGGGAAGGCCTTCTGAAGCTAGCAATAATTTAATGCTAGTACTTGTATGCCCCTCAAAACACACACTAGATGGCTGGTCGTGTAGATAAGCAAGAAATAGCCTTAAGGTCTTTAGTAAGGAAGGATCCCTTAATCTGGCTAATATATAGCGACCATTTGCTTTACCCGAATCTTGGGACAGCCGCACTCTTGGTGGAGTCATTGGATCAAACTGCAAAAAATCATCTTTCCTTGCAGTTTTCTCCATGCTTAATTTAGAGCCCTCCAGTGCCAATGACCTACAAGCTGCTATGGCCTCTGGATATTAGAATAGCGTATAAAACAAATAATTCTTTAAGTAGATATATCAAAAATAATAAAACTAAGTCTGATAAACTAGAACAATCAGGTGTATACCAACTAAACTGTGGAGATTGTGACAAAACATATATAGGTCAAACAGGCAGACATTTCGGTAAAAGAATAGAGGAGCATTATAAATGTTTTATTAAAGGGAAAACCGAGTTTAATTATTCAAACCATTTAATTGAGAGCGGTCATACTTTTAATAAAAATTTTAAAATTTTACACCTAGAAAATAAGGGTCATAAATTGAATATACTCGAGTCTCTAGAAATAAATAAACTCAAACATTCAAATTGCTTGCTAAACGATCAGGTAGATCTCAATAATTCACCTTTGCTAAATATGTTCTAATAATTTTAGGTAATTTCTTTTTATTTTATTGCTAGTACGTAAAAATTCCCAGACCTTTTTTAAGGCATTAAAATTTCCAAATGGTTGTATTATACTTAGTTATATAAATATCACCTTAACTTGTAAGCTTGTGCATTCGAGATGTAACGTCCGAAGAAGCTACTGTGTAGTGAAACATGTCACGTTGTTAAATTAAATATAGTGGAAGTGTTTGTAAAAAATAGTGTTTGTTTTTTACATTTTACTATTACATATTATTGAAAATTATATTTATAATTAAATGGTCTTTTGCACAATCTTTTGGGCTGTTTACTCATAGGACACATTGGTGTTGACACATTTGGTAAAATATCAATTCAAATAGGTGCATTGCTTACCTTGATCGTTTAGAAGTCTTAGGATGGCCTCATCGCGGTAGCGCGCCAATCGAATTCCGAGTCAATATTAAAACTAGAATATTTTTGTAACAAAGTGTTAGGTGGATCTATCCCGTTAGCGTTAAATTAGCCTAGGCTCGTCGACAGAACCACCATTAATGCCTTAATAAATAATAAAACAATAAATAATAACAATACAATACCAAAAGACAATAAGACAATACAATAAGAAAACACATATCGATATGCAGCTGGTGATGGCATTGGTACTGCGGCCGATGTTGGAGCTGGAGATGGCGTTGGTACTGCTGCAGCTGGAGAAGTTTAGTTGACTTTTTGCTTTTTAAAGGTTTGCATAGTTTTTGCCTGCGGTTATAAATATTATAAAGAAATGAGCTTTATTTTTGTTATCCCACACGCCAAAAATATAAGGTACATAACACGACTGAAAATAACTATTACACAACAAATAGGTAACACTTACCACTAGAGGACGTGGTTTGCAACCGAGCGATAGCAAGGGCTGGCAAAAAAGTCAAGACTCCTGCCTCCCGAGTTGTGTATTATATTTTTTCTACTACAGATTTCCAATATTTCATAATCAATTTACTTACCTCCCTCGGGAAGTATTTAAATCCCTCCCTGGGGACGTACTTACCTCCCCTACTCAATTTACCTACCTCCCTAGCGAAGTAAGTATTTACTTCCCTTGCCTGGGTAGGTAAAATGTACTTACCTCCCCCAAGTCAGTGTTACAAAATAGTACTTACCTAATATGGAGTAGAAAAAATATTTAATATAAACCCATCTTAAGTAAAATGTGGAAAAAAAACAATGTCCCGATTTCAGTCGAAATGCTATAATGATGTAACGGTTGTACTAAAGTCCTAATAGCAACCCATTTGAGATGATATCGGAGTATCTCTAAAACGCGTTAACTTTTCAACCACTTATTAATCAACGCGTTCTTGAAAGTCAACCGCCATATTTTGTATTTGGCTAATCATCAAGCTCGTTCACTAGAAAAATGAGTTTTCTGTGGGTGACCTATATCGATCTGTCACACTACAGATATCATGTGATTTAGGTACAGAAGTAGAATGGAGTATTTAAAGTTGGCGCATTACCTTTCTGGAATGACGTCATTTTTGGTTATTTTTGTTTGATTTATGTTAACTGACAGTGACAAAAACATTTTGAAAAAACTCATTGTCGTTTCTTTACAACAGTCAATGCCGGTTTTGGTTATGTGTCTTTCAGAATATATTCGTCAAAATTGACATTGATTTGTTGTGATTCTTTTTAAACTTTTGCAAGATGCCGCGAAGATATAATCAGCAATCACAGCTAATAGTTTTGAATATCTTGGCTTTTTTTCAATTGGAAAAAGAGCAAGCTAAAAATGGAATCCTTCCGCAAACTGATAATATAATTGAACGAGCTTCAAATGCAACAAAACTTAGCCATACAACAATCATAAATATTAAGAAAAGAGGAATAACGAGCGATGAATCCTTTACCTCCAGAATGTCTCAAAAGCAAAAAGAGGTAAAAACAAAAATTACAGATTACTTAAAGAACAAAATAAGAGATACGATCTACTGCATGTATGCGAAAAATGAATATGTTACAATGCAGACTTTGCTTAAAAAACTAAAAGAGATAAATGAATATTTTAATTTTTCCATCACCTCGGTAAGAAAATACGTAAAAAGTATTGGTTTTAAGTGGAAGAAATCAAATAATAGAAAATACCTGATGGATTTGCCCCACATCGGGGGCAAGTTTTGTTTACCTGAAATGGGTTATTTGGAAAAAAAATATTTGATTGCCTTCTAGAAGCCCTTCTTAACAACGGAAATGAAAAATTTTCCTGCGGAAATGCGTCATTTCCATTGTACACCCCTTTTTTTTTTTATTTAGAAGCTTGCGGGATCTTGGAGCGAATAGGGGTGCTGGGTGGGGTAAAAATACTTTAAAGGGAAAAGAGATCTTTTCTAGAAGTGTTTCTTAACAACGGAAATGAAAAAATTTATTGCAGAAACGCGTTATTTTCATTTTCATACACAGTTTAGTATACCTGAAATCAGTTACATGAAAACTTTGCTTGGCATCTCATCCCAAATGCTTTCCCAAGCACCAAAATGCCAAAATGTTACTGCGGAAATTTGTCGTTTTAATTTTCCGACAAAATTTTGTATAGTTTAGTTTACCTGAAATCAGTTACATAAAAAAGAAGCTTTGATTTATATTCTAAACTTTTTCCTCAAGATAAAAATGTAAAAATTTGTCTGCGGAAATTTGTCATTTACATTTTTCACGGAAATTTTGAGCGCTTTTCCAGGGCGCGGCACGATTGCGGACGAAACATTAGTATTCAGTTTTTCACAAAATGAAGTGAGGACACGATTGCGGAATGTAAAAATAACGGCTGAACGCATCGTATTGTCAGCGACATTTTATACCCGTATACGTGACAGCCCGAAATTTTTTTTAGATAATCTTAATAATTTGTCTGAGTCACGAAGTTTCATATAAGTATCTGTCTGCATATCTTTGAGAACTTCAAGGAATATAAACAAAGAAGGATGATCCTTTCTTGAGTCAGGCAATCGAACAAATATATACGAGCATTCCGCAATAATGCCATCGATTATTTTGCCTCCATCCGCAATCATGCCTTCGTTTTCGTTACTTAAAAAATGTAGAAGAATTTAGAATGTAAATCAAAGTTTTTTTTTTGTGTAACTGATTTTAGATATTCTAAACTATACAAAATTTCCGCAGAAAATGAAAATGACAAATTTTCGCAGACACATTTTAACATTTTCGTGCTTGGGAAAGAATTTGGGATGAGATGCAATGCAAAGTTTTCATGTAACTGATTTCAGGTATACTAAACTGTGCAGAACGGAAATGACGCATTTCCGCAGCAAAATTCTTATTTTCTGTTATTTAGAAAAGCTCCTAGAATATGTAAAACTAGATACTTTCCTTATAACCAATTTCAGGTAAACGAAACTTGAGCCCCACATCGTCCACAAGAGAATCAATTTCTTGAGGGAATATGTCAAAAATCAAAATCTAGGACAAGATGCTTATACCACCGTATTTATTGATGAGACTTGGATTTTTAGTAAAGGTTCGTTTAGAAACAGCTGGCAGGATAACACTATGTCTACAAGTTCTAAAAAAGCTAGTGAAGGTCATCGATATATTGTAGTTCACGCTGGATCAAAGGAAGGATTTATTAAGGGGGCCAGTTTAATATTTAAAAGTGGACTAAAAAGCGGAGATTATCATGACAATATGAACAAGCAAAATTTTGAAAATTGGTTTAAAAATCAGCTGGTACCAAATCTTCCTCCAAAAAGTTTGATAGTGATGGACAACGCAAGCTATCATTCCGGCCTTTTAGAGGATATTCCAAGAAAATCATGGACAAAGCAGAGATTGATTGGATGGTTAAAAGAAAAGAACATTGACTTCCCAGAGAGGGCCATGAAGGATGAAATATGGAGCATTGTAGAAAAAAATTGTAACATTGAAAAAACATTCTACCTTGACGAATATGTGAAACCTTTGGGCCACAAAATACTAAGACTTCCTCCATACCATTGTCAATTTAATGCTATTGAAATGGTATGGTCTGAGTGTAAGAGGAAATACGACCAATACATTGCTAGTCTGAAGGGGACACCATCGGAAGTTTTGGCCATGTGGGAAAAAGCGATAAATGAAGTATCTTCAGAGCATTGGAAAAATTATGTCAGCCACACAGAAAGGGTAATCCAAGAAGCTTGGAAGACAATACAGATATGTGATGCTTCAGACATTGCGCCACTTGTAATTAGTACCGACGAAGACAGCAGTGACGATGAAGAATTTAGTTCTGATTCTGAAGACAGTGAAGGGGAGTAGTTTTTATTTTTAAAGTTAGTTAGTTATACACTAATTTCTCTCTTTTAGTTTTTAAAGCAAAGTCTGCATTGTAACATATTCATTTTTAGCATACACGCAATAGATCATATCTCTTATTTTGTTCTTTAAGTAATCTGTGATTTTTGTTTTTACCTCTTTTTGTTTTTGAAACATTCTGGAGGTAAAGGATTCATCTTTCGTTATTCCCCTTTTCTTAATATTTTTTCAGTATTGTCTGTAATTGAGAATTAAAATAATTTTGATGAAAATGGGTAACTGGCGTCAATTTATTACATTGCAAACAAAGAATAAGACTAAGATGAAAGAATTTATATTAGTAAAGTCTTATTTGCAAAATAATTTTAGTTTTTGAAGTTATAATAGTTATTTTTGTATTAAGTGTGCAAAATGAGGGTTTTTTTATGGCAATGAGAGTGTTAATTTTTTGCCAGCCATTTTCGACAAGTTGCAGCGCTTTCTGTACAGAAAATGCCAATTTTAAATTCGCTTTAGCCAGTGCTGAACGCACCCCTCCTATCTACATCACTGCATACGTTTAGGTTAGGAATCATCGCTGAAATATAAATAATATAAGAAATACGTTATTTGAAACCAGCGTGACGTCATTCCAGAAAGGTAATGCGCCAACTATATATTAACTTTGATATTTTCTTAACGACCAAATCCAACTCTGACTTAAACGTCAGAGTTGAAATTGGTTACATCATTGTTCTCGTCTATTTATAGGTAACCTGGCCATTTGATTTCAGGATGACGACAGAAGAAGAGGTGGCATTACGTTATCTAGATATCAAGAACTCTATGCGGAATTTTTAGGAAATCCTGAAGAAACTCCTGCTGTATACCTGTTCGGACCTTTATCGGAGTTCTTTTGCGAATATGAGATAGTTGAATAACAGTTTATGATTTATTTATTGTTTTCTAATCAATGCAATAAGTCTGAAAGTGTATTTTATATTACCATTGTATTCATTTTGTATAACGTTGTTATATAATCAATACTTTTTACTTTTTATACAGACCAAAATGACACAGCTGATGGTTTTTGTTGTTGGTAGACCCTGTCAAAATTTAGAAGGGAATTTTGATTGTATTTTGTATTTTTTTAAGTTAAAAATAAACTATATTTATCATTATAATGAGTTTTCAGTCATGTTAAGTATTTTTATAGTTATTAATCAATTTATTAAAAGGTGCAACATATCATCGGTAGTCAAACCCGGCGTTCTAAATTCGCCTTATTGAAAATCCGTTTTTAAGGTAACAAAAAAAGTAATTACAGCTGGCAAGCTACCTCTAATTAGAGCTAAAAACTTTGTAAGTACAATATATAATATCATTGTTTGAAGAAGTACAGTAAGAGGGATACTAGCAAGTCGGGAGATTACGAATGCTATAAAGTGCGGGACACGAAAGAAAACCGGGGGGTTCTTAAAATAAGGGTTCATAGTCTTAAGCAAGCGGAAAAGTAAAATTTGTGTACGCAAGTACATTTACGTTATTTTATTTTTTGTAATAGTTTGCCGCTTCACCTATAAAGTGCGCCAGCTAAGCGATACGAAAAATTAATCGAGGATTTAGTAAATTTCGCACTGGTCCACTTGTAATTGGGATGTGCCTAGAGTCTCCATGCACTTGCCGCTAGAAAGTTCTAGCTATTTCCAGTGGCGCCTATACATTTCAAGCATTTGTTTGCATTTCTATATAAATGCGTTGTGTTAAATTTGAATTATTATTTCGAAGTAACGATGGCGAACAAAAGAGGAAAAACAATTCGAAGCGGTGAACGTGAAGTTATTGCGAGCGTTATAGAGGCCTGTACTAGAGAAGCTGAAAATAATAGTTTGACTATTCAAAATCGAACAGAACGCGCTGCATTTTACACCGGTGTTTCGGAAGGTAGTGTAAGATAAATTCAAAGAGAACATAATGGTCGCTCATGTTCTACTTCACCTTTAAAATCTCCTGGTCCAAAAAGACCCCGTTTATCATACAAAGATAAAATTGACGATGGTGATTTTCAAGTAATTCGACGAACAATAGAGGATTTTTATATAAACTTGAAGAAGGTTCCGACCTGCAAACCCCTACTTCGTGCTGTAAAGAACAAAATAGATTTTACGTACGGGTATAATAATAATAATAATAATAATAATAATGTTTATTTCCCAAAAAAAATGCAAAAATACAGTTTTGATCAAATTAAACAATAATGAAAATAAACATGATAATCACTGAAGCAAATAAATGCTCGTGCGTGATATTAAATAACTATTTTATAAATCTACACTATCTTACAGCCTTCAGATATACAAATAAAATAGACGTAAAATCATACATAAATCATCAACAAAATATATACAGGCTCAAAAGAATTTAATTCACAGCATATACAGTCAGGTAAACCGTTTCAATATAGAAAAAAAAAAAGAAAAAAATAAATGGTTTCATCCGTTGGGTAAGTAGTCATAATCATGTAAATTCTCGCAATTGGGTAATCTGTCATATTCTGGTAAATTTTGATTTTATAAAAATTTCAAATCTATCAAATCATTGAATATTTGTCTGTCAGTATTATTAATCCATTTTTTTATTTTATTTTTAAACATCGTAAAAGTTTGAATAGTTTTTAAGTTACTTGGTAGTAAATTATATATCTTTGGTGCCAAAAACTCGACTGAACGTTGGCCAATGGTTTTCAAACGTGCCGGCACTTCAGATAAATTTTTCTTTATTCTCGTGTTATAACTGTGTTCGATGGGATTCAGTTTAATTTTATTATTGTAAATATAATGTAAAACTCGTTGACAGAAAAGTTGTCGAATGTCCAATATACTGTATTCAGAAAAAAGTTTGTCACTTGAATACCTTATATTTTTTTTAAATAATATCCTTAGTATCCATTTTTGAATTACATTTAATTCCCGCAAACTACTCCCCGCAACACCCCCCCAACTCAAGATACCATAAGTTAAGTGAGATTGTACTAATGAGAAATAAAGGGTTTTTAGGTTATTTCGGCTTAAATTCTCTGCAAGGTATCCCATTTTGGTTAATAATCCCCTTAATTTGTTTTTAACATGTTTGACTTGAAGATCCCATCTTAAATGCCGGTCGACGATAATTCCTAGATATTTCGATTCAGTTTTTTCCATGATTAGTGTTTTATCTTCCACGCGTAAGGGTCCCAAATTGGGTAAGTGATTAGAGTAAGATGTAAAAGGCAAGTAGTATGTTTTGTCGCTATTTAATGTTAACTTATTGTACTTAAACCAATCACATATATATTTTAAGTCCTGCTCTGTTTTCTGTTCCTCATATATTATAGCCATATCGTCGGCGAAACTTACGAGTTTTCCTCTGGACCGATATGTTAATAAATCATTTATATATGTGGTAAATAAAAGAGGTCCAAGAACAGTCCCCTGAGGGACTCCGTATGTGACGACCCTTGTGCTGCTCACAATACCGTCTATTTTTACCACCTGCCTGCGGTCTGATAAGTAATCCTTTATTAACCTGAATGCAGGTCCTCTTATACCATATGAGTGAAGTTTTTCTAGTAGGCGTCTGTGACACACAGTATCAAAAGCCTTTGATAAATCTATAAAAATGCACAATATGGGTATTCGCCTGTCTAGAGCCTTATATATTTCTGAGGTTAGGGTTAATATAGCGTCTTCTGTAGAACAACCTTCTCTAAAACCAAACTGGTTGTCAGAAAGAATGTTGTGTTTAGCAAAAAATTTGGACATTCTTACCTTTATAAGTTTTTCGAATATTTTAGAAAACACCGACAGAAGTGATATAGGGCGGTAATTTTCGACTTTATATTTGCTTCCGTTTTTATGCAAAGGTTTTATAGTACCTAGTTTCAAGCAATCTGGAAATTTCCCTAGTTCAAAACTTTTATTAATTATATATGTTAGCGGTTTAGATATTTGATTTTTTAGTTCCTTTATTGTTTCTGCCCTGATGTCATCCCAACCCGGTGATTTTTTAATTTTTAGGTTATTAATAATATTTTCCATTTCTGTTACGTTTACTGGGTTAAGGTAAATACTATTATTAAAATTTTCAGTACTTTCCGCAAAATTAATTGGACTTTTAATTTTATTCGCGTAGTTCAAGCCTAAGTTGCTATAATGATCATTGAATGTATCGGCGATGTCTTTCTTAGATGTAATTAATTTATCATTGATCTCTATTGATTCTATTAGTGTTTTTGGTTTTTCTTTGGGACAAATACTGTGGATAGCTTTCCATAAGCTGCTCGATGTGTTAGGACTTTTTTCTATAATTTTATTCATATAATCTTTTTTTGAGGTCTGTATAGTTTTTCTGACAGAATTTTTTAGCAGGTTGTACTGCTCTTTTAATTGGGTATTATCAGGATTATCTCGTAATTGACGGTAAATGTTATTTTTATTGTTTATTAAATGTAATACCGCTGGTGTTATCCATGCTTTTTTAGTCTTATTATTTTTAATTTTTACAGTTTTCGTATGTTTCTTGATAAAATGATTTAATTTATTAATAAAACTTTCCATATTTTTATTTACATTTTCAGAATTATATATATCTAACCACTGCTCTTTCTCAATATCTCCCCTAAGTTGATTGTAATTTATAAATGTTTTGTATTTCTGTTCGTAATTTTCTGTAGAAAATTTACTGTAAATAATTTCAAGGGATATCGGAAGATGATCTGTAATGTCGTAATTAAAAACATATGAATTAAAAGCATTTTGGCTGTAGTTGTTTTTCACGAAAATATGATCTAGGCAAGTCTTACTAGTTGGTCTAGTTACTCTATTAATATAGGGAATAAAGCTAAATGAATTTAATATATTTTTGTACTCTTCTATCTCATTATTACCATCACTTAAGAGGTCCATATTAATATCACCAATAATAATGTGGGAATTATTATTTTTTGTAAGTGCCAAATAGTTATAAAGTTCTGTATTAAAAATAGTTTTGTCTGTGTTTGGTGACCTATAAATTGCAGTTAAAAGCAATTTTGTTTCATTAATTCTAATCTGTAGTTCTATGCCAGTACTCAGAGCAACCTGAATAGTTCTAGATTGATACTTAATATCAGATTTTATATATATAAGCACTCCATCATTTCGGTTTAAAGTGCCCTCACTGTATATATTGTAAATCGGCTTTTACGATTAAATGGTTTTGTTTGGCACAAGTGCCAAAATAAACGAAAATTGCTCATTGAGAGTCAAATATTTTTCACTGGTGGGTGAAATATCTATCAACTGTAAGGAAATATAAGCAAGAAGGGCGGAATATTGTGTATCTAGACGAAACCTTGGTAGATACTAAGTGAAAGTATTACAGGTGTTGTTCAGGGAATACGCTCTAGTAGTCGCTCTATTATAGTTCATGCTGGTTCAGAAGCGGATTTGTTCCAGGTGCTGTTTTAGTTTTTCGCTCGGGACTAACAACTGGAGACTATCATGGACAGATGAATAGAGATAATTTTGGAAAGTGGTTGCTCGAGAAGCTTCTACCTAACATTCCTCCCAAATTAGTCGTGGTAATGTATAATGCGTCTTATCATTCTCACGTAGAAGATAAAGTGCCAACTAAATACTCTACAAAAGCTCATATGATATCGTGACTTAAATCGAACAATCTTGTATGTGATCCAACATGGAGAAAATATCAATTATATGAAGTAATATCAGCCAACAAGCCTAGAGAAAAAAAGTATAAAATTAACGGTATTTTACGTAACCTCGGTCATACACCTTTAAGGCTGCCTCCATACATGTGCGACCTCAACCCTATTAAACTTGCATGGGCAGGAGTAAAAATTTGAAAAACTACAGAACTCATATTTTTCCAAAATTAACACATCAATATAGTTATAGTAGGGGAGCCAGCACTGATTCCAGTGAACAAGATTTATCAAAATTTTAACTTATGCAGATCGACTTTGGGCTATTCGGAAAGTGACCGTTTGTCTCCTTCTGTCATATTACTTTGTACAGGGGGCGTCATTGTGAAGTACTATACAGGGCCTTTCTTAATTGCGTGCTAATGTTAAAGGGGGGTGATTTTGGGACCTTTTTAAGAAAAAAGTTTAATATGAATCTAAAAGTCTTAACTTTGGAGATACCGGGTTTTAAAAAAACGTTTTTTTTAAATCGTAATTCTGATGCTATTATAGATAAATAACTGTGTGAAATTTTATACACGTCTTTTATGCATAAAAGGGCATTTTTTATTAACAATCAATTTTTGAAATTTCTACCAGTGGCGTGTATATGTGATTAACTTGGGTAAATCCTCATGCTCCTTAATGCATGATATCAAATATGCAAATTATCTACAATATCTACAAGAGCATCAGATTTGGGATGAAAATAAAATGTTTTCTTTTTAAACTTTACCATCCTGTATCTCAAAAGTTAAGACTTTTAGGACATAAAAACACCCCTTTAACATCAGCACGCAATTAGAAAACGCCCTGTATAGTACTTCACAATGACGGTCCCTGTATAAAGTAATATGACAAATGGAGACAGACGGCCAATTTTGGCATACCTAAGTAGCCCAAAGTCGAACTACATAAATTAAAATTCTGATAAATATCGATCACTGGATCTAATGCTGGCTGCCCTTCTAAAATCTGGACTTGTAAATCGTGTGTTACTATACTGGGTGGTCCAATAATAGTGGAAGTAGGCAGTAGCCCGGGAATCGTTAATGACAGAACTCAAGAAAAAATATATTTATAGGTAAATCGATCAAGAAAAATCAAAATTAAATCATTTTAAAATTTGAAAGTTTGCCGTTTTTGCAACACAGAAGAGATATAGAAGTGCGGTACACGAAAGAAAACAGACAAATATAGATAAAGGTTCATTAAGCATAGTTACATTTTTTAATTATCTGAAGTGCGTATAGTCAAAAAGGAGTGCCATATTATTTAAAGAACGACGGGACACCGAGATTTCTTGGCCGACCTTCCTAAACCGATTGACTCCGTCTGGTTTTCTTTCTTTTTACTCATGAAAATTTGAAACGGCTAAGACAAAATTTTAGTAATATTTCAAATATAGTATTTTCTGATTCCTTCAAGCCATTTAAATAAACTTTTTTTGTTTTAAATGTACATTATTAGACTTTATTCTTAGTGCAGAATCTTAATAGAATATTTATTAAAAGTTGAAAAATTTTGATGGTGTAATTGTAGACCACAAAAATAAATTTCTGGTAAAATATGAAGATATGAAACAGAAACAGTCAGCTAACAGAAATATCATAAAACAGAAGTGGTTCCACAAGATCGATTAAACTAGTGTTAAAAATAAATAAGAATCAAATTTGCGGACGTCCATATTTATAGATAAACAAGGCCGACGTTGACTTGACAGTGTTGACAGGCGCGAAGTGGTTCCACAAGATCGATTAAACTAGTTTAATCGATCTTGGTCGTTCCACGCAAGTGTTAAAAATAAATAAGAATCAAATTTGCAGACGACCCTATTTATAGATAAACAAGGCCGACGTTGACTTGACAGTGTTGACAGGCGCCAACTGCCTTCTGCGTTCTTCTTTTTTTAGGTTGAATTATAATACTTACACATTGCACGAACCGACACAACGTACCTAAACTAGTCATAAATGGCAACCTTGCTAGAGGCTCACTCGTATATGCGGTATGTACGTTACGTAGTGCAGGTTAAAAGTATACCTTGTATATTCAAATACAAGAAGTTCGCCAAATCCTCGCTTTTTACCCATTTTAGTATTTTACGCGAAATATTATCAAAATACTGGCATTTTGGGTAAAATGCCCGCAATGGAAACACTGCCAACATTGTAGGACATGTATGTTTGAATTCCGATTCAGACGAAAATTTCTTTTAAGTTTTTTTTTACCAAAACTTAGGATTATTAAATATACAGATTAGATTATTCCGAGTCTATATTAAAACAAGAATATTTTTGTAACAAAATGTTAGGTGGATCTATCCCGTTAGCGTTAGATTAGCCCAGACTCGTCGACAGAACCACCATTAATGCCATAATAAATAATAAAACAATAAATAATAACAGTACAATTCTTTTGTCAAAAGAAAAGAACTGTGGTAACGTCGAGTAGTGTGTAGCGTTACTCAAAAAACTGTCTTAACAAGCAATTCCTATTAAGAATTTATCATTTATTATAACCTACAATAAGAAAACACATATTACTGCTAAAACATAAATTATGTACATGTATTATTAATGCAAGTTAATTCTCAAACATGAGAAATTCTGTGAGGTCAGAGTTTCTATTCTTCTGAATTTGACGGGGCTCGTAGACGATCGGTCGGTCGAACGGTTGCCTTTGGGATTAACCGTATCTCATTTTTCCTTCTAGACACGGCGGCTGTTATGATCTGCTAACGTTATTGAGGACGTCGATTTATTCTCAAATTTTCATGGTTCGAAAATGATATAGGTACATATATTGATTACTGGTGAAATTGATAGCGTTCATCTTCTAATATGGGAGCAGCACGAGTCTAGGAACTAGCGGTTAATTTTCCATTTTCTGGTATCTCGTCCTTTGGAGGGCAAAATATCGATCGGGCCGAGTATTTAAATGGATATCTCTTGGAGAATTGGATACCTACCTGTCTGCTCTGGTATGGAGTACAATAGCGTCTCTCTTCTCCTTCTAGGAGCGCTAGCCTCTTGAACATGAAAATAGCCGAGAATCACAAAGACGTCTATTTTGCGCTCAAAAGTAGTAAGTTAATGTTCTGAATATAACATTAATATTAACACAGTATATAAGGTTTTTTAAGAGCCGTCTTACGGGCCTACACGCTCAACCCTTTAGGCATTATTAGCCGACCACAACGTACGGTTTCCAGAGTTATTCTAGTAGGACGGAAGAAAGACATTTTTCCAAACATGTTGGCCACCCAAGGGGCTTAAAGAAGTAGGAATTTGGTCAACGCGCTGTTATCCGGCTAAGACAGAAAAATTACTTATTGTTTCCTCGGTGAAGCGTAAATAAAGTCAGGCTCTCGGGTTGCTTCTCTCTAACGATATAAATATATAGAAACAGGCCCCTATTATACTGCGGCCCCTGCTAAGGATACATTAAATATGACGCTAGTGCATTATACCGTAACACTAGGTTAGGCATTTATTTTGTTTGGCCATAAAACACGTGTTTTATCCCACAAGCATGACACGCGGCGTGACGTCAAAATTAAAAACGTATTAAACTTTAACTCAACAATAGATTTTTCCACCTTTGAAAGTGGTCGACAATGTAAAACGTTAACTAAATCCGGTCTGTCATACATGCATTGTCTTTATGCAACCTTCCGTTGGTTACTATCTCTAACTATTGTCAGGTACAATTTTCTAGTCACATTTGAAAACAACTGAAGATAGTTACTATACGTAAATCGTAAACGTGTTTGGAATACGGCTTCGAGTCAAACGCAACTATAAACACTCTCAGAGTGAGCTGGCAAAATTTTAGTCGGACGGAAGCTAACACGCCAACCAGCACTCAAACAAAAATTCTTTTTTATTGACAAGTTCTTTAAAATAAAGGAACCAAAATGGTAAGTTAAATATCCTTAATCATCGTGATGTTTCTTAAATTAGTACTGAATTTTAAGCTTCAAAAAGGAAATGTGACTATTGCTGAATTATATTTAGCCATTATTTTCTTACTTATTTTATGAAATACCTAAGAAAATACATTTTGTTAAATTAAGGTTATGAATTACTAGTGTTTACAAAATTTATTTTTATGTTTTACATCAAATTGTTAATATTTAATTATCATCTTTTAGGCCAAGCGTACCAAGAAGGTTGGAATCACTGGTAAATATGGAACCCGATATGGAGCTTCCCTTCGTAAAATGGTCAAAAAAATGGAAATTACACAACATAGTAAATATTCCTGCAGCTTCTGTGGAAAGGTAAATTACATAGAAAACTTCAGTTTAAACACAAAGATCATTTTGGATAAGATGTTTTGATATAACTATAGTAAAGTTGATTATGTGAAATTGTGAAAAAAATATTTGATATTGGTCATCGAACGATGTAGAACTTCACTTTGAGTAAATATTATTAATAAATCATTAAAATTGCTTGGTTTTCTTTTGAGAGTAGGTAAAAATTTGCTAAATACTTTCACCATTAAATTATTGTATCAGTCTTTAGTCAGATCTGTATTGGAATACTCCTCCCCTGTTTGGTCTCCATATTATTTATGCTATATTCATTCTGTTGACATGGTTCAGAATAAATTTTTGTGCATTATTTCCTGTAAGCTTAAAATTTCTTCAGTTGATTATTCTGCTACTACATTGACATCAACTATTGATCCTGGAACGCTTTCAGTCAGGAGGTCCCTTGTTGATTTGATATTTTTATATAAAATTATAAATGCAATGATCAACTGCCCTGCTTTGTCCCAGATTAATTTTTTAGTTCCACCTAAAAACATCAGAAATCAACACAATTTGCATATTCTTTTCACCAATCCAACTATATAATGTACTCTCCCATAGCAAGGTTTCACTGCTGGGGTAATAAAACCAATTTGATTTTGTTTAATATTTCAATTACCTAAAAAAGATGCTGTTGATTGAATTATAAAATATGAATATATAATTTTTTGATTTAGTTATGATTTGGTACTTTACAGAGATCTTTCTCCAAATTATTTCCTAAAGGCTACAATAGTAGGATCCAGCAATAAGTAATCACACATTTAGTTATTTTTCATTAATCATCCAATAAAACTTTGAAAGCCGTAGTTAGTTCTGTGGAGTGTTTCCTGGAATAAGTGCCTGTTTCTTGTTTGTCTCTTGCAACTTTGTGGAGAAAGAAGACATGGCATTCTCTCGACATTTTTTTAGGCTGTCTAGTCCAATTTCAATCAATTTGACATCTTTCCTTGATATTCTGGACAAGAAAGTTCTAATATGCAGCTAAATTTGTAGCCATTGATCTTCCTTTAAAACTTAAAAACCCATTTTGTTCTGGAGTTGATTTGGTAAACAATATTTGTACAATAGGCATATAGGTTAGGCTAAGATTATTGGTTCATTTGCATCTTAATACATTCATATTTGTAACTGGTTACCTGTTAATAAATAAATAGGATGTGTATGTTTTCCACCTAATTCTAACCAGAAATGTTATCACTCTTTCTGCAATACCTCGCTGAGAAATAGATTCAATAACCATACATTTTTTATTCTTGGGGATTTTAACCTTTCTTCGGTGGAATGGATCTATGAAGACAATTCACTGATTCCAAAATGTTTACCGTCCCTAGCTTCTGAAACTCTTTTTGTGACAGTGAGTTTTCTTGAATTGCAACAAATGAATTCTCTTTGCAATCACATGGGCAGAATATTTCAGATCTGCTATTTGCTGATGACTTCGTTAGTGTTTTCGTTTCAACTTTAAATTTTCCTCTTGTACAGATTGACCCCTACAATCCAGCAATTAAAGTGAAGTATAAAATTAAATATGTTTCGCCGATAAATGGTCATTCTTATTGTCTGAGCCTGGTATTAACAGAATGGTTGAACAGTTCTATGAGGTTTTATTTCAGGGTATCAATAATTGTATCCCCAAAAAGATCGTGGCTGATTGCAAATATCCCAAATGGTTTCACCTTCCCTTAAAAAAACTTTTTGGGCAAAAGAATTGCTTATACAAAAGATATAAAAGGACCGGCAAACTTGCTGACTTTTTGATTTATTGACAAATTAATATGTGTTATCTTACATATGTCACACAGACTGAGCTACTTATTCTGGAAAACATTAAATACTTTTAGTCATTTGTACGAAACTTAAGAAGGGACTCCAATCTGCCCAGGCTTATGAATTTTGACGAGCAAGAAATCACTGAATCAAATTACAATGCAAATGCTTTTGTTATTCACTTTCAGTCTTGCTATACTTACCACCATAATATAGACTTTAGTAAAATTGATCCAATAAGTTTTTCAGGAAAGATACTATCAACATATAGTTTTACAGAGGCAGAAATCTTTAATAAATTAAAGGACTTTGATCCTTCCAAGAAGGCTGGCCCTGATGGAATTCCTACTATTCTATTGCAACGATGCTGTGAGTCATTGTCTCAGCCTCTATGTATAATTTTTCAGAGATCCATTAATCTGGGTTCTTTCCTGAATTTTGGAAGTTTTCTTCTTTCTTTTGCCCATTTTCAAATCTTGTGATAAAAGTGATGTGAATAACTACACAGGTATTTCTTTACTTTCACATATACCAACTTTCTTTGAGGCAATTATCAAAGATCATATATTTGAGTCTAAAAAACTATATTACGAGTATGCAACATAGTTTTTATCGTGATCGTTCAACAACTACCAATCTTGCAATATTTCAAAACTACTTAGTGACATCGGTTGAGGCTGGTAAGCTGATCGATGTTATTTACACTGACATATCTAAGGCTTTTGACAGTGTTTACCATCAGCTTCTGTTATGGAAATTACAGCAAATTGGTTTTTGTAGAAAATATCTTGAGTGGATCAAATCATATTTATTTAATCGTCGCCAGCAAGTCAACATATGTGGTTCAGTCTCCAGGGAGATTCTTGTGACTTCTTTAACCCAAACATTTCTGTCAACTTTAGACAGTCAAACAGTGTTAATAATTTTAAAAAACATGTAAATCCAAATATTTATGACATTCATCAAGTTGTGGTATACATAGTAATGATACATGATATCTTTATAATTAATTTGTTCTGTTGGTATTCCCATTTTAAAAGCAAGCAATCTAAGACAGTTTCTCTGGACTCTCTCAATGGAATCAATATGCTTTTTATATTGTAGTGACCATACTGGACTGGCATATTCCAATGTAGATCTTATGAAAGAACAATAAACTGTTTTAAACCAAGCAACATTGGTAAAATCACATAAAGTCCTCTTAAGGAAACCCAGAGTTTTTCAAGCCTTATAAATAATATAGTCTATATACCAATTAAAAGAAAACACCCAAGTCTTTGATATTGTCCACCTTTTGTAGCAATAAATTATTAATTTTGTAATCATATTTAATTATATTACTTCTTTTATGATAAAATCACATCAGTGGAAAATGGAAAGCAGGTGGACGTCATTTACACTGATTTATCGAAAGCTTTCGAATTGTCTTATTCTTTGACATAAGAAGCTGCAGGAAATGGGAATTTCTGGTTATTATCTGAAGTGTATCTCTTCCTATCTAGCGTCTCCAGCAGGTTACTGTTGGCGGTGCAGTGTCCCATTCTTTTATCGTGACTTTAATTGCTCAGGGCTCACACTTGGGACCGATTCTGTTCCTGCTTTTTATTATGATAAAAGCTGCTTCAAGTCTTCCAAGTTTTTACTGTATGCTGATGACTTGAAATTTTTCACAGCTGATGATGACAAGAGTGAATTACAGGCCAATCTAGACCGGTTGGTGACCTGGTGTGACAAAAATTACCTTAACTTAAACATCAATAAATGTAAGGTACTAAGATTCTACACTTGCCATAATCCAAACTAAACCTCATACATGATAGAGGACATTGGTCTTGAGGTGGTACCATCAATGAATGACTTGGGAGTTATTTTCCAGAGTGACCTGTCTTTCAACTTGCACATTGATAACATCGTGCTCAAGGCATTTCGAATGCTTGGCTTCATTAGACGAAACACCCGTCATATCATGCACACAAAGGCAATAATGTGTGTATATATACATCCTTGGTACGCAGTCTACTGGAGTATTGTTCAGGAATCTGGTCTCCCACTCATTTGTGCAACATTGGCAGGATCGAGCGGGTGCAGAATAAGTTTGCCAAATACCTTCTTTACAAATTCCATTTTCCTTATAAGGATATCTCTTATGAGACAAGAAGGTTGTTGTGTGGGTTAAAGAGCCTGGAGCAAAGGAGGAAAGAGCAGCAGCTTATATTCTTATACAAAATAATAAACAATTTGGTGGACTGTGAGTCACTTGTTGAGGCAATAACATATAGAATTCTGGGTAGGAATACCAGGCATTCTCAGTTGTTTTTCAAAGTGTGGCACCGAACCAACTATGGAGCCACGGCTTTCGTTGATAGACTTGTTAAAAACTATAATAGGAATTTTGAGCATTATGATATTTTTAACTGTTCATTATCTCGTTTAAAGTGTTCTTTGTCATCGGTTATTGTATAAGTAATGCTTGTTTTTTTTTTTTTATATTTGGTTTGTTGTAGTTTGTTGTTTTATCTTATTTTTGTCTTTTAATTTGTATACAGTATTTAACATTGACGTACCATTTAGGTTTTTTTAAATCTGTAGTGTACTTGACACAATAAATAAATAAATAAATAAAAAATTGCATAACCCTAAGAGAAATTGTTATTATTGACATCATATAGCTTTGCCATTCTATCCTTTAGCTGATTAGTTAAGTTCTTTAAATTAATTGCTACCTAAATAATTCTCCTATATATTGTAAAAAAGTTTTTTTATTTACTTTCTTTTAGGATGCCATGAAGAGGTCAGTTGTTGGTATCTGGTCCTGCAAGAGGTGTAAACGCGTTGTTGCAGGTGGTGCCTGGGTATATGCAACCACCGCTGCATCATCAGTGAGATCGGCTGTAAGGCGTCTTAGGGAAGTTAAAGAACAATAGAAATAAGAACGTTGTATAAATTATTAAAAATTAAAAATAATTAAATAGTTTGTTTTTGTATCTAAGGCTTTTTTTGAAAAAGTTTTATCTATTTGGAAATTTATCGGTTGTTATTTTAATTTAAAATCAAGTTAGGTTTTGTGCCAGCAGGTCAGATGGATAAAAAGCAGATAATGCTTTTACTTTTCTTGATTCATTGAGTAATTTATAAATATATTTTAAAAGAATTTTTGGATAAATTACATTCAGAAATCAAAGAATTAGGAAGATAATATAAGAGGTACAAAAATATTCTATAGTTGTAAGATTCATTCAGTGCTATACAGGTGTGACGCAGAATGCAATGTAAAATTTTAACTTGCTGCACCTAGGGTTGCCACCTGCCCCTACTTGATAAGGACAGTCCTTATTTTAGGCGTTTTTTTCTTCTGTCTTCATTTCACCAGAAAATATCCTTAATTGAATAAAATCTAGTAAAAGGTTGCTGAGTAAACTGTGGGAGCTGTCAAGGCTTTTATGGACATTCAAAAAAATTATAAAAAATACTTTAAATATTTATTTAAAAATACAGTAAACTGGCAAAGTTTACTTACTTCCTTGCCTAGTAATATTTTTGTTAAAATGTATAGGTATCATAGTAAAAAGTCAGATCTATGGTTGTTACATTCTGATTTTTGTAATTTTAATAAAATTAAATTTATTTGACAAAATTGGAAATCTGCTTGTGTTTTTTACATGTTTAGCACTATAGAATGTGGACCTGTAGGAGCGTTGCCAGATTTTTTTCCGCTAATCGGGGGTTTATGAATCAATTACAAGAAAATCGGTATTTTGTTTCGAAAATCGGGGCACTATGAAAATTATATAAATACAAATCATCAAAACCACAATTATTTAAAATATTTAATACCAAAAAAAATTATGCCCAACAACAAATATAAAATGAATAAATTTCGAAACACTTGGAATACAAAAGTAAAAAAATACAAATAGTAACATTATTTAAATCAAATGCTAAAAAATTCATAGAACGTCCATTTTGAATAATTAATTGTCCTTTACTATCTGATGCTGAACATAAACTACTTAACCTGTCGCTCATGTTTATATATAATTATGCAATATTAAAGGAACATCTCACGGATTAAATATTTCTAGACCTATACCCGATTTCCGAAATTATCACAAAAAAACTTTAAATTTCTCGTAGGTAATTTCTGATTATTTGCTATAATTTCTGAATATGCCTGGATATTTTCCTACAATTTGCGAACATGTCGGATAATTTCGTATGATGTATGAAAACTCGTAACATTTCCAGACATTACTTTTTAATTAAAATTTCCCATATTTGGGTCGTGGAATTGCACGATATATATCAAGACATTGATATTGTGCTCTCACTAAAAGCTTAAGGGAAGTGATTGAGGATCTGGGAATGCTGTCTGCACCTGTTTTTCCGTGCTAGAGGATTTGTGTAAAAATAAAAATTTGATTACTTTTTCAAAAAACTGTAAATAAATGTCTAGAAAAAGGAGTCGGAATGCGAAATGCCACCTTTCTAAAAAGGTGGTAGTTCATCTTCGTCCTACTTAGAGGTGAGCGATTCGGTGATTTTTCGGTAACGTCTAATATTGTATTGTATTATGGATTTTTATCTTTGTTTTCTAGGAACAATTCGCCAGATTGCTCTCCGCCCAGGGTTTAGTCAGAGCTGGGGCAACCCTCCCAGATGATTTACACCTTATTCCAGTTTGGAGACGTTATCGGTAGGATGTCCGGATGGCAAGTTCTAAACTCCCGGATACCCCGAATCTTTAAAATACTTCTTAATTTATGAAATGTATCTTGACTTCTACTAGGTGCCCCTTGAGAGTACTACTGATATCACGAGATGACCCTTTTTTTCAAGCTATCCCCTTACCACTCACGCCACATAGCGGCCATTATGCTAATATTCTTTGTAGAACTGCGGCAGACGAACTGGATAGAATGCAGGAACCACTAGGCCTCACAGCGTCTGCTCCCTTTCTAGCGGGTTCGTTAGTTTTCACACTGAGCGGTTGAGTCTCCCGTTTCCCCCCGAAACGAAGCACCAGAACCGAACACGTGGAACCACTTTTGTTAATAATACAGAGGTCTGTCTACGACGAGACGAACCGGAAGACTGTCATAATATCATTATTATTGCAAAAATGGCGGCGACTTTCTAGTAACTGATTATTAAACCATCGCTACTTTTAACCACGGCGACGCGACATTCTGTTAGTGTTGTATTAAAATAATTTTGCTGTCACCGAAAATTTTTTTTTCTACCATGGAGAATACCTCTGGAATTTTATGATCGCTCCCGATTTTGACGTCCCTACGGGTTTGTGATCAGAAACAAATGAGTCAAATGAACCCCATATTGATACGTAAGTTTTTTTTGATGGCCATTCTGTAGATTTTGAAAAAAATATATATACCTACGTTTTTATTATTTTTATGTATTTTACATAGAGTATTAGAGTTGTCAGATTCTGAATAATAAGTTGTCTTTTTATATATTTTTTTATATTTATATAAGTGAATCATCGGTTAGCTAAGTGATAGGGTCTGTTTTAGCGATGCAAAGGTCCACATTCAAATCCTAGTTGTTAGAGCCTTAACTTTTTTTTAACAGAACTAAATTACTAAAAATGCGAATTAGGAAAACATTTGCACGCTTACAAAATTTCGGCCGTGTTTTAAAACATGGATTAACAAAAATTCTGATGGAATACTAATTATTTAACGGCTTATCCATAAATCCTTTAAATATCATGATTATGAAAATTCTGAAACTGCAATTGCAGAGAGTCAAAATTTGCCATTGCATTAGCTCTAAAAAATACTTTTTATTGCAGATTACTCTAAACCGTTTGATATTAATTCAACAAATAAGAAATGTTCAGAATCTTCTTCATTGTTAAAAATAGGCGTCAATTCATATGAATGGACAAAGGGTTCAATTTCAATCTATCTTTTTGGCACTGCACTTCGCAACTTGCCAGATTGCTCTCCGCCCGGGGTTTATTTAGAGCTGGAGCGGACCTTCCAGATAATTTACACCTTATTGCGATTTGGAGACGTTGTCGGTGGGATGTCCGGATGGCGAGCTTTGAACTCCCGGTCACCCCGTGTATTTCAATATCTTTAAATTTGTCTTTCTTAATAAACTCTTCTAATGCATCTTGGCTTCCATTAAATACCCCTTGAGAGTACTATTGGTCTCACGAGATAACCTTTTCTTTCAAGCTATCCCCTTACCCCTCCCACTCTCGCCGCATAGCGGCCATTACGCTAATATTCTATGTAGAACTGCAGCAGACGAACGGGATAGAATACAGGAACAACTAGGCCTAACACGTTCACAGCGTCTGCTCCCTTTCTAGCGCGGCCGTTAGTTTCCACTCTGAGCGTTTGAGTCTCACGCTTCCCCTCGAAATAAAGCAGCAAAACCGAACACCTGGAACCACTTATGTTAATAACACAGAGGTCTGCCTTCGACGAGACGAATTGGAAGACTGGACAAAGGGGTTAATCAACGAATGAACGGATATTTCATCCACATGGACTTCATGCATTTCTATGTTTGACGAAGCACAAAAGATTTGATGTGGACGAAGGGCTCCCCGAAGTCAAAGCCTAATTGATTATTCGCCCTAAAGACGGAATCGCTGCGCAATCAGTTGCACGTATGAACGGAGGGCAATTTTATTTATTCTTGAACATCTTCACGAATCCCGCCGCTTGCTGAATCTTCCGTTTGACAATCCTCGTTTTAATACAGGCCCACTTTTTTACATAACCCCCCAAAAAGAGAACCTAACGAAGGCCAACTTAAACGTAATACGCTTTTTAAAATACAATTTTTTGTGCCTATAAAAAAATATTTTAACCAAGACTCGGCAAATGCGGGACTCGTGAAGATGTTTAAAAATAAAAAACTGCCAATGAAGCCCTCTACACTAGGCGGGAGAATCAACGGATCGACGAATAGCGTGTAGCGGGCTGACGGGTGGAACACAATGGAGTTGCCGATTTCTTTTTACGTAAAACTATCGTATAAAAACGGAACTTAAATAGTAAGTATATATTTGTGATACAAAAATGGGTGTAAATTTAACGTTGGAAGTAAATACACAGGAAGAGAAATAAAGTTTGACGTAAATGGACGGAAACAATCGACGTAAATTAAATTGTGTTCCACGCTTAAGGCGTTTTCTAGATACAGTCTCCTACAAATGATGATAAAATTTCCGTGTGAAGTTTTTTCTTTTCTTAGTGTTGCTAATCCCTCTTTTGTATAGAAAAGACAGATATGTAATAAATTATTTAAAGTGTTTCTTAGTATATTTTTGTTCACTGTACAAAAGGCAATTTAAACGCAGTCGCATTGACGTCGGAAATGTTTATTGCTGACGTTCGTGCAGCAATATATAAATGGAAAATTAAAAAGTCTTCTAGTTGGCTAGATGTTGAAAATCAAGAGACCATAGCAAGAGAAAAGAGGAAGAAAATATTACGCCTGCGTCGACGTCACAAACTTTGTTTTTTGTGGTTAGGTTAAAAGTTTTGATTTCAGGTTTTCTTTAATTTCTTTTCCCTTTATATTATTTTGCAAAACTTCTTTTTTGATTTTTTTCTTAAACGGTGTGGTTTCGAATTGCCCATTAATCTTTCCGATTAAATTTAATGTCTTTTTATCTTTTATAAGTTATAAAACTCAAGAAGATGAGCAGCGAAGGATTTTTGTGTTGCGAGGTCAACGTACAATGGCTAAACAAGCAAGGCATGATGCAAAGAAAACTGGCGAATAAACGCTCAAATTTGAGAATTCTTCGGGGAGATAACCGAGACATTTTTATAGAGATAGTAGCAGACAAAGTAGCTCCAGTGAAACTTAAATTTGGGAAAGATTCACAGGTGCACAACAAGTTTATGAAAGAAGGAAAGTCATCTATCAAATTTCCTGTAGAAAATGCTACATTATTTTTATCAAATGCTCCCCCAGAACAGTTAAAGTCGTTTTTGAAGTAAGATACCTACATGTTGTATTTTATATTTGATATGGTAAATCTAATAAGCAAAAAGTTTCATATATAATTAAAGGCCATTTTTGCAAATTTAGTTATGATAATTTGTGTGGTTTGGTGATTTTTTTTAACTTTATTAATAATTGCTTCGTCAAAACATTTTATTTTGTCTAATTAAGTATGAAATGTATGTAAAAGACAATAGTGGAAAATGCTTAAAAATATAAAATTACATTATTACACACATATATACTTACCTAATATATAATTTAATTATATGCAATGGTTTTTTTATAATTAATTGAACATATAGTAACATTTTTTTTTCAACAAAAAAGTCTGAATTATTTATCTGAATTTCAAATAATTACGCCAGAGGTAATTGTTTCTTGACTGGTCAAAAGATTGTTATAAAAAATGGGAAATACATAACAATCAAACAGATGACAATATATTTTACCCTTAAATAATTTCTTTTAACTATGTTTTGGTAAAAAATATGTATAAATAAAGCTACATCAGATATGAAACAAGTTTACATTATGATAACTTTTTTAAAACAAATTATATTAATTCCTCTATATCAATTACTTGTGTAATAGGTAATGTCTTAACAGTACATAAATTAGTTAATATTTTTAGAACCTTATTTATTAAAATGACAAATGGAAAACCTACACAAAATCCAAATACGTCTTTGCGAACTCAGGTACTCTCACACAAACCCTCTCAGTATGAAGAAATCTCACCTGTTACAAATGGTGAGTTAGACAGGGCTTACAAAAAATCTAATGGTAGGTCAACTGATACAACTCCGTCTCCTCTGGCTGGAAAGAAAAGGAAAATTGAAAGGTAGGTAAAAACTTATGATAAATATTTAGAAACTAAGTCTCATTTATGAGCGAGCATTTGCATCTGAACAGTATTCCTCCATGATAATTGGAAATAAAAGGAATTGGTAAATCAGTTAACGAAATTATTAGATATTCTCTTTTGATAAAAATCAATAACAAGCAGGAACTTGGGTCTTTTGATTGGCAATGAATAATAATAATAATCCTTGTTTAGTTCAACATATAGAGATAATGAATACCTCAAAATTAGTTAAAAATAGAAACTGTGCAATAAGTGTTGTGTTATTTATTTCCTGTTCTATTTGGGATTATTGCATTGCTGTAATGACATCAGCTAATCATCTATTGACTTCTGTATACACTTAAAACTTAATTTTTGGCATTAACTGTCTCATATTTGTTAAACTAAACATTCATTGAAGAGACCTATGATGTCTTATTAGTTATTATAACCCATATTTGAATCTAGTCTAAAGCAGTTGCAGGTAAAGATCATTATAAACCCAGAATTTCCACACTTTTTTATCTATCTATACTATATCTAATATCTATATCTAAATATAACCAACCTTGGAAGAATCATTTTTTTAATATAAAATCGAAAAAAACCTTTTTATTTTCTTCTCCCTGTTTTTTTGTAAAAGTTACAGAAAACAAAAATAACTTATAGTTATAGTTAGATTTGACATTTGTTATTATGGCCATTCCAACTTGGTCATATTCATGTTTTTATACAGTTTTGTGTTGTAAACTCTCTTAATCTAATTTTTAAATCAGTTATTTTAGGAAGCTATTGTCCTATTTTTGCCACATTTATTGCCTTTAATTAGTAATCATTAATTATCTAATCTAGTCTAACCTTACCAATTTTTGTTTCTTCTTCTAAATTTTCATTTTCATATGGACTTCTAACACTGGAACCTGTGGTGGAAGATAGATCAAAATACAAGAGTTCTAACCACACTACACCACAACTTGTTACGTTCTGGACGCGCGTTTCGCTAACCAAGTTAGCATCATCAGCAGATGATATAAACTGTTTGTGTTATAGATGATATAAACTGTCAGTTTATATCATCTGCTGATGATGCTAACTTGGTTAGCGAAACACGCGTCCAGAACGTAACAAGTTGTGGTGTAGTGTGGTTAGAACTCTTGTATTTTGATTTTCATATGGATCAATGTTGGATCTTGTTTTCTCTACTACGCCTAATATTAACGTAGACGTCTGTAATGACACCTTATTACCCTGTGATAAATACCATCCAGCAATATATTTTAATTTACCAGTAGATAAGAATGAAATGCCAAATATGTTATTTGAATATGAATATTTTAACTTTAAATTAGCAAATTATATTGAGATAAATCATTTTCTATCAAATGTAGATTGGGACCAGGTTCTTAATGCTCAGGATATTAATCAGGCCTTAAATGCTTTTTATAATGTTGTTTTCACTTGTATTGAGATTTATGTTCCGAAATTAAAAGCAAAAAATAAAAAGTTTCCAGACTGGTACAGTATGGAGCTGAAAAATGCAATTATTAACAAGAAAATTATGCACAGAGAGTGGAAACAAACACACTCCTACAGCGATTATATAAAGTTTAGTAATCTTCGTCAACAGAGTAAAACACTGTATAAGGTGTGTTATCAAAATCATATAAATAAAATTCAAGATAATATCAAGCAAGATAGTAAAGAATTTTCGAAGTATATACATTTGAAACAAAAAAATATGGAATTGCCATGCTCCATGACATATAAAAATTGTACCTCCAATGATCCTCAGGAAATAGCACGATTATTTTCTGAGCATTTTGGATCTGTCTTTGTCAGCAATAATTGTGATATTCCTATAATACAAGATGATAATAAATTAGATTTAAACAGATGTGATATAGATATAATGGATATTTTTAATTGTATAACAAACTTAAAGTCTAAATTAGGACCAGGATTGGATACTTTGCCTGTAACATTTTTTAAAAATTGTTTGTGTGTTTTATCTGATGTGTTGTTGAGAATATTCAAGCTCTCTTTGAATACGGGCACATATCCTGATCTTTGGAAGATAACTTATATAACGCCTATCTTTAAAAATGGTGACAAGTCTATTATTGAAAATTATCGTCCTATCTCTAAAATGTGTATAATGGCAAAAGTGTTTGAATGTATTGTATCAAAGCAAATATCACGTCTGCTTGGTAATGCTGTTTCAACGGCACAGCATGGTTTTATGGAAGGTCATTCCACAACGTCAAATTTGTTAGTTTATCAGGAATTCTTGTTGGGTGCTTTGGAGGAACGACATCAAGTTGATGTGGTGTATACTGATTTCTCCAAGGCATTCGACAGAGTTAATCATGATATTCTCATTGGAAAGCTGGAGTCAATTGGGGTGTATGGTGAATTGCTGATGTGGATGAAGGATTACTTGTGCAATCGACGTCAAATTGTGAAGATCAAGAATTTTTATTCGGATGAAGTTTTTGCTACCTCGGGTGTCCCGCAGGGATCACATTTGTCTCCTTTATTTTTCAATGTTTTCATTAATGATATTGTGACTGAATTCAGGTCTAGTAGGTATGTACTTTATGCTGATGACTTGAAAGTGTTTAATGTTGTTGATAGCGTTGATGACTGTTTGAAGCTGCAGAATGACTTAGACTCACTCTCAGCCTGGTGTGATAGAAATGGCATTGAGTTGAATGTTAACAAATGTAAAATTCTTACAATTTCAAGAAAGAAGAATGCAATTACTTTTAATTACTTAATAAACAATGAACAGTTGGAAAGAGTTAACCAAATAAAAGACTTAGGAATATATATAGATAATGAACTAAGGTTTGATTATCATATCAATCATATTAGAAATAAGGCCATGAAGATGTTGGGATTTATTACTCGTACCTTGAAGGATTTTGATGACTTAAATTGCTTTCAAACTTTATACTATTCATTTGTACGATCTATTGAGTATGCAAGTCCGGTGTGGTCTCCGCAGTATCAGGTCTATATCAAGTCTTTGGACAAAGTTCAAAAAAGGTTTTTCCGATTTATAGCTTTTAAATTGGGCATATCTAATGAACAAATTAATTATCCAGATATTGAAAAATTACTTACTATGGACACTCTTAAGAAACGGCGAGCTCAGTTAGATGTGTCCACCTTATTTAAAATTGTTAATAATATTATTAAATCACCTGAGCTACTTTCATTAATACCTTTGCATGTACCCCAGCGTGTAATGAGGGATAATGATCTATTCTTTATACCATTTCATAGAACTAATTATGGAATGAATAGTTCTATATCTAGGTTTTGCAGATTAGCTAATGAAAAGTGTGGCGAACTCGATTTTTTTAACAATTCACTGAAGTCCTTCAAAGGTTATATTAAGAAACTGGATTGGTAACTGTTTATGTAATTTTATTGTTGATTTTTTGTTTACATTGTGATGCTCTATAACTTTTTGTATGGGAAACCGTTAATAAACATTTTATTTTTATTTAGTTATTTATTTTATTCATATAATAATTAATTAAGACATAATTAATTTAATTTGTTTAAAAATGTATTTTTGCTGCAAAAAAAATTAAACAATTAAAAAACATTGTTCTGATGACTGTCCCAAATATAACTTTTTTAACAAGTGAGTTATTTAACTGTTATTTATTTTATTTCACTTTCATATTTGTGTGAACTGTGTTTCGTGTGAAGTTTTATGTTATAATTGTTAATAAAACTGCGTTTTTATGTGTAGTGTCTTTTGAAAGTCACCTCGTGTCATTCAGTAGGGAAATGAGATACAATTTTTGTAAAGGGGATTATGGTGGTTTTGAACTAAAGTGATATTGATGAAATTGTAGAAACTTTCTTTACAACAGTTTATGAAGCAATTGACCTTTTCCTACCAAAATATTATGTAAAAAGTTGAAACTTCCGTATATGGTTCTCTGCTTAGCTTATTAAAAAGATAATAGCCAAGAAAGATGCACATGCAGGGTATAAATCGACAGGTGCTTATCAATATTATGCAAAATTTTCTAGATTGAGAGATAAATGTAAGACAATGTCTGATCAGTATTATAAGGACTGGGTTTCCAGTATGGAAGATAGAATGGGAGAAAGTACAAATGAATTCTGTAAGTTTGTGAATAATAGACCAGGGGTCAAATAATGGTGTACCAGATGGTATGCATCTTGGTAAGAAACATGTTGAAGGTGGAGAGAACATAGCTCATATCCTCTAGATCAGGGGTACTCAATCGATCGCGAGTGCTTTTTGAGTAGATCTTTTTTAATAACTAGGTACTTAACTAAACTACAAAAATTTATTACGTAATAAAATAACACTCTGCTAGCGGCAAAAGGCGGCTTTATCAAAGGAACGCGCGGTACTTGTCAAAGAAAAGCCGCGTTTTTTATTCTTGCCGCTTTTCTAGAAATTTCGGGCGGCGCGTTTGACGGGAACATTCGAGACTCGTTCACGCCGATATAAATGTTGCGCCTGCAGAAATTGGAGTCATTCTGAATTGCAACTTGAAGGCAATACTACTTCGATACAAAGTATATTATTAAATAGTATAAAATGAGTGCAGTGAAGAAATCTAAAACGTATCATTTTAATAACAATTGGGAGGAAGTGGTAACTTAGAGAGGCATCATAAAACGGTTCATAAAAACTATGAAAAGGATTTTCCGCCCCAGAGTGAATTAAGAAAATGAAAAGTACGTGATTTGATATCTTGTTTGAAAAAAGAACAAACCATGTTTACAAGACCAGCCAAACAATCAAAAGCTGCTACGATCGCGTCATTTAAAATATCTCATATATTGGCGAAACACAAGAAACCATTTGAAGATCGATCGGTTGTGAAGGAAGCATTTATTGAAGCAGGTGAGACTTTATTTAAGGATTTTAAAAATAAACAGAAATCATGTCTACTATTAGAGAACTTCAGTTATCTCGTCCAACTGTCACAAGGCGTATTGAAGTCATGAGTCAGGACATGGCAGATAAACTAAAAAATGATATTATGGAATGTACATACTTTTCTTTACAGTTCGACGAATCCACCGATATTACAGACACTGCCCAGCTGTGTATTTTTATTTGGATGGTATTCAGTGACATGTTGGCTAAGGAAGAATTTTTGACAATCAGTCCTCTGAAGGGGAATACCCATGGCGAAGATATATATGACGTTTTCTTCAATTGTATTCAATTTTGTAAAAAACTACAAGCTACCAATATATAAATTAGTGTGCATTACAACCGATGGAGCACCAGCAATGACTGGAAACAAAAACGGTTTTGTGGCATTGTGTCGAGCTAATGAAGATTTCCCTTCATTTTTTTCAATCCATTGCATTATACATCAACAAGTTTTGTGTTCACAAATTTTAAACATGGAAGAAATTATGGGCATTGCAACAAAAATTGTGAATTTCATCCGTGCACGTAACTTGCAACGGCGACTCTTTAAGTTGCAGTTGGAAGATAGGGAGTCAGCTGAACATACTCATTTAGTTCTTCACACGGACGTCAGGTGGTTGAGTCGCGGAAAATTCCTAGAAAGGTTTCAAGAATTATTGCCTGAAATAACAGCTTTTCTAGATGAAAGAGGTGATGACACTCAGATGTTAAAAAATGAAAAATGGCTGACTGATTTGGCATTTTGAATGACATCACAATGCACTTAAAGACCATTAACTTGGAGCTTCAAGGTAAAGGAAAAACTGTCATTGAGATGATTAGCGCAGTAAACGCCTTCAACAGTAAATTGTAACTTATGATAGATCAACTGAAAAGAATGGATCTGAAACATTTTCCGTCTTTGAAAGCAAGGATTCCTCAATTGAATTATGATACGTATGAGGCTGAATTATCAAATATTTTGGGACAATTCGAAGTAAATTGGCAAATGTAGCATCATTTATGAGTAATCCTTTTTCATGTAAAAACATTGAGGAATTAGCTATTGAAATAGCAAGTCAGTTTAATATGAACTCATGTTCCGTTGAAAATGAGTTGGTTCAGATTATATCAGATATACATCTCAATGCTACAGCATCTGATACAGATTTCTGGTGTTTTATATCCGAAGATAAATATCTAAATCTAAGGCAAATCGCCCTTCAACTGACAGTAATGTTTGGGTCAACTTACCTGTGTGAGTCTGCATTTTCTGAAATGAAGATAATTAAGTCAAAATATCACAATCGACTGACAATCATATGTCATCATGCTTGCAATTAGCACTCAGTGGTTACACACCATCTTATGCAAAGTATGCTGAGGACATGCAGTGCCACGCTTCAATATCCAAAGTCACTCCTTAGTTAAGTGTAACACCATATGTAACTTTTGTTTTGTAACAACCAATAAACTACCAATTTTGAATAACTATGAGTTTTTTCATTGATATTGTAAAGAAGAACCTAACTAAACCTAACACAAACCTTGACTAAAATAATGTATATTGTGTGGAAAGCCAATATCTATATATGCTACGGTACACCCTACCTAAGTAGGTAGGTAGGTAGGTAGATAGGGTGTATGTATGACAACCCTGCATCACACTTACTTGCAGCCTCTCAGAGTCGATCGTAAGTAGTCTAAAAATATTGAGGTAGATCGCCAGCAGTTCAAGTTTGAGCACCCCTGCTCTAGATCACTAGAGTACTATGTACAGAAGTTTCAGTGCTGGGAATGATGTGTCTGTATATGTATCTGTTGATGTAACTGGCTTACAGATAACTTATGATGCCTTACTTAGTACTCTTTTAACTCTAAATGCCAAAAAAGATTTTGTTGTCACTTTGGTCGTATCTTTTGAGTGACATCAGTTCGCTGACTACCTTAAACTACCTTAAAACATTTTTAAACATTAAAAAAGTTTTTATTTTAAATTATAAAAATTATGTTTATCTCTCTATATAAATATTGAGACATTCAGGCAAACAGTGGTTTATTTGTAATACTAGATTATTAATAGATTTTTTTTTATAGATCATCATACTTTTACTTAATCACATTGCAAGGAAACAAAACTCTATTTGATGATTTCAGTAAATTTTATATAAATTTTTTTTCTAAATCACTTTTTAACTTATATTCTGATAATTTGAAGTTTTATCATAGTATATTCTATTTATTTACTTATTATACTAAATAATTAAGGGATATTCCTTTAGTTTAAAAAAACCAACCCCTATAAATGATTACTTCTTAGACAATATACCACAAACTATCCAGGGGATTCTGAGTAGTTTTCTTAACAGTGGTGCTCAGTGAGAGCCTGAAATGGCTTAATGTTGGTAACATATGATGATATTATAAGATGTATAAACAGCATTAAGAGCAATGTTGTTGGTGCTGATAGCATTTCTGTGAAAATATTAGAAGCTTTTCTTCCTACTGCCTAAAGACATTGAATAATATGATTAACTGTTCTCTACTTGTTCTGTGCCTGAAAAATTTTCTATTCTATTTTTATTCTAAAAATCTTGATCACCTTATCGCTAATATTAAAGAAGATCTTCTTCAACTTAAGATGTGGTTTACCAAAAATATTTTGAAAATAAATGGTAAAAAAACTAAATGTATGCTAATTGCAAATAAAAACTATCAACAAGAGTTTATTGTGAGGGATATAAATGTAAAAATAGGTGATGATATAGTTGAGGCTGCTGATCAAATGAAATACCTAGGTTTTATTATTGATAAGAATCTAAATTTTAAAGAACATGTGTTATATATAATTGACAAAGTGTCTAAGAATGTGAACTTTCTTTCAAGAGTAGCGTCGTTTTTGTCTCAGTTTTCTAAGATCACTGTTTATAATACGTTGGTGTTGCCCCACCTAATTTACAGTTCTTCCATATTATACACAGCAAATAAAAACGAAATTTCCAGGCTACAAAAATTGCAGAATAGAGCGATGCGCATTATTTTGAACAAAAAACGAGAAACTCCCATAAAGGACATGCTCGAAACATGAGAGTGACTTCCAGTTCAAAAGTTTTTAGAGTTTCAGGTTATGGTATTAATATTTAAGATAAGTAATGGATTAACACCAAATTATTTATCCGACAAGTTATGCACTCATGATTCTGTCCACCAGTACTCTACTAGAAAAATTTTATGTAGTCACCAAAAATAAAAAAAGCACAGAAAACTCCTTGTTCCATAAGGGGGTTATTTGTTTTAATGCTCTTCCCGAAAAAATAAAAAAAATCGGATAGCCTAAATTTGTTTAAAAAACATTTAAAGGACTACTTAAGGTAATTAATTGTATAAAGTATAATGTTTTAGATTAATAATGAAAATGGATAATTTTATGTTAAAATTGTTGTTTCTTCTTATCTGTGTTTGGAATTTTAATGTACTGACCTCATAACTTTTTAAATGTTTATTTATGTTAAAATTGCTGTATTCCTGTTTTTTAAATTTATATTTATTGTGAATTTATATGCATATTGACTTCTTTAGTTTCTATTAAGTACACATGTGTTGTTTTTTTATATATAATCTGTCATGTGTTGATATTCCAAGATATGTTTTTTTACATTGTGACCATTTTTTTTTAAATTGACAATTATTATTATTGTTCTTTTGTATATTAGCTAAGTGCTAAATAAAGGATTATTATTATTATTATTACAAATATTGCAAAAAATCTAAAACTCATGTATAAGGTGTGTTATTAACTTGACATACAAAGACCAAGTCAGTCAACATATTGATCATTTCAGTCATAACATGGCCTAGAGGCTCAGATCTGACAGATCACTATCATTGTAGGCTGTACTTTGTGTTTCTCTTTATGTCTTCAAGTAAAATGTTCTTTTTTATATATATTTTGTGTTAAACTATTTTATTTAAAGGTAGTTATTAAAATACACCTGGTTGTACTTTCAACCTTTGTACGTACTATGTTTTTTTCCCAAGCAGATTTTTTTTATATTTATATGAATGTACATTTTATCTCCTGAATATCTTTTTAAAATTGGCTTTGGCACTTCAATATGGCCATCAAGTTGAAATTGTCCCATATAATACATAAAATATAAATCATATTATGCTCTAGGAAGTACAGTAGTTTGTGATTTCCTTAGTGCTTATTAATTATTAGTATTTTTTAATTAACTATTTATTTATTATGTATTATTCAAGTAATTTTTAATTTAGTTAATCTTGCATTATTGTTTTTCCTTTAATTCTAATTAAAAATAATGAGTTTTTCATGCATTTCTTATGTATAAAATATCATAATTACGTTTTTACATTGAAGTTGGATATAATACTCAAAAATAAATTTCTTATTTAAGAACAAGTGGTGACAAAGCGCCTGCTGCGAAAAAATTATACTCAGGTACCCCCATTCCGAATGACCAATTGGATATTGAACAGAAAGATGTATTAGATGCTTGCCTGTTGGGACAGAATGTATTTTTCACAGGTAGTGCTGGAACCGGAAAAAGTTATTTACTTAGAAAAATCATTGGTGCTTTACCCCCGGATGTGACTGTAGCAACTGCCTCAACAGGTAGGTACCCTATTTTCCTAATTTACTTTTATCTGTTTATTATAGTCCATATGGTGGATTTTAATTCTCTACATTAAGTTTAAAAACCTGTTTGTTGTTATAATAAAATTCAAATTGAATCAGTAATTTTTTTTTGTTACATTTTTAACCACAACTTACCATGAATAAGATATTTCAATAAATAAAATAAAATAAATGATTTTTTTTTAATAACAGTCAAATTAAGTTGGAAGTTGTTTTTAAGTGCAGAGTAGCTAATAATATTATAAACCATTAAATAAATTAATAAAGACACTTACAAATGTTAAAACCCTATGTTTCCCAGTATAGATTTCAAATAGATTCAATATATACAGACTTCGCCAAGATATTTGACAGACATTCTTTTGTGGAGGCTTGTACATGTGAGTGTCTGTGGCTCTCATGCTGGCTTCATTTCATACGTAAGTGGTGGGCTGAAAACAGGTGGTTTGAGTGAAATGAAATTAATGTACCTTCTGGAATTCCACAGAAGTCACACCTTGAGTCTTTTTTATTTAATTTATTTATTAATAAAATTAGTGAGTCACTGTCTACCTTTAATTTTCTTCTATTTGCTGATGACCTTAAAAATCTTTTCAAAAATAACTTGACAAACTTTTCCTAATGGTTTACCATTACTAGAATAGGTCCCAATATAAAAAAAAATGTCACGTAACCAAATTTTACCCTATCCGATCACCAGTAGTTATTCAGTATATCTTATAGGACTCCCCTCTTCCAAATTTGTCTTCTGGGAGTTTCTCTCGACTAATCGTTATTATTTATTAACCAAATAAATAATGTTATCAATAAAGCACTCAAATGCCTTTGATTTATATTTATTAAGAGCTGTTGTTATAATTTTGTCAATTCTGGAACAAAGTCCTATATTGTTCACTAGCTTGAACCCATTTAGAGTACTGCTTTTGTGTATGATCACAACAATATCAAGTGCATATTGGAAATCTGGAGAGAGTTCAACATACATTTTTAAGCATTATAGCATTCAGAGTGGGACTCAATTTTGATGAGTATTCAGATATTTAAATTTTTGGGCTTGATACTTTTAATCAATCAATCAATTAATCAATCATTTATTTCCTCAATTGAAAATTATTACAATAGTCATACAATAATTGAAGAAAACGTCTGAAAATAACTTAAATTACTAGTAAAAAAATATAAAATTTATTTATTTATTTATCACTATTACAGCATCAACAGCCAAGGCCAATTACAGACACCATATAAGTAATACATAAAATAAAAGTATACATAATAATAAAACATAAGTCTTACCTAGACCTGGGTCTGAGATTCATATAATCTATCTTCCATCAGTTTTGTAAAACCTTTTAAATTAATTAAGTCTAAATCCAAGTCACTAGCATAAATATTAAAGTAATTACACATTTTATAAATTGGTGAGCTCTTATAAGTGTTTGTCCTAGGAAAATCCAAATTAAAAATCTTTCTTTGTCTTGTATTTCCAACACTCACACAGAATGGAAGTATTGAAAGAATTTCTGGTGAATTAATTTTATTTGTTAAAATTTTATAAAGATATACTAGAAATATTTGGTATGTCGATTTTCTAAAGATAATCTCCTAAATCCATCCAGTGACAATTTATGATCATATCCTTGTTTTGGATAATATCCATATTTCTTATAAAACATATATTTCAAAAATTTACGCTGCACGCGTTCTATAGTTTTAATCCAAACCTCGTATTGCGGACACCATATTATGCTTACATACTCCAACCTCGGCAATACAAGACTGTCAAATAATTTCAGACAACACTCAACACTAAAGTCCTTAGTAGACCTGATGATGAAGCCCATTGTTTTAGATCTTCTGGCAAATGAACACAGTCCTGAATAGAGGCTATTTACTTATACATTTTAAAGTCATCGGCAAAGAGTAAGCCTTCTGAACTACACATAACAGAACAACAGTGGTCCCAAATTGGAACCTTGCGGAACTCCAGATGCACTGGTGTATACATCAGACCTGGAACCCTTGACTTCGACATATTGTTGTCTATTAGTCAAATAAGATCTAATTAAATAATAAATAAATATCCAACAATATTTCTGTATCCTTTAGATCAGCATGAGACTCTTAGGTTACTAATGAACCTTCCCAATAAATTCTCAGCCGGACTGGATGAGATTCTGACAAAAGTAATAAAATATGATGCAGAATTTCTCTGTGAACCCCTGACACATATTATAAATGTATCTTTTTCGGCGGGTGCATTCCCCACGGAGCTCAAAAAGGCTAAAGTGGTCCCTGTGTTTAAAAAAGGAAATCCCCAGTTGCTTAGTAGTTACAGACCCATCTCACTGTTATCGTCCGTGTCAAAGGTCTTTGAAGAAGCTCTTTACAACAGAATTCTCAATTTTGTTACTTCCCACAATATACCGGCCACCCACCAGTATGTTTTTATACCAAAAAAGTCCACAGAGCAGGCGATTTTTGCGGCTGTCAGTTATGTTGTGGAGAATCTGGAGAAAAATCAAAAAGTAGCAGGCCTTTATTTTGACTTGTCAAAGGCTTTTGACACGATCAATCATCGTCTGCTCCTTGAAAAACTGGATGGGCTAGGTATACGAGGTGTATGTCTGTCCCTTCTACAATCCTATATAACAGGCAGACAGCAATCAGTTTGCATCCTACACAATGGGAAAACACATTACTCATCCTTTCAAGGGTTGCAGCAGGGGTTGCCCCAGGGATCAATTTTGGGACCCTTGTTGTTTTTACTGTATGTGAATGAGCTCTCCGGGGGAATTCCTGGTGGTGGCTTAGTCTGTCAGTATGCGGATGATACATCAGTTATGCTGGCGGCTGCCGCCATGGCTGAACTATCGGGGTCTTGTTCGCGTGAAGTGGAGGCAATGGGCTCCTGGTGTGAGGATAACTTCTTAAAGCTCAATGCTGACAAGACAGGTCAGATTCTGTTTGGTAAAACTAAATAGAGTGAGTCACTTTATGTGAAATCGGGTGCTAAATCCATACGCATGTCGTATCCGCACTATGTATGGCCTCCATCCCAGGGAGAGTTGTAAACCTTGCTTCTCAGGCCAAAATATATTAACTGCTCCTTGCCTGTACTTTCTGGCCTTAGTAATGTACATAAAAAAACAACCAAATCTCTTTGACAGAAATCTGGATCACTATTCGTCGGAAATGAATGTTGTGATTCGAAATAGAACCAACCTTATCATTCCTCTCCATAATACCTCCTTTTTCAAGAAAGGTCCTCTGTATATGCCTTTAGCATTTCAAATGCTGCTTACAGAAACAAAGCAAATTCAAAGCATTTCAAAATTTAGGAACCAACCTATCCAATACTTACAAGCTAAATGATTTTACTCTTTTAATTTTGAAGATGTTTAAAATTTTTAATTTGTGTTTTGTTAATTCGTCATATATATTTGTCATATTTATTTGTTGACCTACTTATTAAAGTGTGGTCCTTATTTTAATTTATTTTATTTTAATTGTCACATATATATTTTCATTGTCTATATTTCAATATAGCATATCATGTACTCTCTTATGACGTTACTTTGTGATTGTGATCATATTGTTGGCAATAAAGTTATTATTATTATTATTAAATGAATTAAACCGTTACTTACATTGTTCTGATAGGAGAATTTAATTATTAGACTATGTTTTATCCTGTCAAAAGCCTTCATCATATCTGTAAAAATTACATCAACTTGTTTTTTGTTATTAAATGCAGAGTGGACAAACTTACAAAATGTTATTAAGTTGGTTAATGTAGATTTATTGGGTAAAAAACCATGTTGGCATTTAGATATGTTATGCTTAACTTCTTCATATAATCTATTAAAATATATAATATAATATAAAATGTAAAAAAGTCTTGGTGGGAATAACAGTTATTAAGTTGCAGTTTTCAGCTTTATCTAGCACTTTGGGCAAAACACACTGTATACAATACAATATTTTATCATGTAACAGATATGCACCAATTAGATTAATGCAGGAATGTTTACAGTGGTTACCAGTGTCTGAATACATAACTTTAAATGTGTTAACCCTAATTTTTATAATTAAGATTGGTTGTATGCCTCCTTATCTGTGCAATAAGCTTATGTATAATAATGACGTGCATAGCTATAACTCTAGGCAGCAGAATAACTTCTTTATTGTGCCTAGAAATAAAAGAATGGGTGAAAATTCTATTTTCTTCAAGGGATTTGATATGTTTAATAAGCTACCAGATTTCATAAAACATTGTCAATCTGTTTATTGTTTTAAAAAACAGCTCAAGGCATATTCTTTGGAGCCATGTAATTTATGTGTTATGCCTTGAGAAGCATTTATTGTTAGTTTTGATTTTATTTTATATTTGTTGTTTCTGTGTTAAATGTTTTTTTCTGACTTTTAAAATTAGTCTAGTTGTGTGTAGTTTATTTAGTTTAACTTAATGGATTTTCATTTATTTTTAATTGACTTCATTATTACTAGTGGAATGATTAGATTTATTATTATAATTATTGTTCTTGTGTTAAATGTTAATTCATTTTATGTACTTTTGAGTTGTTTAACTTTCATTAGTTTTGCATGGACTTGTTTTTATAACCTAAATAAACGATTCAATATAATATATATAAAAATGTTATACATTAATCTTTTATAATTTCTTTCTTTTTTAAAAATTGTATATTTGTTAATTAGTTTTTATAACCTAAATAAACGATTCAATATAATATATATATGGTGTTTATGGTCCAGAAAAGTGTAAATGTGGCAGACCTCAACAAATCTGTTTTACAGAATATTATGTAACCTTGTAAGCACGACATTGAGAGTTTAAAAGAGATATTTTAATATTAAAAAAAACTATTGTTTTTTTTATTTGTTGTATTGGATTTTTTTAATAGTTCAATATACCTTCTGTTTAACATCACAATTATTTGTATAACTATTTGTTTAACTTTTTGGTTTTAACATACAGGGTGTTTTCAATAAATTGTATTTTTTTAACGTGTTTGTTTTCACCTTATGCATGTATTAAGCATTTGTTTCTGGCGTCAGTTATGATCAAGAATAATTCTTTTAAATATTTATACATGACTGGTGTATTATAGAGAAGAAGAGTTTTTTTGACAGCTGACAATTTTTTTTTAATAAATCACCCCAATAAGTTACACAGAACTGTGAAAACTGTGTTTAATAATTTTAAGTAGTTTAGAAGTTACGGGGATTTTTGACAGATGTCTAGTATTTTTTTTATTAATTACGCTAATAAAATTTACATTGAACTGGGAAAACCATATTTAAAAATTTTAAGCAGTTCCAAAGTTACAGGGAATTTTTTTTGAGCTGTAAAAAAATCCTTTTTTGATGAATTCCGCCTCTAAATGTTACATTAAATACACTATTTATTACCTAAAAATCCAAATCAATACTTTAAATTCTTCAAAAGTATCAATAAAGCAAAAAAATTAAAAATTAACGGCTGCAAAAAGAAATTTTTGACCATTTTTACACAACTCTTCTAAATCGATGTTTTATTCTGAAATGTTTCACTATCTTTTTTTTTGTGGGTTTTTTTTATGTTACATATTCTTTATACAGTAATTGTTGTTCCTACTATTAGTGGATATTGTTTGGGCTTCTATACATTTGCATTTAAATTTGTATTAATTTTGTAATTAGTTTTTTGAGCTAAATAAACAATTCAAATAAGCTATGAAAAATATTACAGTTCTTAAACCAAAATTTCTAAAGAAATAATATCCTAAATATAACTACTGCCTTTATATAACATAATATATGCTTTACTTGTATATTGGAAACCTGCCAAAGTGTCGAAAAATTTTATCAAAGAGTGAGACCCGTTAAAAGAAATTACACTAGAGCCAGTTCTGGAAGACTAGATTTTTTAAATATTATAATATCCTATCTATTACCAAAATTTCCAAATTGATACTAATAATCTGACAAAAGTTCTAATAGAGAGAAAAAAAATTGAAAAATTCGCAGCTTCGAAAACAAAATTTCCCCAATTTTCCGATGTATTGTACCGAGATGTTTCACTAGGAAAAAAATTATAATAATAATAATAAGTTATTCTTCCATAAAATCATTTACATATGACCAAGGTTTTGTCAAAAATTATAACTAAGACTAAAGTACACAATTAGATACCTATATATAAATAAAATGACAAATCCTTGTGCAAGCGTAGTATGGTGATTTTTCGTAGAAGGTGGAGTTATGGATTGGAAAAACAAGATTGTTTCTATTCCTGGTTGGGTACTGGTGCAGTTCTGAAGTTCTGGTAAAGCTTTCTTTATTTTTATATATATAAAGGGTGCTTTTATATATGTATATTGATAGCATCGTCAATGTCTTTTGCGATCTGAAAACTTCCCTGCATGTTTCCGTTGGTTTTAGTCCAAAGATTAAACGCACAATCCGTTTCTGTGCCACCACAATCTGATTCACACCGACAGACTGTCCCCAGAGCATTACATTATAGCTGAGGTGTGGATACACTAGTCCATAGTAAGCCGTTAAAAGCGTCGTAGTTGGGATACCCTGTTTTAGTTTTAAGAGGGCATAATATGCTTTGCTCAGTTTATTAGAAATATGTTCTAGTTGCATTTCCCATTTATATCTCTTAAACCAGGATTTCTAAAGGGAAAACGTCCTATGTATACCTACTGCCCCCTGTATAGCGACTTATCCTAACATACAATAAAGATGCTCATATTTACTGTTACACTCTCTATGGTCTACCATAGAAACATACAAAATTTAAAAAATCTGAACCGGTACACTGAAAATCTGCCAGGGTATTAAAAAATCCCGGGCTACATACTGAAAAATCTATCCTGTATCTAATTAAATGCAAGCATTTCGCTGCTCCAACTCATTCAAAAAAAGGTAATCGAATAGCACTTCTATCAAGCGAATGTCAAGATTACTGATATATTCAAAATGTTAGCAAAATGTCTTAAAGATATTTTACAAAATGGGGGAAAGTGTTGCACCCCAAATTGTGGCTATCTTCCTAAAAATATCTAAATTTTACAACACCATTCTCAAAAATAGCCAAAAAATCGTTTTTGTGGCCCTAACATCAAATAAAATATATACTCACTAGTTTTGACAGCGGCTATTATTATAACCACGCTGAATTGATTGAAAAAAAATTGAGGAAAATGGATTTTTTTAAAAGAAGCGGCGTTATAATTTGCTTACACTTGTGTCAAGATATTGGTCTATAAAAATTTTTTCTCTCATCTATGCTTTTTCAGAATCCTTTTTGTTTTTCTCAAAAACGTGAACCTTTTGCCACCAGAGGGTGTTCAATGGACCCTGGTTTTGACCAGAATATGTGATTTAAAAATAAAATAAAAAACTTCCCAAACTTCTATCGTGTCCAGTTTTAATAGTGTTCATGAGACTGTAAAAAAGAACATTTCCTTGTGCAAGCGTAGTTTGGTGATTTTTTCGTAGAAGGTGGAGTTATGGATTGGAAAAATAAGATTGTTTCTATTCCTGGTTGGGTACTGGTGCAGTTCTGAAGTTCTGGTAAAGCTTTCTTTATTTTTATATATATAAAGGGTGCTTTTATATATGTATATTGATAGCATCGTCAATGTCTTTTGCGATCTGAAAACTTCCCTGCATGTTTCCGTTGGTTTTAGTCCAAAGATTAAACGCACAATCCGTTTCTGTGCCACCACAATCTGATTCACACCGACAGACTGTCCCCAGAGCATTACATTATAGCTGAGGTGTGGATACACTAGTCCATAGTAAGCCGTTAAAAGCGTCGTAGTTGGGACACCCTGTTTTAGTTTTAAGAGGGCATAATATGCTTTGCTCAGTTTATTAGAAATATGTTCTAGTTGCATTTCCCATTTATATCTCTTAAACCAGGATTTCTAAAGGGAAAACGTCCTATGTATACCTACTGCCCCCTGTATAGCGACTTATCCTAACATACAATAAAGATGCTCATATTTACTGTTACACTCTCTATGGTCTATCATAGAAACATACAAAATTTAGAAAATCTGAGCCGGTACACTGAAAATTTAATAGTGTTTAGAAAATGGCACGGACAATATAACACTCACCCTGGGCAGTGTTATAACAAGTAAACTGCTGACATTGACCTGTATTTAAATCCTGGAGTCCGCATGTCTAATTCACAGAAAATTTCAGAATGAAATCCACTCTGCATCTGTCAGGACTACTCGGTCTTCTAATACAATTGTTTTACTTATCCCATCCTCTACCCAAATAAAAAAGTCTCTAATATATATCAGTAAAAACATTTTTAATCATCTGTCATTTAGTCTGTCTAGGCATTCGACAAGAACGTCACTTTAGAACAACCCTAAAATCACTTCTCTTAAACCACACATTCTATACAGTGGAGGAGTTTTTTGAATCAAATGTTGTATAGTTAAAATTTAAAAAAAATAGTTAATAAATTTTGCCTTGTATTTGTTTGAATCCACGTGTGTTTATTTAATTTATTTTTATATATATTGTTTTATAATATTTGACATTAACATGAACTTTTAATTTAAGATTTACCTATTGTAAATCGTATTGTAAGCATTCATTTTAGGCTTATTAAGATTTAGTTTTCAGCTTTGTCAATAAGATAATTTCTTTCGACAATAAAGCACGATTTGAATTTGATTGATTTGAGTTTGGAATGTATTTTGTAATGATACTAAATCTGCCAAATTTTAGGTGTGGCGGCTTGCCATATTGGTGGAATTACACTCCATCAATTCGCTGGAATTGGAGGGGGAGACGCAACTATAGAAAGAAGCATACAGCTGGCTTCTAAACCACCAACAATAACTATATGGAGACGATGCAAACATCTAATTATTGATGAAATCTCCATGGTAGATGGAAGTTACTTTGAAAAAATTGAAGAGGTAGTCGAATGTGATTTTACTTGAAATATAGGGTTGAAAATATTTTTTAAATTTTTTAGGTAGCACGCAGAATTCGCAGGAATGAGAAACCTTTTGGAGGTATTCAACTAATTCTCTGTGGTGATTTTTTTCAACTCCCTCCTGTTACGAAATTTGTTCCTGGAGAGAAAAAATCTCCACCTGCAAGGTTCTGCTTTCAAACAAAAGCATGGCGAAATTGTATGCTCAATACATTTGAACTTAAGCAGGTTCATAGGCAGACTGAAAACAAGTTTATTAAAGTTTTAAATAAAATTAGGATAGGTATGTATTAGCAAATATACAGGGTGTCCAGATTTGGTTGCAAAAGCAGGGTATCTCGCTTATTTTTAAAGATAGAACCTTGCGGTTTTCACGAACCTGAGCTAATTTTTTGTGAAACTCATGAAGCCGTAAACAAAATTTTCATAGCCTTCTTCGTTTGTGAGATACAGGGCGAAATAGAAAATTTTGCATTTTGGGACCCCCCTCGTATCTCGGTTATCCTTTAACTTAACGCAAAGGGAAAAATTGCTGCTTATGCAATTTTTTACGCTGGATCCATATTTTTCATTTGAGTTGTTATTTTTTAGATATGACCCAAAGTTGTGTTTTTTTAAATGGGACACCCTGTATACTTGTCCAGAAATTGATTTGTCCTTTTAAAAGCTTCTCAAAAATATATATAATAGTATGGGTCTATTTTAATAAACAACAACATAAATCCTAATTTTTATAATTATCATCCCAAATTTTCCATTAGGCCATGCAAAACGATGCCGTTTTCTTTTGTTTTCTTGGAAGCAAATGACATTTCCCAATTTTGTACGCGTATATAAAATATAGCGCTAGTTTTTTGTATTTATTTATTGTGTAAAAATATATTTGTATTATTATGGAAGAAAACCAAACTTTCGAACATTATGAAAAGTGCGATATGTTAACTTATTTTATATTAAGTAAGTAATTCTGGTATACTCAATAGCCACAATAGTAGATTCTGGTCCCAGGAAAATCAACACCAAATATTTCCCAGAAGACATCAGGGCAGGTTTGGCCTAAATGTGTCCTGCTTCATATTAGGAACACATATAAAATTTTATATATTTGAGGGAAATCTAACAGCCAATAGCTATATAGAAATTTTAGAGGCACCTATACCTGAATTACTTGACGATGTTCCTCTAGCGCAAATTAACGAAATTTATTTTCAACAGGACGGTCCTCCTGCACACAATTCTGGAATGACGAGCTTATTTCTGGACAATAATTTTACCAATCAATGGATCGGAACAAATGGACCTATAGGATGGCCCCTGAGGTCCCCAGATTTGTCGATTTTCGATTTCTTTATATGTGGATATCTGAAAATAGAATTTGCAAAGACCACTATGATAATGTCCAAGATTTAGGAAATGCAATAAGAGAAAATTTTCGCTATTTACAAAATCATCCCGTTATTTTGCTTAATTCAGTTTGAACAGTTCTTTTGATTTCCTTGGTTACTGTAGTTCTTATACGACAGTTGATTTTTGCTGAAAGGCTTGTTACATAATAATTTATTACTGTTTTGTTCTTGTGTTACATAAATCTAGGTAGGTGGTACTTTTTTGGTGCGAAATCATCAATACATATTTTGATAAATAAATTTAATTACAAATTTACTTTGATTTATTGTTAGGATGTAGATATTGTTAACGACTTTAAATAAAAGGGAGCATTGTTTTGCATGGCCTACTGCAAAATTTGGGATGATAATTATAAAAATTAGGATTTTTGTTGTGGTTTATTAAAATAGACCCATACTATTATATATTTTTGAGAAGCTTTTAAAAGGACAAATCAACTTCTGGACAAATATACAGGGTGTCCCATTTAAAAAAACAACTTTGGGTCATATCTAAAAAATAACTCAAATGAAAAATATGACTACGCCACTGGATCCAGCGTAAAAAACTGCATAAGCAGCAATTTTTCCCTTTGCATTAAGTTAAAGGATAATCGAGATACGAGGGGGTCCCAAAATGCAAAAATTTCTATTTCGCCCTGTATCTCATAAACGAAGAAGGCTATGAAAATTTTGTTTATGGCTTCATGAGTTTCACAAAAAATTAGCTCAGGTTCGTGAAAACCGCAAGGTTCTATCTTTAAAAATAAGCGAGATACCCTGCTTTTTCAACCAAATCCGGACACCCTGTACAATATTTTAGATAAGTTGGTTGTAACAGGTAAGGCATCTGGTATCATCTGTTTCGAGTAGGGTGCTCTGGAAACAATATTTTGCCATTGACAGTTTGTTTTCATCAATATTTGGAATTTATGTAACGATGGATAAGTTTCCAATTATACGTGTTTTTGTAGTAAAACAGTTTATTTTGAATCAATCAGGTGTGCAAACGCAAAGAAATTTCTGTCGGCAGTTTAATATGGGAAGACGTGGAAGAGTTCCAACATCTGGGTTCGAGATTGCGATATTAATACTCATACTCATACTCAGGGGATGTTAGTTCAAAATTTAGCGGGAGTATATTGTTAAAACACCTGAAAATATCGAACGTATCTGACAAGCTATAGAAAAAGTCTGAAACGATCTTCATCAAGACAGTCAGTTGCTTTGCACATTTCTTTTGTAAGAATCCTGCATTTTGGTTTGAATTTTCACCTGTACAAAATTCAAGTAGTCCATAAGTTGAAAGGTGCAGATAAACCTGTTTGTGTTGCTTTTTGTAGACATTTTTTGCAAGATTTAGAAAATCATGAAAACTAATTAAATTTTTTAATGATGTCAGACAAAGCTCATTCCATTTAACTGGATCAGAATTACGCAGACGTCGGCAAAATAAAATTTAGTTTCAACAAGACATAACATGGCCATCTAATTCTCCTGATTTGACTGCTCCTGATTTCTTTCTGTGGGTATACCTCAAGCAAGAGGTTATATGAGAGACAACCCCATACAATGAATTATATTAATTCATAACCCTACATTGAATTTTTGAAAATAGGTAATACCAGTTGTCTAGCCCGGTATTTTAAAGATATTATTTTGTATTGTCTTTTCTAATTAATATTTTTGTCTTTTAGGACAAGCTGATGAAGATGTAGTAAGTGTTCTAACAGCAACATCAAAACAGAAGATTGAAAGGGATGGCATTCTAGCAACCAGGCTTTGTTCACACACCAAAGATTCTGATATTATCAATGAATCAAAGCTTAAGGGTCTAGAAGGTATACTTTTATATTTGCTTATATTCTGCAAGAAAAGTTTTTTGATCTTTTCAACTATAGTCAAAAGCAGTGTTATGCGGGTCATACGATTTATCAACGACAAACTTTTTAAGTTTGTTTTTCTTTATTACGTGTAATCATATCCTTCGCATAAAATCTGGAAGATAAATTAGATAGACCTATGATATTTACATATGAAAAAAGAGGATAAACATATAAATACCAGCAGTTGCAAAAATCTTTGAGCGATGTCACTTCAAAGTCAGATTGACAGACGAAAATTCCATGGCCAATATCCAGGAGACAGTAGCAAAAGATCTGGGAATCGGTATAAGGACTGCAGAAAATTGTGCATGAAAAAAAGCATAATTTACTATCAAAGATTAAGAAATGTACACGAAAAAAGCCAAAGACAGAAGTGACAATGTAAAAATGGATGTTCGTAATGCAAGTTTTAATAGAAGCTTTAAAAAATCGAGGCATATTGGAAATTGGACTAAAATCGTTGTCCAAATTAATAAGAATGAAGAACTCAATTGTGAGCGGGGAGGTGGCGTCTTGATCGCGGCCATTAATGGTTTGTGTTCTTCTCTTATTTCGACCACTTGCTCGTCTGCTTATGATGACGTGTGGATTAAGGTTAGGATGCATGGCTTCAGCGCCGTTGTTGGATGTGTTTACTTCCCACCGAACTGTGGAGTCGATTCCTATCGATCTTTCTGTGATAGTTGCGAGCATTTGAAGAATCAACATTTTGACGGTAAATTACTGATCCTCGGAGATTTTAATTTGCCCCGAATTAATTGGGTCAAGGAGGACGACTTTATAGTCCCTCAAACTTTGCCTACAGTATCGGCGAGCTTGGTTGTGGACACGATGTACTACTTAGAATTACAGCAGATCAACTGGGTAGCAAATAGCTATGGGAAATTCTTGGATTTGGTCTTTTCTGATGAATTTGATAATATTCAGGTTATAAATTCTCAAATGCCTCTCTTACCAACTGACGCATATCATCCACCTCTTGAAACTATTCTGGATGTCAACTTTATCGAATTGTCCAAGAGTGAAACAAGTGTTGAAATATATCTGTTCTCTCAATCGAACTTTCCCGCACTGAACAAATTTTATGAACAAGTTGATTGGCCATTTCAGACCAAGTGTTGTGACGTCGATTTGCTTATTGAAGAGTTTTACGATACTCTTTTTGAAGGCATTAACAAATTTGTACCCAAGAAGATAGCCAAGGATTTAAAGTACCCTAAATGGTTTGATGGTCCTCTGAAGAAACTTATTGGCCCAAAGAACAAATTCTACAAGAGATATAAGCGTACTAAGTTGGAATCCGATTACCGAACATATTCCGATCTCCGTAAGGAAGCAAAATATCGAACAGATATGTGTTATCTTCTGTTTGTTTCTAAAAATGAACATTTAATACCTGAAAATATAAAAAGTTTTTGGTCCTTCGTAAAAAACCTTCGTAGAGATTCATCACTTCCTTAAACTATGAAGTATCAAGGCAAAAGTCTTCACTCCCCATCAGACATTGCAAAGGGCTTTGCCGAACACTTTAGCGGTTGCTACAGTACTTTTGATGACAAGAATGTGGACCAGATGGAGTCGATCGAGTCGCTGAGCATCTGTCCAATCACCATTTCACATGCGAAGAGGTAGCCACAAAGCTGAGACTGCTGGATTCAACAAGCGGGCCCCGACAATATTCCACCCTTGTTTTTGCAGAACTGTCCTTCTTTGGTTGAACCGCTTCGTCATTTATTTCAGGTGGTCTTTGACAGTGGCTATTTCCCTACTTATTGGAAACAATCCAACTTGGTTCGAATTTTCAAGTCCGGTGATCGTACAGCCATTGAAAACTACAGAGGCGTTTCATTGTTGTCTGCTATTCCAAAGCTTTTCGAATCTATTCTAACAGATGAGATATTTCAAACTTATAGGAGAAATATTATTCCTGAACAACACGGCTTTTTTAGAGAACGCTGTACAGCAACCAACCTTGCACTTTTTCAAAACTTTGTAATCACATCAGTGGAGGATGGAAAGCAGGTGGACGTCATTTGCACTGATTTATCGAAAGCTTTCGATAGTATCTGCCATCGTCTTCTGCTTAAGAAGCTGCAGGAAATGGGAATTTCTGGTTATTATCTGAAGTGTATCTCTTCCTATCTCACCGAGCGTCTCCAGCAGGTTACTGTTGGCGGTGCAGTGTCCCATTCTTTTATCGTGACTTCAGGAGTGCCTCAGGGCTCACATTTGGGACCGATTCTGTTCCTGCTTTTTATTAATGATGTTTCTAGCTGCTTCAAGTCTTCCAAGTTTTTACTGTATGCTGATGACTTGAAATTTTTCACAGCTGATGATGACAAGAGTGAATTACAGGCCGATCTAGACCGGTTGGTGACCTGGTGTGACAAAAATTACCTTAACTTAACATCAATAAATGTAAGGTACTAAGATTCTACACTTGCCATAATCCAAACTCAACCTCATACACGATAGAGGACATTGGTCTTGAGGTGGTACCATCAATGAATGATTTAGGAGTTATTTTCCAGAGTGACCTGTCTTTCAACTTGCACATTGATAACATCATGCTCAAGGCATTTCGAATGCTTGGCTTCATTAGACGAAACACCCGTCATATCATGGACACAAAGGCAATAATGTGTGTATATACATCCTTGGTACGCAGTCTACTGGAGTATTGTTCAGGAATCTGGTCTCCCACTCATTTGTGCAACATTGGCAGGATCGAGCGGGTGCAGAATAAGTTTGCCAAATACCTTCTTTACAAATTCCATTTTCCTTATAAGGATATCTCTTATGACTTATGAGACAAGAAGGTTGTTGTGTGGGTTAAAGAGCCTGGAGCAAAGGAAGAAAGAGCAGCAGCTTATATTCTTATACAAAATAATAAACAATTTGGTGGACTGTGAGTCACTTGTTGAGGCAATAACTTATACAATTCTGGCTAGGAATACCAGGCATTCTCAGTTGTTTTTCGAAGTGCGGCACCGAACCAACTATGGAGCCACGGCTTTCGTTGATAGACTTGTTAAAAACTATAATAGGAATTTTGAGCATTATGATATTTTTAACTGTTCATTATCTCGTTTAAAGTGTTCTTTGTCATCGGTTATTGTATAAGTAATGCTTGTTTTTTTTTTATATTTTTTGTATTTGGTTTATTGCAGTTTGTAGTTTTATCTTATTTTTGTCTTTTAATTTGTATACAGTATTTAACATTGACGTACCAGTTAGGTTTTTTAAATCTGTAGTGTACTTGACACAATAAATAAATAAATAAAAAAGAATGTTGGGTTTTCGATATAAAAAGGACTGCAATTGGAAGATTTTTATGCGAGTTGCCACATATAGCAAGTCAGGGTATCCAGTTTTTAAAGAAATAGAAAAGTGGTATTTTTAGATGAAACTTGGATATTTTCTAATGGAAGTGGTTCGAAATCTTGGCAGGACGAGTCTGTAAAAAGTGTCAAGAGAAAAAGGGATGTGAGACGGGAAAACGGTTCATCATTTTGCATGCAGGTTCTTCAACAGGATTTCTCCCATGTGCAAATTTACTGTTTTCTTCAACATCCAAAAGTATGGATTACGATGATAATATGAACCGTGAACTGTTTGAAAAGTGGTTAAAAGAACAACTGATTCCAAATTTAGATGCTCTCCTTTAATCATTTTGGACAATGCATCTTATCATTCAAGAATCTTAAATAAACAACCTACTTCATCCTGGAAGAAAAGTGATATTTATAACTGGCTAATAAAACAAAAACAAAATCCTTTACCCAATATGCTGAAACTAGAATTTCTTTTAATGGCAAAATCTATTAAAAAAACCAACAATATATGCAGTATATTACGGGAAAATGGACATGAGGTTTTACGACTGCCTCCATACCATTGCCAGTTTAACGCAATAGAATTAATATGGGCTGGGGCAAAATCATATTACGAAAAACACGTAAACGATGGTCTTACATCACATAAAGTGCAACTTTTTTGGCAAGATTCGTTAAATTATATTACGCCGGAGTACTGGAAGAAATCTGTGGAACATACGGAGAAATTAATATGGGATTGGTGGAATCGAGAACGAGTTCTAGATGTCGAAATAGAACCAATGATCATTTGAGGACGACTCAGAAGATGAGGACTTTTTAAGGGTTGATGATATTTTTTAGTCTATAATATTAAAAAGTTTCTGAAGGATTATATTAGTCTTTGACGTGTATAAATCATAAATTGAATTATGAATATCCATTTTTGCATTGTAACTTATTAAGTCTTTTGGCTTTGGGTTTTTTTGTACATTTGTTAATCTTCTTCAAAAGTAAATTATGTTTCCTTTTCATGCACAAGTTTCTGTACATTCCTTATACCGATTCTCAGAGCTTTTGCAATTGGCTCCAGGATATTAGCCAGTGAATTTAAATTTAAAATTTTTTTTATTACATTTGACACCATCTTTTTGCTTACTTTTTTATTACATTTGTAATTTTGTAGGCAATAAATAAATAATTATAGAATACTTGTTCGAATTTTAAAGTGTGTTTAAAATTCATAAATTTTTTTATTAATTATAAGACAATATTTGATATATAAAAATAGGTAAAATAGCTTTAAAAGAAACTCGGGGCTAACGAAAAATACAGGCTATGATATATATATATATATATATATATATATATATATATATATATATATATATATATAATGTGTTTTCATATATATAGTTTTGCTGACGTTTTGCCAAAATCACATTTGGCATTTTCGAAGCTTTCTTTCTCGCGTATAGAGACTGAAGTGTTGGTGACTGCGACGCTTCCTTTTATATAGGTTATATCTATATATATGGTGCTGTTGTTGTTGCGCTAATTGCGCTTGAGTTTTTGCGATTTTAGATTTGTCGATTATTGTCTTCCATACTGTTGGTAGTTTTAATGATTCGTCCCTTTTATTCAAATCACCTTGTTTTTATTTCTATATATTCTGGTCTTATAATATGGCAATCTCCCTACACCCATCGAAATTTATTTTATGGCCGGTTTCCTGATGATGTAGGAATAAAGCTGAGGTTGTTTGTTTATTTCTGATGCTGAGTTTATGCTCTTACACTCTTGCTGATATTCGCCTGTTAGTTTGCCCTACGTACAACTTTTCACAGTCCTGGCACGGAATGCTGTACACTCCGTGGTTTTCCAGTTTGATTTTATCTTTTGGGTTTCCGAGTAGTTTACCTATAGTTGTTTGTGGCTTGTGTATTGTTTGTATGTTGTGTTTCCTCAGAATTCTTCCGATTCTGTCTGTTGTGCCTTTTACATATGGTAAGACTACTCGTTGCTTTCTCGGCTCATATTTTTTGTAGTTCGTTGTTCGGGAAACCTGTGTATTAATAGCTTTCTCTATGGTGCGATTTGTGTAGCCATTTTTCTTTAAAGCACTAGATACTACCTTAAGTTCGTTTTGTCTCGTCTGTGTTTCAGTTAGTCGCACAGATCTAGATATTAGAGTATTTGCCACAGCTTGAATTTGTGCTGGGTGATGATGTGATTTTGCATTTAAATATCTGTCTGTATGTGTTGGTTTTCTATACACGGTGTATTCGAAATGTCCGTTATGTAGTTTTGTGACCAAAACATCTAAAAATGGTAGTTTGTTGTTTTCCTCTAGCTCTAGAGTAAATTGTATTCTGGGGTGGATTGAATTTACGTGAGTCAGAAATTTTTCGAGCTCTGCATGACCATGTTGCCATATAATAAATATATCATCCACATAACGAATCCATAATTTGGGTTTTAAACTTGCTTTCTCAAGAGCTTCTTTCTCGAAGTATATCATAAATAAATTCGCGACTACTGGTGATAGCGAGGACCCCATTGGAGCACCATCCATTTGTTTATACATTTGCCCGTTGAAAGAAAAATAAGTATTTTTGAGGCAATGCTCCGAGAGTTCTATTATATGTGCCTGGAAATCCTCGTTCATAGCAATCTTGTCCAATGCTTCGTCGATTGGAATACTGGGATATAACGATTTGACATCTAGGCTTGCTATGATATCGTTTTTTTCAAGGACGATATCTCGTATAATTCGAGTGAAATGCTCCGAGTTTTTTACAAATGAATCAGCTTTTTCTACAGTTGGTTGCATAATTTCAGAAAGGTATTTCTCCAGTTTTTGTAGCGGCGAATTAACAGCACTAACAATTGGTCTGATAGGCGCCCCTGGTTTGTGTATTTTTGGTAAACCATAGAGTTTAGGACATCTGCTCGACTTTTCCCGAGGTATGATTTTTTGTTGAATTTCGGGGTTTATTGGTGAACTTTTTATTTTATTTTTAGTTGTTTTTTCTAGGTACGTTGTCGGGTCCCTTGGAACAGGCCTATAACAATTGTCTTGTAGGATATCCTGCATTTTTTGTACGTAATCTTGAGTATTCATAACCACAGTTGCGTTTCCTTTATCTGCTGGAAGGATTGTGATGTCTTTATTTTTTCGAAGGTTTATTAGGGCCCTTTGTTCAGTGGCATTTAGGTTTTGTTTTGGTGTTTTGCTTGTTCTTAAAATTCTTGCCACTTCTTGTCGAATCTCCTCTGCTTTTGTTTCTTCAGAGGAGTCAAGGACAGCTTCCACTCCAGCTATTATTTCTTCTTTCGGGATTTCCTTAGGAGATATCGCAAAATTAAAACCCTTACTCAGTACGGATTTTTCACTTTCTGAGAGACTGTAGGATGATATATTATGTACTAATTTATCGACGTCTACTGATGATTTTTGTGGCTGACTCGACTTTCGTAGGAGATTGTCATACTTTTTCGACGAAGCATTGGACAAGATTGCTATGAACGAGGATTTCCAGGCACATATAATAGAACTCTCGGAGCATTGCCTCAAAAATACTTATTTTTCTTTCAACGGGCAAATGTATAAACAAATGGATGGTGCTCCAATGGGGTCCTCGCTATCACCAGTAGTCGCGAATTTATTTATGATATACTTCGAGAAAGAAGCTCTTGAGAAAGCAAGTTTAAAACCCAAATTATGGATTCGTTATGTGGATGATATATTTATTATATGGCAACATGGTCATGCAGAGCTCGAAAAATTTCTGACTCACGTAAATTCAATCCACCCCAGAATACAATTTACTCTAGAGCTAGAGGAAAACAACAAACTACCATTTTTAGATGTTTTGGTCACAAAACTACATAACGGACATTTCGAATACACCGTGTATAGAAAACCAACACATACAGACAGATATTTAAATGCAAAATCACATCATCACCCAGCACAAATTCAAGCTGTGGCAAATACTCTAATATCTAGATCTGTGCGACTAACTGAAACACAGACGAGACAAAACGAACTTAAGGTAGTATCTAGTGCTTTAAAGAAAAATGGCTACACAAATCGCACCATAGAGAAAGCTATTAATGCACAGGTTTCCCGAACAACGAACTACAAAAAATATGAGCCGAGAAAGCAACGAGTAGTCTTACCATATGTAAAAGGCACAACAGACAGAATCGGAAGAATTCTGAGGAAACACAACATACAAACAATACACAAGCCACAAACAACTATAGGTAAACTACTCGGAAACCCAAAAGATAAAATCAAACTGGAAAACCACGGAGTGTACAGCATTCCGTGCCAGGACTGTGAAAAGTTGTACGTAGGGCAAACTAACAGGCGAAGTGGAAGAATGCAAGAGTGGAAGAGCATAAACTCAGCATCAGAAATAAACAAACAACCTCAGCTTTATTCCTACATCATCAGGAAACCGGCCATAAAATAAATTTCGATGGGTGTAGGGAGATTGCCAATATAGAACATTATAAGACCAGAATAATCCGAGAAGCCATAGAAATTGAAAAACAAGGTGATTTGAATAAAAGGGACGAATCATTAAAACTACCAACAGTATGGAAGACAATAATCGACAAATCTAAAATCGCAAAAACTCAAGCGCAATTAGCGCAACAACAACAGCACCATCCGGAAAACATAAATAACGAACAACGCCTGCGCAGATATAACCTTCGGCCCCGAGTGGGGGTATAAAAGGAAGCGTCGCAGTCACCAACACTTCAGTCTCTATTCGGACGCGAGAAAGAAAGCTTCGAAAATGCCAAATGTGATTTTGGCGAAACGTCAGCAAAACTGTTCTTTTCAGAACGACAGTAGTGAACGGATGTACACCCGGAATGAAAACACATTGTATTTTTCCATCCGTGAAGGAGTAAAAATTAACACATATATATATATATATATATATATATATATATATATATATAGCCTGTATTTTTCGCATGCATGGCCCTTAATTTTAAACTGAAATTTGAAGAAATCGGATAAGTAGTTTTTTAGCTATGCCGCGAACAGACAGACTGACGGACAGACGTACCTACAGACAGACGGAATTGAGAAAACATGTTTTCCGGTATCTAGGGACCCTTAAAAGTATAGATCTGAAAAAATCTCACGAGGGAAGTAATAACTATTTATCTTGTGTTTTTAACAAAAGTGTATAATATTTTTGCAAAATAAAATTTTTTTGTTATCACAATACAAAAAAAAAACAGTTTTCTTTGCACAGGGGTGGTCCGCATTTAAATAAATGACACTGTATAAGTGGTTAGATTTTTAGGTCAAGCGGGGCTCATAATTTTTGGTGATTGATAAAAAAATCTCACTTTCATTAATTGGCTGTATGAACAGAACATTCCTGATTGTTCCACTGATTCGAACCGCCTTCCGACTTTATTAAGGCGCTTGCCATTTTGTGTATTTTTGTTTTTGCCAACCAAAAAATTTTAACCAAATACATATTTAGCGAATTTTCTTATTTAGTCCCTCGGCATTTAATATATAAAATAATATTAAGTGGCTATCTTAATAATATTGCGTAATATAATAAAAAAAAAACTATTTTCTTTCTCCCTGTATATTTGTAAATAGCCCATCGAGATTTAATAGCTTGATAATAGAATCACACATTTTGTTATTCACTGTGTTTTCTGATTTGATTCATAATTTTGGTGACCCTTGGACCCGCACGATAAGACCGCATTCGACTATAATAGTTAATCATTACATATTATAGGTGAATCTAAATTGTTCGAAGCACAAGATCTCGTGCCAGGAAGTACTAAACAGTTAGACCAACAGATGACTGTTCCGGGACGATTGGAGCTTAAAATTGGTGCTCAAGTAAGTCTTTTATTTCTAGTTTCGCCAATGACCAGTTGGGATATTTTTATTTAATTAAAGCTTTTTATCCACAGATGTGTCACCACTACTTGGTATTTATTTTTTATTTTAAGTGGAAAAACAAACATTAAATGTATTATTTAAAGCGCTGTCACGTTAATGGTGTTTATTTCCTTGACACCATTCGTTCAATGATGGGTCAGTTACTGTTATTGATGTGATCTGCATATAAACTCATAATATCCTTTTACTTTATTTTATTTTTATTTATTTATTTATTTATTTACAGACAAAGCCATTTACAAATTGCCTATATCTAAACAATCATATCTTACTAAACATTTCAAAATCAGTAGCTCCACAACTATTCGCTCAAAATACTAATTAATTTTGATTTAAAACATGTTAAGCTAACACTAAAAAATCTATGTCATCATTATCACAGAACCTATTTCCTGCATTATATAGCCGGGTTGCCGAACTTGAAATACCATAGTTTGATCGATGGAATGGCACATGGAAATTTTTCTATAAGTTCAGGGCATTTAAAATTTGCATTAATTATTTTAAATAGGGTACATAGGTCTACGATTGTAGTTAATGTCCTCTGCTCTTATGTTCACTGTAAAATCTATTAATCTTAATAAGAATTTCCTCTGTACCCTTTCCAATTGTTCCACATAAGTTCTGTAATATGGTGACCACACAGGACAAGCATATTCGACAATTGATCTAACATAGGCACAATACAATACTTTAAAACAATTAATGTTACTAAAATCAAACAATGTACGGCGAATAAAACCAAGGACCTTCATTGCCTTATTAACAATATATTCTATATGATAATTAAAAGTTACTTCCTTATCAAAATATACGTATAAGTCTTTAATTACAGCTACCTCTAAAATGATATCATTTATCTTATAGTCGAAAGACACAGTTGTTTTGATTCGGCTGAATTGCATTATTTTACATTTATTAGTATATACAGACAAACCATTTAAAATACACCAATGTGACAAACGGTCATATATCCAATATTGAATTAAACGACTTATCGTCCACACAATTTAATTTTCTAAACATTTTAGGGTTATCAGCAAATAAAAGTATATTACATTTATGAACATAACTACTTAAGTCATTAATTAAACAACAAAGGCGCCAAGTGTGTCCCCTGAGGAACTCCCGATGTGACCCCAAAGTCTTTAGAGAAATGATTTTTTAACCTTACTATTTGTTTTCTTCCTGTTAAGTAATCCTTAAACCATTCTAAAATATGACCGAAAATACCAATTTGATTTAGTATTTCGTGATTAACTCTGTCAAATGCCTTGGAAATATCCATGTATATGGCGTCTACCTGACATTTCTCCTCCATTGCATTCTTCAGAAAATCCTCATCCAGATCTAAACGAGTTTCCAGGTCATTTATAAATAAACTGATCACGAGGCGGTTTGTTGCATTGTAAGTATAACTCGGCCCAAGATTAGAGCAAAACGTAAATATGGTCGAATTTTTAACCATGCCAGTTTTGAAAACTTTCATAATTTGGCTCTTAATGTGAATTGGCATGGTGCATCTCGATCTCCTGAACCGTTGGCTGCTTTTCGTGTTGCTCTCTTGGACATCAGAAGTGTTACACGTAAGTCTTGGCTTACAAAAGGCTTACGGATATTTGCTAAAAACTTAAGATCTCTCAATTACCTGAAAAAGTTTTTCAAAGACGCAAAATTTGTGTCATATTGCAATAAATACCGTAATGTATACCGTAAAGTCATCAAAACAGCCAAAGATCTTCACTTCAGCAACAGACTTGAGGCTGCTAAAAATCGTCAAAGGGAAAGTTGGGCTATCATTAACGATCTACGCAACAAACCTAGCCGCAAAGAGTGTGAAATTGACATACAGCCTAACTTATTTAATAGTTATTATTGCAGTATTGCTGGCAAACTTACCCAGAATTTAAATTCTTCTGTGAATCCAGTTTCTTACTTCTTAGAATTCCCAACTTTTTTGAAGTCAGCTATTCCATTACACAAGGGGGGTGAACTGACTGAACTGTCAAACTTTCGCCCCATTTCCTTGCTCTCGGCTCTTTCCAAGGTCTTCGAAAAAGTTGTTAAAAGGAGAGTATGGAACTATTTGGAATCTTTCAGCTTAATTACTCCAAAGTAGCATGGGTTTCAGAGCTCTAAGGGAACTCACGATGCCATTTTTGGCTTTCTAGAAACTGTTTATCTTTGTCTGAATCGGGTGAGTTAGCGGCAGCGGTATTCTGTGATCTGTCAAAAGCCTTTGACTGCGTTAATCACAGAGTGTTGCTGCTAAAACTTGAACGTTACGGTTTTAGAGGTAATGCTCTGGCCTGGTTCGAGTCCTACCTCTCTGGTCGCAGTCAGTCAGTTGTGTCTGGTGTGCAATCAACATGCTGCCACATCGACTGTGGCGTTCCACAGGGATCGGTGCTTGGAGCTGTCCTTTGTTTGATGTATATAAATGATCTTGTATGTGTTCAAATTTCTGGCTATTTTACTATCTTTGCGGACGGAATTGAAAACTAATATATCATCTGACATTAACAGTATAAAACTATGGTGGGACGTGAACCGACTTTCCTTTAATGTAGCAAAGACAAATGTGGTTGGATTTAGGTGTAACATGCAGGGTATAAGTGTGGACGACGATCCCCTTAGGGAGGAGGGCGTTTCAAAATTTCTGGGAGTTTTCATAGATGGTGATCTTCGCTTTAAAGATCATATTTTAAAGTTGAGTGGGAGACTTTCCTCTGGTTGTTTTGTAATTTAGGTTGCTAGGAGTGAACTTGGCCCAGCTTTGGCACGATCAGTCTATTTTGCATTATTTGAATCACATCTTAGGAATGGTATTCCATTCTGGGGTGCCAGTAGTCATAATCTTTTAAAGATTGTTTATTTATTGCAAAAGAAGGCTGTTCGTTTTATCGCTAAGGTCACCCAAAGAGACTGCAGACCTCATTTTAAGTCACTGAGAATTCCCACGCTCACCTCTCTATTTATTCTTGAGACTGCTTCTCTCCTTTACAAATATAGCAATAACATTCAAATTCCATCACCTAGACACAATACTAGACAAGCATCTCATCTACCTCTACCTATCCCCACTAAGGAATTTACTAAACTTATCTTTTATCTATGAGGGCAGAAAAATATTTAACCATCTGCCAATTCATGTTAGGAATTCTTATTCACTTAAGATTTTTAGACGGAAAAAGCAGTGCAATTGAATAATATATTTTTTATCTATTGCTGCATAAATAAATTATGGGAAAGTGAAGGCAGCTGTATTAGTAGTGCATTCATTACGAAAGCTATGCTGAATATTTGAAAAGATAATTAGGCTAGTTACTAGTCTATAGTTCTCAATCAACTTGTGTTTGTTATAAAGTGGTATTATTTCTCCTAGTTTTAAATTGCCAGGAAAGGTGCCCTTATTAAGAAATAACTAATAGCCAAGTGGATACTTCATATAATCCCAAACATACTCAATAGCATGAATTGGTATATCACCACAACCAGAACAAACCCTTTTGTTTTTTAAAGAACGTATTAATTTTAGTGCTTCCTCTAGTGAAATATCAGCCATGAAAATCTTATTAATATGGCATTTATTTAAGCCAAGTTCAAAAACATTATTTGTATTGAAATTTGTTTCTTTTGCTATATCTTTGGCAAAAAAGTCACAAAAATGCGTTGCATATTTTGAGGGTGTGTTTAGTTATACTATTGTTAGTGCTGATTTTATTTGGAATAAAACTAGCTTGAATGTTACCGAGTTGGGTGTTAACAACTTGCCATATTGTTTTAGAAGTATTTAAAGAGGAAATTATTTTTTGGTGAAAAAACTTTTTTTTATTTTTTTTATTCATTTATTTAGCTCAAAGATTTAATAACTACAATTGTTGATTTTTTAATTATTTACATATAGAATTAATTTTTTTCATAGAAATGTCTTTAATTAAAATAATAATTTGGTTTATTTCGCATAGGTGATGCTTTTAAAAAACATTAATGTGTCCGCTGGATTGGTGAATGGAGCTCGAGGTGTTGTAAAAAGTTTTAGAGATGGTCTTCCACTTGTCCAATTCAGGAATAAGAAAGAATATTTAGCACAGCGGGAACAGTGGATACTCAAAACTGCTGGTATGCTGGTGCATTTAATTTTTTTTATTTACCATTTTAAAATATTTTATTAAAACATAACTATGCATGTGTTGTTTTTTTATAGGTGGTGCATCTTTAACAAGAAAACAAGTCCCATTAAAGCTAGCTTGGGCTTTTTCCATTCATAAATCGCAGGGTTTAACTCTGGATTGTGTTGAAATGTCCTTAGGTCGCGTATTTGAGGCTGGACAGGCGTATGTAGCCTTAAGTAGAGCTCAAAGTTTGGAGACTCTAAGAGTTTTGGATTTTAAGTAAGTGTTTAAAATTTGCACATTAAAATAACCTTATTAAGACAAAAATACCTTTTTTTTCTGAAAAGAATATCCATTTTTCTAAAAGCAATACCTCTAAACACTGAAAAATACCCCTGGAATATCTCTAATTACCAAAGAATTTTGGTAATTAGAGGTAATTTGGTTTATATTATACAGGGTGGGTTTTAAGCATATATCTTATATATATATATATATATATATATATATATATATATATATATATATATATATATTTATTATTATTATTCACTATAAATCAAAATGTTTTGACAGTAGGTTTGGCACAACGTATATACTAAGCTTAAAGAACAAAAAATGTTCAATTTGTTCATAACATGTATACAATAAAAAAAAAGACAAACAAGACAATATCCAGACAAAAAGTAAAAATCAAAATTAAAATTTAAATGATTAACTAGGATGGGAGTGGAGAACATCAAACAGTAATATTTGCCGGTTACATTGATGTTTGGATCACAGATAATTGAGGTAACACAGCTTTCTTGCCTTTGCTCAAAAAATTCTCTAAAGTCATAAAAGGCATTTTCTTGATAATATATTTTCAGTCTGGATCTGAATTTGTTTCTTGATGTCTCATTTTTGATGATATTTGGCAGGTGATTTATTAAAGAAGCTGACTATATTTACCAAATCGCTCTCTGCTAATTTCTTTAAATTATCGCAGTTTGAGTTTTTATAAAAAAAACTGTATCATCTGCAAAACTTATCGCTTCTCCCCTAGATTCGATATAAAAAATATCATTTAAATAGATATTAAACAGCAATGGTACTAGAATGGTTCCTTGGGGAACTCTTTATTTTAGTTTAAGTAATGGGTCGTTGTAAATAAACAAATAACAAAAATATACCAAAGACTTTGTGTGCTGTTACCAATTGTTCAATTATTTATTGAGTATACCCACAGAACCAACTATGGCTGAAGCGCCTTTGTGTATCGTTTGGTTTCAAATTATAATAGGTATTATGCAGATTATGACCTTTTTCATTCGAGTCATTTATCTCTAAAACACACTTTGCGTCTAAGACACTAATTTATGTTGTTTGTGCTTTACATGATTTTTTTCCTTCTTTTTTACATTTTTTATTCTGTTTCTTAATATATATTCTTATGTGTTTTCATCTTTGTCTACATATATATTTAATAATTACTTGTTTTATTGTTTTCACATTTATAAATTATGCAGTTTATATGATTTGTCGTATATTGTTTCCTTGTGTTTTTATATATTGACCACACTGAACTTTTTATTTTCCTTTACCATTTAACCTAAAGTTATTGTGAGATAAAAATGTTAGTTTTTAAAGATTTATTGTGACTACCATTTGGAGTTTATCACTCTGTAGTGTATTGATAAATAAATAAATAAATTATAAAGCGACACCGCTTTGTTTCGTACATTGGTTTATCAATTTGAACTATTACATAGATTATTATTAGGGTATTTGAACCACCTTAAAAATTAATTTTAATATTATCAACAAGTATATATATTTTGTTCTCCGTAAAAATACCTGACAAACCTCTTTCCAATCAACCAAATTAAAACAATTTCGTCTCCCAGCGATTATTTTAACGCTCTAATTTTTTTTAGATCTAGTCAAGTGTGGGCCAATCCAGATGTTCTGGCTTTTTATAGAACTTTAGATCAGACCAGAATAATTCCTCTGGGACCAACTAACTCATCGGTAATGAATAAAGAAAAGACAGCAAGGAAGAAAGCTTCTTTTAAATCTAAGCTAATGATGGAAAAACCACTTGTAACTATTTGCTAGAATAAAATAGACTGGATGGCGATTTGACCTTCACTTTCCAAATGAAATTTTTATGAAGATTGATGATTAATTTCTGGAATACTATTAGAATTGTTGCAAATAAGTACTTTGATCTTAATTTTTTGGTTTGCAGCTATGTTAAGGTGTATTAGGAAGGTATATTCAAATTCAAAATATGCTTTATTGTCGAAGAAACATATTTTGTTGACAAATTAAATAATAATATAAAAAATAAGTTAAAATACTATAAATCAAAAAATCACACATAAAGAGATGACAATATAAAGATAATAGATATGGTCATTAAAAAAAAAAGTTCCAGAACAAGGAAAATGAAACGAATAAGAACATAGTGTAAAAAAACTGAAAACATAAAAATATGACATAGAAAATTTAAACAATAAGAAAAAAGAGCTATATGAATTCAGGAAGATGGTCGTACACCTGCATAAATTTCCAGATCAGCGGGTGTCATGAGGAACTTTTCTGTTTTTATAAATAATGCAGACCATTTTTAATATACAAAGACATATCAGCGGTAAGGTTTTCTTTGATTTGAAGAAAGGCCCGCATAATTCTCTAGGACCATCATTGCAAATACATTTCACCGCTCTCTCTTTTGCAAAACAAATAGAGTTTTCAATAGTTACTTGCATATATTGCCCCAGAATGCAGTCCTGTATCATAGGTGGAACTCTATTAAAGAATTGTACACCATCTTAGCTGAAACCGAACCCTATAACAACTGGAAGCCACTCTCATATTGAGATTTATTGTAAATGTATATTATATTGTATTGTACACATGATTATTTAAAAAGTAATAATGGGATGTTTATAAAATGTAATATTAATAGATTTCTAATTTTTATTATAAAACTTTGTCTTGTTTTAGTTTTATTTTCGAATATTGGTGTTCATGTTTCTTAAGCCTAGTGGATATGCATGATCCAGTGTCTCCTGTACCGGGTGTAATCAAGATTGCTTTCTGGCTGCCATTTTGTTATTTTTTAGCTGATCGAAATGCAATCTGGTAGGTGTCTTAGGTTATTAGAATGACAATTTTTGATTGACAGATTGGTGCGACTTCCGGTTTGACCGAAAGTGACTCCAGTTTCCTTTTTTTAAATGGAACCCTGTATATTTGTACGTTTTCGGAATCTACACGTTTCTTTACATAGTATCATATTAAAAAATCAACTCTGTATATTCAAAATTATTTTTTCTAGAATGTTCCCAGAAATCCATATAACTTTTGTATTTATAATTTTTTTTATCTGCAAAAATAAATCCTGAAAATGGGTGGCGAAATATAAATGATGACCCTGTACAGGGTATCCCACATAAGATCCTCTATCCCCTTATCTCAAAAGATATACAATTTAGGAAAAAAAGTTATATATAAAGTGTTATTGTTTTTAAGTGAACTTTTATATTATATACCTTTCATGTATACAGGGTGCTCAGTTTTTCCTGGTTAGGAGTCAACTCCTAAAAATTAAATGGGACACCCTGTATATTATCCTGGATATGGATTCCTCATTAAAAATAAGGGTAACTTTCATTAAGATATTGTATACCTATCTCTCGTCGTTTAGGATATAATAGCTGTTTTATTTAATTTTTTGCTAAAAACGTATATATTTAAGGTAGTAGAAAAAAATATAAGTATATAATATTTGGTGAAGCTGCCATTTTTATATTAAAGACAACGCCACAATATATAATTTAAGTTGTTTACTTTGACTACAAATTATACAGGGTGATATCAGAAATTCAATCGATCGGAATATATAAAATTACTTATAAGTCAATAATCTTAAATGGAACACCCTGTATATTATTGCAGATTTCGATGGTTCACAAAAAATTAAAGTAACTTTGTATATAATTACCTATACCTATCTCTAACCGTTTAGAAAATATTTGCTATTAAACTTTTTTTATGCAAAAAAAAATACCTTTGGTTTAAATTTAATGACGAAATACGTCACAAATATTTTTTAACGGGCTGACCATAGTAGATTTTCAACAAAATACTGTAGTTTATAATTTTAACTAAGATGTCTGTATTCTGTATTTCCTGAGAAAATAATTCGTTACAAATCATAAAATGAAACCAAATATTGCATGTAATTAACTAACGCTGCAAAATCAAAACTGCCATGGAAAACAAATAAAGTGTTTTGGAAACCAACGTAAACAATATTTGTCAAATAATATAATAAATTTTGGTTTGTTGTGCGTTAAGTTTATCTTTATCTTATAATGTCTTATACTGCCGAAGAAAGGTTGAACTTATATCAGTGTTATCTTCAAAATAACAAAAGCGTTGTACTGACTATAAGAGCATATCATGAAAAGTATCCGGAGAGAAGAATACCGGAAAGATCCATGTTTGGGCGAATTGAACTAGATCTCGAACAGCATGGTGTTTTAAAATATGAAAAAAGAAATAAACCTAAAAGTATCTTGGATTATGAAACGCAATTAAATATATGCTTATATTTCGAAGAATTTACAGAAAATTCCATCAGAGATGCAGAAAAAGACTTAAGTATTGCTAGAACTGATATTCATAGGACGCTGAAAATGAATAACTACAGGGCGTTTAAGTTCGCTAAATTGCAACACTTAGAACCTACCGATCATATTCTACGATTGGAATATTGTGACCTAATGATGGATCGACATTTTCGTAACCCTAATTTTTTTAACCAAATTTGTTGGACGGACGAAGCGATATTTACTACCTCAGGGATATTTAATAGAAAGAATACTCACTATTGGTCTCAAGAAAACAAACACAACATCAAAACTATTCAACATCAAGGTCATCGTAGTGTTCATTGTTGGTGTGCGATTTACAGGAATCAAGTAATAGGTCCTCTATTTCTGGATAACCATTTAAATGGTGCGAGGTACCTAGAGCTACTGACTAACAATATCAGGCCGTTACTAGAGGTCAATGGTAACATAAATAATATTATTTACCAAATGGATGGAGCACCTTGCCATAACACCATTCAAGTAAGAACTTATTTAAGTGTTAACTATGCAGAGGTCGTTGGACCAAATGGAAATATTCGTTGGCCTCCGCGGAGTCCAGATTTGACGCCCCTGGACTATTTTCTGTGGGGAACATTAAAGGATAAAGTATACAAAAATAAACCTCAAGATGTTGATGATCTCAAGAATCGAATAAGGGAAGAAATTCAAAATATCAATGAAAGTGCTGCAGTAAGAGATGCCTTAAGAAAAATGGAAGTCATCTACACAACTTGTATTGCCCAAAATGGAGGCCATGTGGCAAATTTACTTTAATTTTCCCTTTTGCATTAGGTATATTGGTCCTTTCGTTATACATGCAATTGTTTTTTTGATTTTACACATTAATTCATTTGTAATTATGTAAATGTTCTCTATTAACTTAACTTCTTACTACATACTTATTTAATAGTTCACAAAATTTACATATTGTTAAATGTTAAAACATTTCTATATTTGCTAAAATTTCGTATTCGTTGAAATAAAAGATTAATATTTTTGTTATGTCGGCCATAGGTATTTTATTATATCGATCATTGGAAAGAATTAATTTCTCAGAAAATACAGACATCTTAGTTAAAATTGTAAACTACAGTATTTTGTTGAAAATCTACTATGGTCAGCCCGTTAAAAAATATTTGTGACGTATTTCGTCATTAAATTTAAACCAAAGGTATTTTTTATTGCATAAAAAAAGTTTAATAGCGAATATTTTCTAAACGGTTAGAGATAGGTATAGGTTATTATATACAAAGTTACTTTAATTTTTTGTGAACCATCGAAATCTGCAATAATATACAGGGTGTTCCATTTAAGATTATTGACTTATAAGTAATTTTATATATTCCGATCGATTGAATTTCTGATATCACCCTGTATAATTTGTAGTCAAAGTAAACAACTTAAATTATATATTGTGGTGTTGTCTTTAATATAAAAATGGCAGCTTCACCAAATATTATATACTTATATTTTTTTCTACTACCTTAAATATATACGTTTTTAGCAAAAAATTAAATAAAACGGCTATTATATCCTAAACGACGAGAGATAGGTATACAATATCTTAATGAAAGTTACCCTTATTTTTAATGAGGAATCCATATCCAGGATAATATACAGGGTGTCCCATTTAATTTTTAGGAGTTGACTCCTAACCAGGAAAAACTGAGCACCCTGTATACATGAAAGATATATAATATAAAAGTTCACTTAAAAACAATAACACTTTATATATAACTTTTTTTCCTAAATTGTATATCTTTCGAGATAAGGGGATAGAGGATCTTATGTGGGACACCCTGTACAATCTTGAACGAAAAAAAAATTGAAATAATTTCGCCTTACCATTTTCAAAATACAACTGTTTTAACGTGAATGGTGGAAATTTGTAAGATTATCAAAACTTATTTTTAAATTAATGAAATTGTTTCGAATAACATGGCAATCTGGAGGGATTTCTCTATGATGATAGGACATTGCGGGATATCCACCACGGAACGTGGGTTTTGTATTACCCACCAGGGATGCCATGTTCTGACGATGGTCGGTTTAAGTAATCGAAACTTTGAAAATTATTATTAGTTAAATTTGAAAAATCAGAATTTAGGGTTTATTGTTTTGAAACGTGGTTCGTAATAAGCAGATTGCCGTTGTAGATGAGTAAGAACAGTGGTTGGGACTTCCATGGCGTCTAGGTTACCTGTGAACTCAGAGAAAGGAGTGTTAATATTTTTACTTAGAGTATTTGAGTTAATTAAGTTAGATTTTTTTATAGGTATGTTATCATGCAATTGTTTCTTATGATGGCGAGAGATCACAACCGAAACGTCGGTTTTAACGGCGTTTTGGGTATGTTTACTTGTTTACCCTGTAGACTTATTTTTTGTGGTTTTGTTCGACGGAAGGTCGTTGAATGTTAGTTAACTTTGTACCTCTAAGGCCAGGGTGCTCAAACGGTCGATCGCGAGTGCTTTTTGAGTAGATCTCGAGAAGAAAATTTTTTTCAATGAGTAGGTACTTAACTAAACTACAAAAAGTTATTACGTAATAAAATAACACTCTGCTAGCGGCAAAAGGCGCCTTTATCAAAGGAACGCGCGATACTTGTCAAAGAAAAGCCGCGTTTTTTATTCATGCCGCTTTTCTAGAAATTTCGGGCGGCGCGTTTGACGGGAACATTCGAGACTTTCGTTCACGCCGATATAAATGTTGCGCCTGCAGGAATTGGAGTCATTCTAAATTGCAACTTGAAGGCAATACAAAGTTTATTATTAAATAGTACAAAATGAGTGCAGCGAAGAAATCTAAAACGTATCTTTTTAATAACGATTGGGAGAAAGAATTTCTGTTTTGTATGGTGAAGGATAAGTGCATTTGTCTTATTTGTCGTGCGTCAGTTGCAATACCTAAGCGTGGTAACTTAGAGAGGCATCATAAAACAGTTCATAAAAACTATGAAAAACATTTTCCGCCACAGAGCGAATTAAGAAAACGAAAAGAACGTGATTTGATATCTTGTTTGAAAAAAGAACAAACCATGTTCACAAGACCAGCCAAACAATCAAAAGCTGCTACGATCGCGTCATTTAAAATATCTCATATATTGGCGAAACACAAGAAACCATTCGAAGGTGGATCGGTTGTTAAGGAAGCATTTATTGAAGCAGGTGAGACTATGTGGAGATTTTAAAAATAAAACAGAAATCATGTCTGCTATTAGAGAACTTCAGTTATCTCGTCCGACTGTCACGAGGTGTATTGAAGTCATAAGTCAGGACATGGCAGATAAACTAAAAAATGATATCATGGAATGTACATACTTTTCTTTACAGTTCGACGAATCCACCGATATGACAGACACTGCCCAGCTGTGTATTTTTATTCGGATGGTATTCAGTGACATGTTGGCTAAGGAAGAATTTCTGACAATCATTCCTTTGAAGGGGAAGACCCGTGGCGAAGATATATATGACATTTTCTTCAATTCTGTAAAAAACTACAAGCTACCAATATATAAATTAGTGTGCATTAGAACCAGTGATGTGCCGTATAATTTACGTGTATTCTTTACGTAATTTTTTACGTGTAAAGAATCAATTCTTTACATCAGCATATTTTGACGTAAAGAATGTTAACAATTCAAAATAAAGTAAAAATTACTAAAAATACAAGTTTTTAGATATAATATGATCTCTGAAATCAAGAGTATATGCCAAACGATAAATAAGAGAATAAGACATTTACATAAAACAAATATCTTGTTACTTGTTACTCTTTAATATCAACCTACATGTTAGGCATATGTATTACATAACTGACAGAAACAAAACTGTTTAAGGCATTTTTTATTTGTCTCAAAAAGAAATCATTTCGTTTTCGCCTAACCCTAATATTTTCCGAGACAGCCTGTAAAAACATCGAAAATAAGACACCCTGTTCAATAACTATTCAGGAGATGTAACTAACATTATAAACTTACCTGTGAGCTTTTAAACTAGAAACTACAGTATTAGCAAAGCTATTTAAGCATATTTCGCATGTTGCAGAATAAATTTTATTGTTTTCTTTGACCAGGATGAACTGTAACTCCTCATAAATATCACTATTTATTTTCATGCCTGCCATATTATGTTATTGGGTTATTAAGAATTTATTCTTAAAATTGTGAAGAACATAAGGTTAAAAAGAGTATTGAAAAACGTTTTAGCTTGTCGCAACTGGCAAGGCAAAGACTACAAACAATTTAAATGATGTCAATACAAAAAAAACATCAATGTAAACAATGAAACATTCATTCTTTACGCGTAAAGGCACATCCCTGATTAGAACCGATGGAGCACCAGCAATGACTGGAAACAAAAACGGTTTTGTGACATTGTTTCGAGCTAATGAAGATTTCCCTTCATTTTTTTCAATCCATTGCATTATACATCATCAAGTTTTGTGTTCAAAAGTTTTAAACACGGAGGAAATTATGGGCATTGCAACAAAAATTGTGAATTCCATCCGTGCACGTAGCTTGCAACGGCTGCTTTAAGTTGCAGTTGGAAGATAGGGAGTCAGCTGACCACACTGATTTAGTTCTTCACACGGGCGTCAGGTGGTTGAGAAACGGAAAATTCCTAGAAAGGTTTCAAGAATTATTGCCCGAAATAACAGCTTTTCTAGATGAAAGAGGTGATGACACTCATGTTAAAAAACGAAAAATGGCTGACTGATTTGGCATTTTTGACTGACATCACAATGCACTTAAACACCATTAACTTGGAGCTTTAAGGTAAAGGAAAAACTGTTATTGAGATGATTAGCGCAGTAAACACATTCAAAAGTAAATTGCAACTTATGATAGATTAACTGAAAAGAAAGGATCTGAAACATTTTCCGTCTTTGAAAGCAAGGATTCCTCAGTTGGATTATGATACGTATGAGGCTGAATTAACAAATATTTTGGGACAATTCGAAATGCGTTTTTATGATTGTAGTAAATTGGCAAATGTAGCATCATTTATGAGTTATCCTTTTTCATGTAAAAACATTGAGCAATTAGCTACTGAAATAGCAAGTCAGTTTAATATGAACTCATGTTCTGTTGAAAATGAGTTGGTGCAGATTATATCAGATATACATCTCAATGCTACAGCATCTGATACAAATTTCTGGTGTTTTATATCTGAAGATAAATATCCGAATCTAAGGCAAATCGCCCTTCAACTGACAGCAATGTTTGGGTCAACTTGTGCAAGTCTGCATTTTCTGAAATGAAGAAGTCAAAATATCGCAATCGACTAATTGACGATCATATGTCATCATGCCTGCGATTAGCACTCAGTGGTTATGTACCATCTTATGAAAAGCATGCTGAGGACATGCAGTGCCACGCTTCAACATCCAAAGTCACTCCTTAGTTAAGTTTAACACCATATGTAACTCTTTTGTTTTGTAACAACAAATAAACTCGCAATTTTGAATAACTATGAGTTTTGCCATTTATATTGTACAGAAGAACCTAACTAAACCTAACCCAAACCTTGACTAAAATAATGTATATTGTGCGGAAAGCTAATATCTATATATGCTACGGTACACCCTACCTAGGTAGGTAAGGTGTATGTACGACAACCCTGCTTCACACATACTTGCAGCCTCTTAGAGTCGATCGTAAGTAGTCTAAAAATATTGAGGTAGATCGCCAGCAGTTCAAGTTTGAGCACCCCTGCTCTAGGGTATCACTGTCAACATTGGTGCTTTGATTAAAAGTATTATAATTAGTAGACACCAGAAAATGTTGGCTAAATGATTGAAACTTGAGTTATGTCTTATATTTTGATTTAGTTATAAAGAATTATCATTAAAGAGGACAGCGACGTCGGCTGACCAGCACGTTGTCAAATAGGCCCTATATTTTTTCTGACTATTCTCTCTGCGGGAGTAGCTATTTGCTATGTCTATTAAACTATTATGTTCTTTGGTTGGTTACTATTATTAAGAATTTCATGCTTATAACTACTCTTACTAAAATTAGTTACATTATGTTCATGTTTTATAATGGTACGGGGTTGTTATTATTAGGGTAGTTATTCAATAGGGCTAACCCCGAAGGATTAGCAGAGGGCCCGCCAGCATTTACCCGGCTGCTGTGAAACAAATTCTGAGTAGCGTATTATGGGGTGATCAGTTAAGTTCATTTTAAAATTAGCAAATAAAAATTACATCAAAAAAATTCCTTATGGATGGCTTTGTTATTATACATGTTAACTTAGCAACTTCATTGAACTTGTTTATTTTGAAGCCAAGAAACGCGCCGGTTCTGGTAACTTCCCGGAACCCTCTTACAACGCATGTTTAGACAAATCAGAGACAAGTCGAATTTTCGGGGTTCTGGGAATTTGTTCAGTCTTGATCTAAGACATGTAGAAGCAGCAGGAGCTCCCGGGAAATCGGTTTTTATTTTTTCTTAAGTTATTTTGAAGTTTTTTTGGACTTGCGATTACTTTTCTCGTATTCTACGTACGAAAATCTATATATACATTTGATTTTTTAAATTCTGTTAAAAATCGCCAGGTTTATTTAATCCATGGATTGTTGCATTATTTAATAGTGTTCTACATATAGTTTAGGTGGGCATCGTTTCCGTAGCTTTAAAGGTTTTTCGATGAAAAATGAAAATTGGTCAAAATTAGCTTTTCCTTGAAGAATTTGAAAAAATTGATATTCTAGATAAAAAAAACTTTGTAGAAATTCCGACAGATCAGGTGTTCACCAGATCCCGAAGATACGAAAAAAAATCTTAAAAATCGGAGATATGTCTAATTCGAAAGGGAACTTTTTTCCTTAATAAATTTTTTTAGCCGCTATGAGTGAAAATAGAAACTTAATTTTTAAGAAAAATTTCACTTAAAAATTAAAATTTGTCCAAAAAGATCATGCTAGGATTCAAAATGAAGCTTATGTTCATTTATACCTTTCGTTTTGGTTTTGAGCTGAATATCAACCTTCCTATAATCGAATGGTCTCTTGAATCCGACATAGTTGTCCCAGCGAAAATTCAGCCGGCCACGGCTGTAACCATGATTGACACAATGTGTCTCCTCGAATTCAATCAAATCAACTTCGTTCTGAACTATCGCCAGCGCTTGTTAGACCTAGTATTTGTCGACGATTTTGACTCTATTACGTGCAAACGTTCCGACTTTCCTTTGTCCACTTTGACACTCTGCACCCACCACTAAATATTTCCCTATTGCATAACAAACTCCTCCCTCTCCGCGACAATGTTACTGGTCATACCTTTCTATTCCATAAAGCCAACTTCCAAGGTCTTAACAGTTTTGTCGCTGAAACCGACTGGTCCTTCGTTCAGAACTCCGTTGATATTAACGAAGTTGTACAGCAATTCCACGACGTTGTGTCTGAGGGTGTAAACAGATTTGTGCCCAGAAAGAAAACCTTCGGTAACAAATACCCTATTTGGTTCGACCATACTCTTCGCAAACTGATCGGCCAAAAAAACAAATTATATGCTAAATACAAAAAGACCTTGCTGCTGTCAGACTACCTAGCTTACTCGAACAAACGCCGCGAAGTCCGTGTTAGAACTGATTGGTGCTACCTCATCTTCGTAACCAATTTTGAGCAACTAATGCCAGCTAATGCAAAACGTTTTTGGTCCTTCATTAAAAATATGAATAATAAATCCGTTGGTTTGCCCAATTCAATGTCATTCAAAAGCAAGGAGTTTAAAAACTCGTTAGACATAGCAAACGCCTTCGCAGATCACTTTCAAGCCATGAATCCTCTCATGAAAATGTTAACTTGAACTCTATTGACACGCTCCCATTTTTTTCCTCCTTGTCCTCTCATACCTTCACCGTTGATGAAGTAGCCGCAAAACTGAAAAATCTTGACACCAGCAAGAGTGCTGGTCCCGATGGCTTGCCGCCATCTCTCTTGTCAGCTTATTCTGACACGCTCTCAGCTCCCCTGTGCTCAATCTTTCAAAAATCTTTCGACTCGGGGACATTCCCTTCTGCGTGGAAATTTTCCAACCTAGTACCAATATACAAAAAAGGGTCCAAAACTGACATTTCAATGATCTCCTCTATTCCAAAAGTATTCGAAGCCATTCTGACCGAGGAAATATTCGCCACTTACTCTAATTACATTTCCCCAAACCAACATGGATTCTATAGGGGCCGATCCACAGCAACCAACCTCGCCATTTATCAAGATTACCTAGTCTCTTCCCTTGAAGCTGGCCAGCAAGTCGATTCTATCTATACCAATCTGTCGAAAGCTTTTGACAGTGTCACAGGCTGCTACTAAGAAAGCTTTCCGACATTGGAATATCAGGCAATTATTTGAACTGGATTAGCTCCTATCTGAGCAACCGTAAACAACGTGTTTTAGTACATAATTCGGTATCTCGTGTCATATCAGTCGCGTCCGGCGTGCCTCAAGGGTCCCACATTGGCCCAATTTTAATTCTCCTATTTATCAACGATGTCACGTCTTGCTTTATTAACAGCAAATGTCTTCTTTTCGCCGATGACTTGAAAATTTTCACATCCAACAGACAGACAATTCTGCACTACAGTCTGACTTAAACCGATTTGTCTTTTGGTGCAAGACAAACCTTCTCACTATTAATATAGCTAAGTGTTCCTGTATTCACTTCTCGCGATCCCAGAACCCCATACTAAATACTTACAGGATTAACGACTCACTCCTAGAGGTTTCATCCACAGTTAATGACTTAGGTGTAACATTTGATAGTATGGTAACCTTCAACGAGCATATCGATTCCATTGTATGCAAGGCCTTCCGAATGTTGGGATTTATCAGGAGGCACTCCCGATGCTTCAACGACACCAGGGCCATCATATCACTGTATAACTGCTTTGTCAGGAGCTACCTTGAATACTGCTCCATCATTTGGCACCCTCGCTATGCATGTCACATCGAGAGAGTTGAAAGAGTTCAACACAAATTTTCTAATTACTTGTTAAGTAAATTTCACTTCTCCATATCAAAATGTAAATTATAGTACGAGATTACTCCTTTGTGGTATGCAAAGCTTAGCTGAAAGACGCAGACAAGCTCTCCTTCTGTTTGCTTTTAAACTTCTCAACGGTACTATCGACTGCCCTATCTTGCTGGGTCGGGTAAGCTTTCTGGTTCCAGTTCGACGCACACGGCATACCTCCCTTTTCTTCGTTAGAAGACACCGCACCAATTACGGCCAAAATTTCTTTATTGACCGTCTATGTCACAACCACAACAAATTTTATAATGACTGCGACATTTTCAACATGAGTCTTCCTACCCTCAAAAGATTCCTGAAGTTCGGCACAACTTAATCATTTTATTTCATTTTACTAATTTGCATTTTGCATCTTTTGTAGTATAGAGATTTGTTCTAGATAATTTGTTGTTGTTCTCTTTTAGTTTTTGTTATCTTCTTTTTTTTTTATATATATTTGTATACCATTTAGAATCCTGATTCTGTAGTGTATTTTATGAATAAATATCGATCTTAGTTTAGGTTTTATGGAGAGTTTTAGGGTTAGGTCAAAATGAGCCTGATTTCTTGAATGTATTCATATTTGGAAAACAATATATCATGTTTCATCCTTTTTGTTTTATGGAAGAACAATCGGTAAGGGAAACATAATGTTTACAAAGCACGTCTTGGGTATTTTCATTGATCGCATCGGTGAAGATCCAGCAGCCCAACTGTGTATGTATGTATCGTCAACATACTGGTGTACTATACAGTTACTATCAGAGAGGTAAGCACTTCGAAGCTGGTACAACTTCCTTCATACGGACTTCCACTAGATACAGTTAAGTAAGGTAGCTCATTCATGGAGTCAGTGACCTGTCACTCAGTAAATAATTTAGCAGAAATTATAAATTTTCCATCTATTTTAGAACGCCCTGAATATCTAGCTACACTTCCATAGATTCTGAATAATACTCAATTTGTCAAATAAAAGTCAGTAATTTGAAGGATCAAATGCATCACATTTATTTAATTAAAACATCAAAGATCTAATATGAACCTAAATAACACATTTTATTTCGAAACATCCATTCAAATTGAAAGTTAGTCACATGTGATCTGTTTAATTAAAACATCATGAATAATGGTTTCTAACACTGAATCCATTTTTTTTTCATTTTGTCTGTAAATAAAGAAATATTTTAGTTCTTAGAAAGAAAGACATTATAATTTCTTATCTGGAACTGCTAGAGCTAGACCTCTTCCTCCTTCTTGGTGGTGGGCTTCTTGAGTGAGCTGGCCTTCTCCTTGGAGGACTCCTGAGCCGTCTTGGAGGCGAACGTCTCCTAAATCTTGGAGGGGATCTCCTGTATGGAGGTCCTCGCCTAGGTGGCGGCGGTGGTGAACGTCTTGGTGGTGCTGGCCTAAAGAATAGCATTTTCAATACACAGCATAGTGTGTGAAACTTCATTTTAAAGGTATTAAAATTCTTTTTATAAAGCTTCCAATTTTTTCAAATTTGATTTAGTAGTTTTTGAGAAAATTCAAGATGATAACCAGAAGTCAATTTTTTGACTGTTATCGCGATTTTTCGTTGCTTTTATTGAACCCATTTTGTTTCACTTTCTAATAGTATTATTTTCAAGCCCAATTGGGGGTCAATTCTCTATCCTACATTATTCATTTGCAGTTAAATTATTCTCGATACCCTATTTACAATTTTGATGATATTAGAGTTCCAGGTTATTTTGGCTATGTGGTTTGGTAATTTTTTACAAAGATGTGTTTATAAATAACACATTTTTTCTTATTCCCCAAATACCTAGCATTATTTGCTGTTCTTTTCTTAGTTCCTCTTAGTAAATACATTAATTATGGGCATTATTATAAATTTGAGTGTATAAAATGGTATACATACAAATACAGTTCAATTATTTAATGAACAATATAAACACAACAAACTTTCAGGTGACAAGAACAATGAAAAATCGAAAGGGAATCATTTGAAATTGAATAGCGGGAAATTAAGCGATGTAAGTTGCTCTTTTGGGCCATGACAAGATTAATTCTATTTTAAGTACTGTAAATTACATTACATTTTTACATATAATAAATATTAAAAAATAGAAATAAATTATTACTTATTGATTGATTGATGTTACTAATAGTAAGTTTGTATTAACTACCTTGGTTTTGGAATTAACACAGGTGCAGCTGTAATTTCTTGTCCATCAATTTGTCCTCCATCCATGTGTTTCATTGCATTTTCTGCTTCATCCGGGTTGCTGTATTCAACATAGCAAGATCCACTACCCAAATTTGAATGGTTGCGGTCCTAAGAAAATATGAAGTAAAACGATAACTTACATATAATTAGACAAAAAATATTAACTTTTAAGTGTGTAACTGATGACATTTATTCTGGGCAATGAAGTTATTGTTAAACCTTATAAAAGTAGGGATTTAGATACTGATAGCTCCTTGAATCATGTTGCTATGCATTGAAGGGATAATTTGGATATGTTAATATTGTCTAATATATACATGGTATTAATAAAATCAAATATTGGCTATGGGATAACATTTTGGGGTTCTTATTCAAATTATTTGTTTAATGATATCTTATTACTACAAAAGAGGGCAATAATGTATATGTCTATGTTATAACACATTACATTTTGACTACAATGTTGTATTTTTATAATGGAGACAGCTTGTTGTGTACAGGGTGATCATTTATAATGTCCCCCCCCTCTAACTTTTTTATTTGACGTTTGGTAGAAAAAGTCAAATATAAAAGTTTCACAAAAAACAATAAGCTATTTGCAGCATACATTTTTATATATACAGGGTGTTGCCGAAATCACCCACAGATAAAAGTTATATTTTTTTAAATGGAACACCCTGTATATTATACGCTAAATTAAATCCTATGAAAATTCTGCATATTTTTTGTATAACATGTCCTATACCCAAATACAATAGTTTTCGAAATATCTGCGATTTTATCATTCAGAAATAAAAACATTATTCTAAAGCTTATAATTTAGCTTAGGTGGCTGTGAAGTAGATCGATACCAACAAACAAAATATTTGTTTATAAGTGACAGTGACAGTTACACATTTAGGAACATTATATGTTCTTTTTATTGTAAAATGCCTTATTCGAAAAAAGAAAAACAATTAATTTTGGAAATTTTTATTACAACAAACATCCAGACTAGCGAGAAAAAAGAAAACATTGGAAATTGATGAAGGCAGTGATTTAAACATTTTACTAAAAGTGGAAGAAAAGCCCAATATTTCCATAAGAAAAATATCGGGAAGCCTGAAAGCTTCAAAACAAAAAAAACTTCTAAAACTTAATTAATAATTTAGATAATAATATAACACATTTATTCTTACAAATGGAATTGTTCAACTGGTCCCCCGTTTTCTTCAATATATTTGATGTATGTTCTTCGTAATCGATCCAAAGCGGCAGTGATAGACTGGGAATATTCTTGATTTAGAATTTGAATTTCCGTTCTAATCAAGACTTTTAGGTGTTCTCTATTTTCGATGTTATTTGCGTTCACACGATCTTTTAGAGTTCCCCATAAAAATGCATCCATCGGCGTCAAGTCAGGACTGTTAGGTGGCCAGTTTATCGTACCATTTTTTCCAATCCATTCCGTGAACTGTTGGTTTAAATAGTCTTTAACCAATATGACACAATGATGAGGAGCACCATCTTGTTGGAAGACGAGGTTTCTCAGTTGCTCCAATGGGAGCTCATCCATGTAGTTTTCTAATTCGTTCCGGAGAAAATTCATATAACCATTACCGTTTAAAGTATCTTCGAAAAAATGAGGGCCTATTATTTTATTGTTTAAAATAGCACACCACACATTAACAGTTTGACGTCCTTGAAATTGAAATTCCCTGTAGCAATGGGGATTTACTGTGGCCCACTGTCTGCTATTTTTTCGATTTATCATTCCACTAGTAGAAAACGATGACTCGTCGGTCCAAAAAACATTTTTTAAATAATCTTCATTTTCATTAACTTTTTCCAACATTGCATGGCAAAATTCAACCCTTTTTTCTCAATGCCTGGGCGTTAATTTTGTGGTAGGCCTAATTTTGAATGCCTTGTATCCTGCATTTTTGAGAGTGGTTTGAATCCTCCCATAAGATGTATTTTTTGGATCAATAAGCTCTTCTCTCAGGCTTCCCGATATTTTTCTTATGGAAATATTGGGATTTTCTTCCACTTTTAATAAAATGTTTAAATCACTACCATCATCAATTTCCATTGTTCTCTTCTTTCTCGTTAGGCTGGATGTTTGTTGAAATTTTTCATAAATTCGATGAAAGGTTTTTTTGTCCGGAATGTGCATCCGGGGGTTAATTACCAGCCAATTTAGCACTCTTATTTGCTTTGATAAAAGTTTCCAAAATTAATCGTTTTTCTCTTTCCGAATAGGGCATTTTACAATAAAAAGAACGTATAATGTTGCTAAATGTGTAACTGTCACTGTCAGTTATAAACAAACATTTTGTTTGTTGGTATCGATCTACTTCACAGCCACCTAAGCTAAATTATAAGCTTTAGAATAAATCGCAGATATTTCGAAAACTATTGTATTTGGGTATAGGACATGTTATACAAAAAATATGCAGAATTTTCATAGGATTTAATTTAGCATATAATATACAGGGTGTTCCATTTAAAAAAATATAACTTTAATCTGTGGGTGATTTCGGCAACACCCTGTATATATAAAAATGTATGCTGCAAATAGCTTATTGTTTTTTGTGAAACTTTTATATTTGACGTTTTTCTACCAAACGTCAAATAAAAAAGTTAGAGGGGGGATGATCACCGCGTACATAAAGTATACAAAGGTGACCTAGTCTTGCAGAAAAATAATTGTAACATGGGACCAACTTATCAGAGGTCAATTCTTAACTTATAAATGATAAAAAAATGCCTTTGTTTACAATGACTGCACAATATTAAAATACCAGAAAAGCTTAAAAAAAAGGTGTAATTACTCAAAAAGGCATATTATATCCAAGAATTTTTAAATGAGCAATTAGTGTGATTTAAATGTAATATTTTAGACTGTGTTTCATAATCACTTTGTATATTTAAATACATTTTAAATTAATTTTATTTTTTTGACTTTTATTTAGGTATATTTGTTTTATTTCTGTATGTTTCAACATTTTAGACGTTAAAGCAATTTTTTGACTTTTAAAATACAAATTCTGAATACTAATCAATTTACCTTTGGAAACTCTACATGTTTAATTACTCCATATGTACTAAAAATTTCCAAAATGTGCTCTTTATTGACAGTTCGTGTTAAATGACCAATATAAATTTTGGTTGGACGTGGGGTAGGCGATCTTTTACGACGCTTTCGTGGAGACCTTGATCTAAAAATAAATATTGATTAAATTATATATAAAATACAAGACGATAATATATCATTTAGAATTGAAGAATAAACTCTCTGACGTGAAAGTTACCTAGATCTATGCCTGTTATCCTTTGCATCTTTGTCCCTATCTCTTTCTTTTTCCTTTACGGGAGTTCCTTTTCTATCCTTCTCTTTATCTTCTTTTTTAACTTCATTTTTCTCTTTTTCATCTTTCTTGTCTTTAACGTCCTTGTCCTTTTCCTTCTCTTTTTCCTTATGGTCCCTGCTATGACTCTTACTTCTAACTTTCACTTTTTTTGTAGTAGACCTAGATCTAAAATATAAATATACATATTATAAGATAATATTAGGAACATGCCATAATAAATAGTGAAATCTAATAAAAATCTTTAACTTATCCCCTGAATGCAGTCCAACTAAAGAAGATATCAAGGATTTTTGATATTCTGTTGGAATTTCTAACTCTTCTGGTGAGAAAGAAGTTATATCCATAGTTAGTTCTATAAGGAGGCTGCTGAGTGTGTGAAGTACCAGTTTACTGGGCAATCCAAGAGAAAAGTAATTAGAAGGAAAGTCATAGAAGAACTGTAAATCTCTATGCAAACAGGGAGTCTTCAATATTGCAAGAATCAAAGGTTTTTTAGATTTCTGCAGTTGATTAGTTCTTAAAGATTATATTTGAATGAGATATATCTCCAAATCATTGAGTAGCATTTGGTAACATGAAAAACTTCAAATTGTCTGCAAAAAGAAGGTAATGACTATCATGAAAACAACTTTTGATATCACTTATATATTGGTTAAAGAGAGAACTTCAGAAGTGGAATGATAAAACTTACTTTCCAAAATGAAGGAAACATTCTAGTTGGGAGGGATAAATTAAAGAAATTACTAATTATGGCAATCTTTAAAAAGGGGGCATAGCCGTCTGGTTTCAAATTATAGGCCAATTTCTTGCTACTGGTAATATCCAAGTTATTAGACTTATTAGTTAAAAAACTAGGGCTTTGCAGATTGTGAAGTTTGGGTTTCGACAGGACAAAAACATCATTTTGTGAGTTCTCGATCTGCTTGTACCAACCATGGACTTTTTTGAGAATATGGAGTACTTCATGGCACTGTTCTGAGAACTCAGTGAAGCATTTGGTTGTGTCACACATAGTAAATAACCGCTATCCTACTGTAGAGATGGGTGGGGTGTCATCAAAGTCAAATGTCAAAGTCAAAATATGCTTTATTGTCTAAAGTAAAAAGTACTCAATGACAAAGCTATAAAAATAAATATGTTAACAATCGAACTAATAAATAAATGAATGACCAAGAAATAATTTGATACATGTATGATTAAATCACTGCAAAAAAGCCCAAAGTCAAATTCCTCAATAAAAGAAAATAATTATACAACATTAGTATAAAACTGCACAAAATACAAAAAAAAACTAAAAAAAGTATATCACATCACATTGCAACAATGATTATCAGTCATAAAACAGATTCATCCATACTATATCCTGTCCAACAAGCAAATCTGCAGAATCAATATACAATATATAATTGAGTGTCAATATTTAAGGAGGTGATTTTTGGGTCCATTTTAAGAAGAAAACTTCATATAAACATATGTCTTAAAGGGTGTAAATTTTGAGATACAGGGTGTTAAACTTTCAATAATTTCATAATTTTTCGATAATATCTCGAATACCACTCTAGATATTATAATAAAATTTGGTATAGAGGTACTATGCATCTAGTGGAATTTTTTGATGTAGAACATTTTTTTAATTTCCACCAGTGGCGTCCGTACGGAATCCGACCTGCATATTTTCCCAGACATTAATGGTACGCCACTGATTTTTTTTTTAATAAAAATTATTTTTGAAATTCCCATTCATTTTTGAGCAAGTTTGATCCCTTCGTAATTTTGTGTTGGACGCACGGTTTTCGTTTAAAAAAATAAAAACCGTTTCTCTGCATGATCCAAACAATCCTGGTCATAAGACAGATATCACCATGCATGCAGAGGAATATTATTGTATTGTAACTCGAGAAATCAAATCTTGTTGAAAATAAATGCTAAAAGTTTTCAAAAACAAACAAATGAATCAATAAAAATGCTTTATTTTAGAAAAATCAGTGGCGTGAAAATAATTACTATGTCCATTCTTATTAAAATCAGAAATCTTAGTGAGAGATATTTGTAGATAATAGTATGTAGTCTTCAGCCACCAATCTAGGACCACCATGTCAATGTTTTTCAGAAGTCTGTTCCTTCATAAATACTTTTTATAAATTTTATTAAAATAATATGACATTCTTCAACAATAACAATATTTACAAAACTATACTAATACAACTAGGTACATAATTAATAATTTCAACAAAAATAATTAGGTTTTAACAAATTAACAGCACACTTTGTGAAACAAAATAGAAGAAAAAAATTAGATAAGTTGTTGAAAATGCCCACGACCTTGAAGAATATACGCTTCAGCCCTTTTCCTCATGTTGTCGCGAACTCTTTGAAGGATACCCTCGGTGATTCTGATAATATCGCAAGAATCTCTTATAAGATCCTTCAGCTCCTCTACAGTGTTTACTGGGGTGCGGTAAATTAAAGATTTAAGATGTCCCTATAGAAAAAAATCCAAACTATTTAGGTCTGGGGACCTAGCGGGCCATGGGTGGGGTCTGCCACGACCTACCCATCTGTTGTTAACTGTGCGGTTCAAATATTCTCTGGCTTCAATACTAAAGTGAGCGGGCGTGCCATCGTGCATGAACCACATTCTGTTTCTAATCAAAATTGGTATATCTTCTAACAATATCAGCAAATCATTCTTATAATAATATAATTGTAGGAATTCCACAAGGAAGTGTAATAGGACCTATATTGTTTATTTTGTATATAAATAACCCAACAGAACTATTCTCAGTAAATAATAAATTACTAACTATGCAGATGATACAAATATTTTGCTAAGTAATAAGGACATCATTGATTCTTGAAGAAGCAAAGGTGTTTATGCTAGAAGCAAATAAATGGTTCACAAATAGGTTAGTTATGAACAACTCAAAGACTAATATCACAGTGTTTAAAACAAACAGATCGCCAATTGATGAACAGGCGAGTTTAAACATAAATGGTAGGGACATAACTTTAAACACTGAAGTTAAGTTTTTGGGTATAGTTCTCTGTCCTGGGAATATCATGTCAACCATGTTATGTGTAAGCTAAATAGAATATGTTATAGTCTAAGAGTCTTGTGTAAATATATTCCCTTTGACACCAAAAAAAATGCTGTATTATGCAAACTTTGAGTCTCAGTTAAGATATGGGATCATCATGTATGGAAGCTGTAGAGATATAGAAAAAATTTTTGTTTGTCAGAAATGGGCTCGAATTATCCTAAATCTAAACTATAGTCTTGTAGAAGAAAATTCAATGAAAATAACTTGCTTACTATCACGGCAATTTATATACAGGAATGTATCCTATTTTTCTTTAAAAACAGATTTCTGTTTGAAAGAAATGAATCACAAACTGCATACCCCACGAGAACAATGAACTATACTTACCCAAGGCAGAGATTGACTATGACAGGAAAGGGTGCATATTATCAATGTATAAAGTTTTATAACAAATTAATTACAAATGTCAAAATACTTAAAAAGAAATTATTTAAACTGTTATTAGAAACTGAGCTCTATAATATTGTAGAATACTACAGATACCTTGATAATTATTATAATTTAGTGTGAGTCTTTGTTGTTGACACTATTTTATTGTATGTCTTCATACTTTTAAAATAAAGATGATTTCGAATTTGAACAAAAAGATATATTATTTTCAGATATCTGGGGATGTTTATTTTAAGAGTGCTAAATAATAGTGTACAACTCAACATTTTTAAAAGAAACCTAGTGCCTATATGAAAACAAACTTTGAATAGAGATAAAAACAAATTGTTAAAACAATATTTATTTTTTTATTATAGATTTTTGTATAACTGTGTATCTGTATATTTATATATAAATACACATATATTTTAGGATAAATTCCATTTACTCTAATTTTGTAGCAATTTGACATTAATTAAAGACATAAATATATATAAATGTTAAAAGACAAATTATAAAAAAATACCTTCTTTTTGGCCTTGTCCTTTCATTGTCACTTGATGAACTAGATGAATCAGAACTTGAACTGCTTGAACGAGATGAGGATGCAGAACTTGAACTGCTTGAAGACTTTGAGCTCGAAGAACTACTTTCTGATGAACTACAATTAAAATATGCAATTGAATGAATACAAAGATACATCTATAGAAGTTAGTAAATTATAGCAAGAGATCAACAAACTTTTAGTAAAAATATTTGTATTGATAAACTGGACCTATTTTTCAATTACACATTACCAGACATGCAAATGAGAAACAGTTAAACGGTATGAAAAACACAGTACAGTACAGGTAAACCTGAACATCGAAACCACAGAATTTGTGATTACCTATACCATTTCCACCATCACAGAGTGTGGCTACCGTTACCTGCTAAGACTGTCATCACTGCTACTTGAACCAGAATCCAAACGCTTTTTACGATCTCTTCCTTTTTCTTTTTTCTTATCTTTTTGCTCAGTTTCTGAATCTGAACCAGGCTTAGCCCTATGAAATAAAAGTAAAATAATTTTTATTGTATTAAATTTCATGTTTCATGTTATGTTAAAGGTGAAGAGGACCATAATGCATATTTTAATAACCATCTTATGATAATAAAATATAGAAAGATAACAATAACTTTTTACAATAAATACAACAAAAATCTGAAAATGAATAATAAAAATGACACAAAAAACCAGCCATTACAGGCTGAGATTCTGTCTTATACCAAACTGCTGACCCTTAGTTTTTAATTCAGATGGACTGAAGTCCTTAAAATTACCAGGAAGAGATTTGTATGTGTGACGAGATGTATTGTAAACATCTCTCCAGAGAGAAGATTCAGCTGATGCATGTTAAACAACAAAGTCCGTTGAGGTTTTCCTGAGACTTTGGTTAATTCAGTGATAGTGTTTCGGACGAGCAATGCAAAGGCCTCCATTTCCTAACCTGGTTTGAGTGATGACTTTATACCAAACTGCGGACTGAGGTCCTTAAAATTATCAGGAAGAGATTTGTATGTGTGATGAGATGTACTGTAAATATCTCTCCAGAGGGAACATTCAGCTGATGTATCTCACTGCTATGGATCATCAATTCTGCAAGGTATTCAGGCACGAAAGATTTCAAGATTAGGTTGGCTTACTTGGCCACTTCGTGAAAAATTATTTATGTAGTGAACATAGACATTCTGAATCTTTTGTTTTCTATATTTATAGTCCTGTGTTTTTTGGGATTGAGTTGAACTGAACTGGATAGAATATTGTTATCATGATATAGACAGGGATTGAATTATATTTTGATAATTTTAAAACAGATTTCTCTGTACCTATACTTAACTTTACTATTTTGTTGGTGAAAAGAGTTTTTTCTGTTTTGTTTGTATTCTTTTGTGTGGTTTTAAATGATGTCGATAATTAATTTTTAATCACAGTTTAAAAAGTTGTTAACACAGCTTGATATGACAAACACAAACCTCTTTGAAGCGGATCGGTTCTAGTGGATGCAATTTACATGATATATATGTACTGAATATCTATTTCATTCATTTGTATAGACTTAATTAAATTTATGATAATGTAGAGGTCATTGGCAAGTGTTGGAAGGCAAATTTATAGATTATCCGCATACATATGATATTTATGAGATATATGATGTACTAGATTTGAAGTGAAAACAGTGAAAAAAAGGTGGTCCAAAATATATTTACAGAGCTAATTTTAAGAAGCAAATCAATATAACCTGAACTAATGTACTTACATTTTCTATAACTCAACAGAAATAGTTATATGGACTGCTACAATTATTTAAAACTCCATTAAAGCTTTTTATTCAATATAAAAGAGAACAGAAACCTCTTCAAAATGCTTTCAAATTAAAAAAAGCACAAAACACTCCTCAAATCCTAAAAGATTGGTTACAGCCTGGTGGGAGGGGAGTGTTAAGAGTATTTTTTCTTCTCAGTTTTCTCTCACTATATGGGTTTTAGCTTCCAATTCCAATATATATTTTTGATATTGCAGCTTGTCAACTGCTCTGCTACCGGGGCTTAGTCGGAGCTGAGGCGACCCTCCCAGATGATTTACCCCTTATTCCAGTTTGGAGACGTTTTAGATGGGATATGTGGATGACGAGCTCTAAACTCCCGGTACAGCCCGAATCCTCTAAATAACTATAAATTATCTCCGTTTTAAATCTTACTAATGCATCTTGACTTCAAATTTGGGTGGTATGTGCGTGGCTTCCACTAGATGCCCCTTAAGAGTATTACTGATATCATAAGATGACCCTTTCTTTGAAGCTATCCCCTTACTCCTCCTACCCACTCCACAGAGCGGCCATTACGCTAATAACCTATGTAGAACTGGGCAGACGAACAGTAGGAACAGCTAGACCTCACACGTTTACAGCGTCTATTCCGTTTCTAGCTAGGCCGTTAGTTTCCACACTGAGCCGTTAAGTCTCACGCTTTTCCTCGAAACAATCAAACCAAAGTGGACCCACTTATGTTAAAAACACAGAGGTCTGCCTTCCACGAGGCGTTTCAGCTTATAACAAAAAAAGACTAGACACATTTGTTTGTTACGGAGGTACTTGGATGTAATCAAGCTCAAAATGAACTTATCGTGGAGATTCGTAGCTTTTTTCGGAAATTTTTAGTTGTGTTAATGCCACAAGGAATGGAAAACCGTGGTGGCCGTTTCAGTACGGCAACGAGGGAATTTTGGGAAAAAATTCGCAGAGGTTTTCTCACGTGACATTTAATAGAGGGTCTTAGAGGAGATGGATGCCTGATATTATTTAATAGAAGAAATAAAGCACCTAACACTTCTGTTTCCTTACAATATACTACTAATCTCAACTTGATAACCTCCTCTGTCAAGACACACGAGTATCCTACCTATTCAAGCTACCAAGAAGCGTTAATATCAACGATTAATCAGTTATTATAAAATAAGTACTAAACACCGTTATTACAAAGTATGACTAAACATTTTTATAGTCCACAGTGTCGACACATTTTAGAAACATTTTTTTCCAATTGATTGAATTCTGAGAGACATGGTATCACTGCAATGACAGTAAGTTTATTGTAATTGAAGTAAATATTTACTTTTTTAGACCACGGTTGCTTTTAATATACAGGTAGATTTTTAAGATTCTAAACACCGATATGAAGCCTGAGTCCCATTTCTGAGTAATTCACCCTTCTTTTTTAATGAAAATTGATTGGTTTCGTATACATAAAAAATAATTAAAATTACATTAAATAATCTTTTTGGTTTTTCTTGCGTTATTTCAACTTCTACATAATTTATATTTTTTCTCAGTTCGCATTATTTATCTGGGACCTGCTACTGCTTTCACGAGCAGTATCTATTTTGTCAAATCACGCTGGTCTCATTTCTACCCCGCCACCAACCATCTGTATTTTAAACAAGACCTTCGAATCATACTATAAATCACAACGCAGATTTTCGCGGAGTATAAACAAGTTCTTTGAATGTTCAGCATGGGTCTCCTCGTACAAGCGGGGGACTTTTTTAATTTCTTTTTAAAGAACAACACTGTTTATAAAAACTTCTATGTTCGAACATCGGTGTTTTTAAAAGTGAAACATTGATGTCGGAAACATAGACGTTTTACAACGATACACCGATGTTTTTAGAAAAAATATTTGACGTACCGTTATAAAGCGCCGATGTCTTCGACACCAGTTGACTTAAAATAAAACATATAAATAATGTCATTAAAATAGAACACTGCAGATGTAAGGAAAACTGGAGATCTCCAATAAAAAATAAAAAATGTAATGCTGATTGCATTGTTAAAAATGAAAGCCCGCGACTGGATAGCGGCCTGATTCGTTGTTTGGTTTTGAATCTATCGGTGTATGTGGTAGAAATAAATGTAGAAGCAGAGCAAGATACCAGTTGCTTTTAAGTCTCTTTGATTTGCTAGTTAAACGGTGTTCATTTGAATATATGAACAATGTCACGTCAGCACCACAACTAATTTGGCTTCGGTTTGCGGACTCAACATTGCTCTGTTATTGATTATATATAAACAACAACAAAGTTCGTTGAAGTTTGGTTAATTTATTAGTAGGGTTTCGGACCAGTAATGCGAAGGTCTCGAGTTCCTATCCTTTTATAATTAAAAAAAATGAGGATTAGGTTAGACCAACAAAATTCCGAGCCCATATTAAAATAAGATTTTTTTTCTGGTGCATGGTACCTATTATTTCCCTAGTTTATTGTCAAGGTAGCTAGTCTCTTCCGTCGACCGTTATGAAAATAGTCAAACAACGATTTACCGGTGTTTCTTGGGTCTCAACATCGATGCATCATTTGCATCCCTAGTTAGTAGTAAGGTCACAGAAAACCCCAACCCAAAATGGTTAGGATTTCTGTGGTAAGGTTAACTGTAAATAAAGCGCACAAGTCTATATTGAAACGAAATTTTTTTTTGACAAAACCTATACTGTTAAATGGATCTATCCCGTTAGCGTTAGGTTTCCCGCCGAATTTCCTGAATTTTGGTACTTTCCTTGGTGTCCGAATGATCCTAAATTTTATATTTTAATGGATATCCGTTATTTTTTACGAATGTCCATTTTTTTTAGCAGACATTTTATGAAAATTATGATATTAAATTGTATAACTATTAGAAAATGTTTATTTTACACTACGTCAGCCGTAAGTTTTTTCTTGATGCTGGTGCTGATGAGAATTACGTAATTTAAATATTCGTTATATCGCCTACTTCATGCCGACATTGCCTGTTCTCTTCTTCGTGCAACAGAATTTTTATTATTTATCACTTCTATAATAATGGTTTTATTAACAAACCTTATTCTAACCGAATGGGACGGATTCACATAATAGTATGGGTTTTGTTAAAGGTAAAACCAGTCAGAAAACCTTAAATACACCAGCCTACCAATCACATCACAGATTGTTCAATGTGCTTCCTATAGGTTCTTTTATTTCCGCGGAGTATAAACAAGTTTTGTTGAACGTTCAGCGTCGGCTTCCTGGCTCAGCGGTACGATAATCACCTTTGAATACGACGCGTTTGTTAGAATCCCCGTTCAGGAGGATAACTGCGCTTAGAAGCAAACTTACAAAAACAAAATTTAACAATGAACAACAAAATACAAAAAATGTTATTTATAAAATTCTGTGTCAATGCAATAAATTTTACATAGGAGAAACCTCTAAGCCATTAGCCGAAAGAAATAAAGAATACCAAACATACATAAAAAAAAAGGGAATTTCAAAAATCAAAAATTTGTCAACAGGCACTAGAAAACAATCATAAAATTAATTGGAATGCTTTAGTGTTTTGGCAAAAGAACCATGTTCCAAAAAATGTAAAATAAAAGAAAATGCCTTAATATAATAAGGATAATTGTGTAGCCTCTTGTTCCTTTAATTTCAATAACACATGGTTAAATTTGCTAAATATTGAAGTAGAGAAAGGACACCTCAAAATACGATAAATTAAAAGGAACATACTCTAGGTACACATATTTTCTCAATTTATTTTAACAATTAAAGATTAGATATTCTGGTTATATGTCTGCTTTTAGTTTTTTATTTTTAGATTTGCTGAAGACGGGGGCAGACTTTCCCTCCAAACGTCCAGAAAACAGATATTTTTTAATATGGTTCCTCAGGTACCTTCATAGTGGACCCAGAACTAAAAACTAAAGACTGCATATTCAACTTATCGGGTAATTATTTTTATTTTGTATTATAATTGTCGCGAAAACCCCAAAACATAGATTTTCGTTTTAAAATCTTGTCCTTTTTTCGATTTAACCCAATAAGATAGAAACGGAAACCCCCTAAGACAGAATTTGCCGCATTTTTGTAGATCAGCGGGGCGGTTCTAGTTACCTAGTATAGAGTTCGTTGGTTATTACATTAAACATTAACTGTATTTATCTTCGTTAAATGCCGTTATTTTCCTCAGGAATAAAAACTCGAAACTATTTAAAACCTAGTTTTATTAATACTTCAACAAATGATAAAAAATAAAATTATCTTAAACACTAAGAATGTATATGTGAAATTAAAAATAAAATAACAATACTGTTTTACAGACGAAACTAAAGATTAGCTTATACAGGACAAAGAACCATAATTTCTTATCTTATATCCTCTAAGGGACTACTCTGTTTGTCTTGGAATAAAAAATGAAACCAGGTCTATTAATAATAATAACCAAAAGAAGAAAGAAGTACACCTTATATTGCTGCTATATATTTTACTTTTCTGGCTACTACCATCATTTTCGTGTGTAATTCGTATCTATCAAAGTTGTAAAATTATCAGTAAAATATGGCACAGTCGTGCTGTCATGCACGTTTTTAAAACTTGTATCTTCTTCGTCATACTCATAGTCGTGCTCCTCGCTAGAGATGGAATTACTTTTCTTCGTATTTGCAATATGGTGTTTAAACCTCGTATGGTTGGGTTTTACCTTCATAATCGTTAAGTTGTACGGATGCTCGCTTTCATAGTAATAATAATCATATTCGATTAAAGAGTCGAGGGAAGATGTCTTATTAACTTCAGGCGTTGAGAAACTTTTCCTAGGTTCCTTCTTTCTTTCAGCTTTTTCTTTACCTCCCCATGATAAAAAATAATCGGTACTTTCGTACAGAGAGGTAGTGGAATCAAGATCGGCGTTACGTTTCCTCCTATTTCTGATAAAATCATCTGAGTAATTTATATCCGTAAAATTCTTGTTGTATTTTTTAAACAGTTCTTCCACGAATCTTCTTTTTAGCGACTGTATGCACCTAAAAAAAGAACGTTTTTTAGGTATTAAAACAAAACCGTAACGATGAACGACCCTGCTGTACCTAAATGCAGGGACGTAGACAGGAAGGAGCCTGGGGGTGCCTCGGCCCCTCCTTTTTATCCTGTGGCCCCCTACTGCCCCCCCTATTAGCCTGTCTAAATATATTATATGGTACGCTCATACAAGCACAATATTTTTAACGAAATAAAATATTCAAACCACAATAACACAAAATATCTCTACTAGTAAGAATTCCAAATATAGGCTGGCTCTTAGCTAATTAAAACAAAGAAAATATAAACAGTAATAATCGCTATAATAATCTCGGTCTCTAGTGCTTCATGTGAGCGAACTTTCTCTTGATTAAGAAGTCATTGGTAAAAAAACATAGATCTGTAAAGAGTAAAAGATATCTTCGCAGAAAATAAGAGAAGAATAAATTTAATTTTATGAATTTTTTTTTGTATTTATTAGTTAACGGTTTATATTATTCATGTTTATTTTTTATTAGTTTTAGTAATACTTCCACAACTGTACGTTAAATAAAAGCGAAAAGACATGTTTTTTCAGATGTGTATAATTAAGTTACGTTTGTACAGGGTGTCCGGATTTGGTTGCAAAAGCAGGGTATCTCACTTATTTTTAAAGATAGAATCTTGCGGTTTTCACGAACCTGAGCTAATTTTTTGTGAAACTCATGAAGTCGTAAACAAAATTTTCATAGCCTTCTTCGTTTATGAGATACAGGGCGAAATAGAAAATTTTGCATTTTGGGACTTCCCTCGTATCTCGGTTATCCTTTAACTTAACGCAAAGGGAAAAATTGCTGCTTATGCAGTTTTTTACGCTGGATCCAGTGGCGTAGTCATATTTTTCATTTGAGTTGTTATTTTTTAGATATGACCCAAAGTTGTGTTTTTTTTTAAATGGGTATATTTGTCCAGAAATTGATTTGTCCTTTTAAAAGCTTCTCAAAAATATATAATAGTATGGGTCTATTTTAATAAACAACAACAAAAATCCTAATTTTTATAATTATCATCCTGTTTAGATTTCAGCAATATAATATCCATATACATATATAAAAATTAGAGTGAAGCGCGAACGTCTCTGTACAAACCTAGGGAAAGGTATTTATTAAATAAACAAGATTCTATTTTTAGCCTTGGTATGAACACCGACGTCTATCTTCGCCCTGTAAGGCGGGATTTTTGTGTGCAGGTGGTTAAGCTTGAGTTCGGCCGAAAAGTTAGTTATTCATTAGAAGTGATAAGTATAACTCGCTCCGGCGTTAAGCCAGTAATTCTTTTCGCCATTATTGGGCATTTTCACGTTTCAAAAATAAGTTCTCTTATAATAATGTAATATGTGCATTATATGTTTATACAGTGGCCGAATGATTAAACAAAAGTCAGCCTTCTCTTTATTTCTCTCTATATTTACAAAAATAAGTTCTTTTCACGCGCTGTAGTATCAGCATTCACATGTTGCTTGTGAAATAAAGTGGTACCGATCTTCCTTTCGATATAAGCGAGATCGCGAAGCTCACATTTGTTGTCAAATAATGACTTGTGTTTGAATTGCCCGTTTATTAGTTGTAAACTAATAAATTTGTTCATGAACTTATAATTACGTGTTGACTTATTTTTTATTGTTCCCTTCCTGTTAAAGTGAAAAAATTAACCCTATAATACAGTCCACCTATAAACACATCCCAAATTTTGCAGTAGGCCATGCAAAACGATGCCGTTTTCTTTTGTTTTCTTGGAAGCAAATGACATTTCCCAATTTTGTATTATTTATTGTGTAAAATATTAAAATATGTGTATATTTATATTATTATGGAAGAAAACCAAACTTTCAAAGTACGATATGTTAGCTTGTTTTATATTAAGTAATGAAAATGTTGAAGCGGCTTCTGAGATGTATTTTAACAGGTAAATAGTTAATTTTTAGGTATGTTGAAATACTATTGCTTAATTTTTATTTAGATATCTAGAATGGAGGCAACCTAATATATCCACTTTTTATCGGATAAAAAAGAATTTACTTAATCACGGATTATTTATCAAACCCCTTACGAAAACATATAATAAAGAAAATCGGGAGGCTGAGGAAATTACTGTTTTGGCTAATGCAGAAGCTTACCCTACAAACTCTTATAGGGCCAGTGAAAAGAGCATAGGGATTCCAAAAACTAAAGTTCAAGAAATTCTAAAAAAGCACAAATACCACTCATACAAATTTAGGCTCGTGCAGCACTTACAGCCAGGGGATGCAGAGGGTCAGGTAGTCTTCTGCAATTGGTTTCGAGAAAGATGCGATATGGTTAGAGATTTTGAAAGGAAGGTTATATGGTCAGACGAAGCACATTTCAGTAATTCTGGTATACTCAATAGGCACAATAGTAGATTCTGATCCCAGGAAAACCAACACCAAATATTCCCCAGAAGACAGCAGGGCAGGTTTGGTCTAAATGTGTCCTGCTTCATATTAGGAACACATATAAAATTTTATATATTTGAGGGAAATCTAACAGCCAATCGCTATATAGAAATTTTAGAGGCAGCTATACCTGAATTACTTGACGATGTTCCTCTAGCGCAAATTAACGAAATTTATTTTCAACAGGACGGTGCTCCTGCACACAATTCTGGAATGACGAGATTATTTCTGGACAATAATTTTACCAATCAATGGATCGGAACAAATGGACCTATAAGATGCCCCCCCCCCCCTAGGTCCCCAGATTTGTCGATTTTAGATTTCTTTGTATGGGGATATCTGGAAAATAGAATTTACAAAGACCACTATGATAATGTCCAAGATTTAGGAAATGCAATAAGAGAAAATTTTCGCTATTTACAAAATCATCCCGTTATTTTGCTTAATTCCCTAAAACGAATACGAAAATTGTGCGAAGCATGCATAGAACAAAATGGAAATCAGTTTGAACAGTTCTTTTGATTTCCTTGGTTACTGTAGTTTTTATACGACAGTTGATTTTTGCTGAAAGGCTTGTTACATAATTTATTACTGCTTTGTTCTTGTGTTACATAAATCTAGGTAGGTGGTACTTTTTTGGTGCAAAATTATCAATACATATTTTGATAAATAGGTTAGGATATAAATATTGTTAACGACTTTAAATAAAAGGCAGCATTGTTTTGCATGGCCTACTGCAAAATTTGGGATGATAATTATAAAAATTACAATTTTTGTTGTTTATTAAAATAGACCCATACTATTATATATTTTTGAGAAGCTTTTAAAAGGACAAATCAATTTCTGGACAAATATACAGGGTGTCCCATTTAAAAAAAACACAACTTTGGGTCATATCTAAAAAATAACAACTCAAATGAAAAATATGACTACGCCACTGGATTCAGCGTAAAAACTGCATAGGCAGCAACTTTTCCCTTTGCGTTAAGTTAAAGGATAACCGAGATACGAGTGGGGTCCCAAAATGCAAAATTTTCTATTTCGCCCTGTATCTCATAAACGAAGAAGGCTATGAAAATTTTGTTTACGGCTTCATGAGTTTCACAAAAAATTAGCTCAGGTTCGTGAAAACCGCAAGGTTCTATCTTTAAAAATAAGCGATATACCCTCCTTTTGCAACCAAATCCGGACACCCTGTACAAAATTTGTTATTTAATTCAAAAAAATAAAATAAATGTAGAAAATTTGTGTTAATTTTTTTACTGGCACCTATTATTTGCTACAGGATCCATCATTAATGTAAAAAAAATCTTTAGTAGGAAAGTATGCTACTTTGACATACTAATGACAAAATGAATTTTCTGTCTACGTCCCTGCCTAAATGGTATAAATGTGGTATAACTTGTTAGTTCTGATATTATTAATAATTATTAACAGAACTTAAAAAGTATATTTTTATTTTAATAATATGATAAAATGCATCTTGTTTTATACCACTTACTCTAAACCCTATTCAGTTTCGTTTCACTATCACTGTCGTCTTCATCTATGCCTAAACTAAGTATTAAGGGCTTAACACTTCTATTTATAAAATTATAAGAGTCTTCAACCTTAATTACATGAATTTTTAGAGCTATGTACAGAAATATTATTTACTCATTTTTTAATTAAATCTATTACAGAAGTACTTAGTGTGGGAGAAGTGTTTTCTTTCCTAATCATGGCTTTTAATTCATGGCAGATATGTTCGGTGGGATTAAAAATACAATAATACGGAGGAGGAAGTAAAACTGTAATAAAATACTTGAAAAAGTTATCAATGTAAGACTAACAAATTTCATTGACAAAAAATTTAAGTTTGACTCATATCAGTACGGTTTCCAAAGACAGACTAGTACGTTGGGAGCAACTACAGACATGCTAGAATATATTTCAACTGAAATAGACAAAGACATAGTGGTCTTTATTGACCTGCACAAAGCTTTTGACACGGTGGACATTGATCTGCTCTTGGCAAAATTAGAAAAGATGGGAACTTGAGGAGCAGCCAACAACTTAACGAAAACATATTCTAGAGACAAAAAGCAATATACAGTAATAAATAAGTCAAAAAGTGATGAAACAAGACTGGAAGATGGAGTATCTGAGGGCTCAGTATTAGGCCCATTGCAATATCTTTTGTAGGTACATAATTTAACGTATCTGGGACTGAAGGCAAAGTATTTTATGTTTGCAGATGATACTGTTCTAGTGCTCTCGAGTGTGGCTTAGAACTGTACTACAAGTGGTTGACCTAGAATAAGTTAAATGTAAATGTGGGTAACAGTTTATATGGTGATTAAACAAAAACATAAGCCAGACTGTGACAGTGAGATGTTTTTAGATTGGATCAAGCTCAAAGAAATGTTGAATACAAATATTTAGAACTGATTCTGACAAACAATCTAAGTTGGGGGGCACATATAAACAGCGTCATTAAAAAAATTGTTCCAATGGTGAGAGCTATAAGAAGGTGTGTGGAATTACTCGATGATAAAATAAGAAAATCTATTTACTACTGTTTTATATTGCCTCACTTACAATACCTAATGCCTTTTACTTAATAAATAAATTACAAAGAATGCAAAATAAAGCAGTAAAGTATTATAAATTAAAGAATGAAATTATAAATTTAGTACAACAAAAGGACACAACAGATAAGATGGTTCTAGATCATGCTGAAAATGTAAACCAGCTTGAAGACAATATAAAGGATCTAAATAAAATTAATAGAGAGATGGTAGAATCAATTAGAATCTTAGAGTATGACAATAGGCTTTACTTTGATGAAATTAAAAAGTTAAAGTGTGAACTCCAAGTTTTACATAGGAAGAAGATATATTTTTACCAACTCCACTACTTCATAATAAGAAATGTAATAAAATTATTCATAAATTTAATGGTAAACTTTCTGATTTTCTTAAATATATTAATAGAATAACAGAAGGCACAATGTCATTTATTGAATGTAATAACACATATAAAATCCGATATAGTAATTTAGATAATTTAGCTAATAGAATTTGTCAAAGTATTGGTGAAAAAGGTAACAAAATATTCAAGTCCTTAATTTATATTAATATGTTACAAACAGAATCACAGACATCAATTCATACCACTCCAGAAGTAACTAATTGTACCATGCCTATCAACGCTAATAGTAGTTTACAACTTGCTAACACAACTTCTGTCTGTGCTTCTGATAAAGAACAAACTGAGGTAAATCATATGGATTCCTCTTTAATTGAAGTAGTGCCTAGACAAGTAGTTTTAAGTAGTAATGACGATGATGCTTTTTTAGAGTAAAAAATGAATTTGCTATTCTTCTTAACATACAATCTTTACGTTACAAGGTTGATGAGCTCTTTATTCTCTTCTTTGTCTAACAGAGCAGTGGTTGAAGAGTGAGGAAGTAGTAAAGATTGAAAATTATAAAATTTTGTCCAAATTCTGTTGATGGAGGTACAATGATCTTGGTTAGTGAAAAATTAAATAACTTTAACTTCACAAATGTTGATAAATTTGATAATTTTATTATAGAAAAGGAGTTTGAGTTTTCTATTGCACACTGCTTGCAACTTAATTTATACATAATCTGTCTCTATCGCGCACCATCAGGGAATCTGGTTGATTTCATTAATAACCTGGAAGTTTTATTATGCCAGTTTCCCCTTCATTGCTCCATAGTTATTTTAATATTGATTATGGAGATGAACATAGTATTTCAATAAAAAATGTGTTGTCTTGTTTCAATCTACAAATGCATGTCACACAGCCTACTAGAATTACAAAGTATTCTGCCACAACTATTGACTATGTTTGTTCAAACATAGAAAATGTTGTTTGTTCAGTTAAAAACTCATCTCTCTCTGATCACGAGTCTATATTAACTAAGTTTAAATTTAAGAAATTTTAATACTTTCCGTGATAATTATAAAAATAAACGGAAGAAACACTGACTTACCAAAGCAATAAGAGTATCTGGTAAGAACATACGAGCGCTTCACTATATCGGAAAATTCTTTTTTGACACATTCAAATTCAAATTTCAAATTCAAATTTAATTTATTATCTTATTGACCATATACATATGATTTAAGATTCGTCATGGAAATAAAAGTAGACCTATATTAAACTTATATAGGAATACTAGATTTAAAATTGTGTATACATACATAATAAAATACAATACAATACAATAAATAAGTCCATTAAGGGTATATAAATAAATAAATAAATAATGGAATCGCTACGTTAATTATAGGAAAAACAAGGCGAAGTTTTTTACGAATTTGGATTTAGGAAGTCCTTCAGGGTGTAGAATGTGCCATCAATCAGGAACGCTTTGAGTCTTCTCCTAAACGCCCCTGCTGATTTTTCTCGTTTTATTCCTTCTGGTAATCTGTTAAATATTCTGACACATGCATAATATGGGGATTTTTCAAACATCGTTGTTTTATGTTTAGGATAGACCAGATCATTCGCATTTCTTGTGGGGTAGTTGTGGATTTCTCCGTTTTCTCTGAACTCGCTTTTGTTATTAAATACATAGGTTGAACATTTGAGGATATAGATTGATGTAATAGTTAGGATCTTATATTGTTTAAAAGTATCCTTGCATGTTTCCATTGGCTTTAGACCAAATATTAGTCTCAACAAGCGTTTCTGGGCCATAAAGACCCTGTTTGCATTAACTGCCTGTCCCCAGAGTATGACATTATAGCTTAGATGTGTATAAGCTAGGGCATAATAGGTTGTTATAAGGGTACTAGGGGGTATACTTTGTTTTAGTTTTAGAATTGCAAAATAGGCTTGACTGAGTTTTGTGCAAACGTGGTCTATTTGGGGTTCCCAGGATAGTGTTGAGTCCAGCTGCGTTCCCAAGAACTTCGTGGAAGATTCCGCATGGTCGAGCTGAATTTTCGGTTGTGTTTTGTAGAAGTGAACATGTACTGCTTTTGTTTGGTTAAGGATTAGTTGGTTTGAGAAGCACCAATGGTTCATTTTGACACAGACCTCGCAGATTTTATCGAAAGCTATTGACTTGTCTGCTGTGGATATAGCGACTGTTGGGTCATCCGCAAATTTTACTGTTATATCTGGCAGAGAGAGATCATTGATGAACAACAGGAATATGAGAGGGTCAAGCACTGATCCTTGTGCTGCGCCAACATCAATATTGTATTCTGGTGAGGTGCAATCCTCAACTTTAACAAGTAGTCTTCTTTCGGATAGGAATGACATAAGTAGTGACAGGGTGTTGCCTCTTATACCGACCGTATATAGTTTTTCCTCCACAAATTTCAGATTTAGGGTGTCAAAGGCCCTGGATAAGTCGAAGAACATGCCAACAACAATGTGTCCCAGTTCCAGTTCCCGATGCACGAAGTCCATGAGTTTAAACGACGCTGTTTCGGTTGACTTGTTTTTGCGAAACCCATGCTGATTATCCTGTATTACCCCGAACCGATCCAGGAAGCTGACCAATCTGTTATTCAAGATACGCTCGAATATTTTTGAGAACACGCTAAGAAGTGATATTGCTCTGTAGTTTGAAATGTCCATATGGTTTCCTTTCTTGAATTCCGGTATTACAGTCGCAAGTTTAAGCGCAGATGGAAAGGTTCCCGTATCGAAGGAACAATTTATTAAATGCTGGAGTGGTTCATCCACCTCGGAGCAGACCTCCTTCAGCACCCTCACTTGAATCCCATCAGGGCCAGTCGATTTTTTATTTTTTAGATTTTTTATAACCGCACTTATCTCATTTTTTGTTACCAGCTGCAGGTACATCGAATTAGGCTGTGGTTTAGCAACAGTGGGGTTTTGTGAGATACGATTTTTGAAGTGATCTTGAACTTTAGCCTCTGCAATTGTTGCGAAATATTTACCAAACGCTTCAGAGACCTCCTGTTGATTATTTATCTGGACACCATCGATGACTAATTGACTTGGTTGTGTTTGTCGGTTTTTGTTTAATTCTGTGTTTACTATGTTCCATATTTCTTTTGTTTTGTTCTTGGATGTTTCGATTTTCTTTTTATTGAAGTTCATTTTTGTTTCGTTGATTTGTGTTTTATAGCGTTTCTTCATTTCTCGATAGTATTGCCATATTTCGTTGGTATGTATTTGCTTCGCCAAACTGTAGGTGTCTTTTAGTAGATGTTTTTGGGTTGTTATTTCATTTGTTAGCCAGTGGGGTTTTGATTTAGACGGAATAAGTGTGCTTTCTGGGCATGCCTGATTGAAATGCCATAGAAATGTTTGTATAAAGTTGTTAAAGCAGTCATTTATGTTTTCCTCTGTGAAGCACCATGGTTCCTTTTGAAGTCCGACTTTTAGGTTGTTTATATTAATTTCAGACAATATGCGCATTGTTCTTGGTTTATGTTTTCTAGGCGGTATTTGTGCTGGAGTTTTAATATCAAGTATTTGTAGGAAGTGATCGGATATGTGTTCTTCTATCAATTTGAATTCTACCAGTGATTTGTTTATGTTGGTCGCCATGTAATCTATAGAGGAAATTGAGGTGCCCAATGGGGATGTGAAGATTCTCGTTGGTACGTCGCAGTGATCTGTCAGACAGAACGAGTTGAATAAGTCTTTCAGTAGGTTGAAATTGTGTTCATGCTTTTTTAGACTGTCAATATTCAGGTCTCCACATAGACAGAGTGACAGAGTAGACTGTAAATTGTCTGTTTCAGCTGTTATTTGAGCCGCACATAGTCTAAAGAAACTTGCTTGGGTGTAAATAGGTCTCATGTCTTATTATTCTAAATATAGAGCAATTTACAGAAGGGTGGTGAAGTTTGCTGAAAAAATCCACTACAGTGACAGAGTAAAAAAGTCGTCAAATATTTCTAAAGAAACTTGGTCTGTTATTAATGATTTGAGGCAGACTGGTGTCAGTAAACAGACTTTTGCAACACGGCCACCTGAGGAGTTTAAGAAATTCTACTGTTCTGTGGGTCATAATCTTTCGGTTAAGATAAAGACAAAAAATGACCCATTACAATATTTAACCAATAAATATGCCCCCGAAACATTCTTTCGGTACCCCACTGATGTCTTCGAGGTAAGGTCTGTGATTCACAACATCAAAAACAAGAATGCTTCAGGGATGACATATCAGTCAGGGTACTTTCTGAGTTGAATCACTCTGCATTATTGTCATTAGCTGACGCAATTAACCATTCTTTTGCTAATGGTTAATTTCCAGAACTTCTAAAAAAGGCTGTAATTATACCCTTGCATAAAGGTGGCAAAGATCTGTCTCCATCTAATTTCAGACCTATATCCCTCTTGCCGACCTTGTCTAAAATAATTGAAAAATTAGTGAAGAACAGGCTTAAGTCTTTTTTAACTAAATTTAATGTTCTAAGTATAAACCAGTTTGGATTTCAGAGCGAAAAGGAAACAAATGATGCCATTTTTACCTTTCTGGACCGCTTATATGTTAGTCTAAATAAGGGAGATCTTGCTGCGCCGGTGTTTTGTGACTTGATTAAAGCATTTGATTATGTCAGTCACGAAATACTGTTAAGGAAACTGGAAGTTTATGGTTTCAGGGATGTGTCCCTGAATTGGTTTAAGTCCTACCTCTCACAGAGGTCGCAGAGCGTTTATGTAAATGGATCATTGTCTGATAATGTCACAGTGAACTGTGGTGTTCCACAAGGATCTGTCCTGGGACCACTTATATTTTTAATTTATATTTACGATTTGGCTGCACTTGATATGACACTTCCATTTTGTGGCACACTTCTGGCTCAGATGGGCTAGATGGCGTGATATCTGAAGACTTGAAGAGAGTCAAAATCTGGTTTGACAGTAATTTGTTGACTTTTAATGTGGCCAAAACAAACGTTATAACCTTTAGATGCACTATTGACAAGATAGATTTAGACTCAATAGCTATCAACAACACAGTTAATGTAAAGTTCTTGGGGCTTAATATAGATAAGTCACTTAATTTTAATACTCATGTTGAAGCATTTTTAAAAAAACTATCTTCCAGATATTATGCACCCTTATGTTATAAGAATGGCATACTATGTTCTTGTTGAATCTCATTTTGAATTTGCTTCTGGGGTGGTTGCAGTGCATACTTGTTTAACCCCTTATTTATGTTGGAAAAAAGAGCTTTACTATTTATGTATGGCATACAAAGAGGAGACTCTTGTAAGCCTTATTGACATAATTGCGATTGCGTCGATAACATCGATCGATAAAAAAAATTTATATTTTGAAAACTAAATGAGATAGAGGGATGCGGTTTACATTGTTTTATTAAAAAATGATTAGTTTATAACATACTACAACGAGAAAGTGCTAACCCTTCAAAAAAATATAAAAAAAAATTTTCAAAGTGAAAATTTCATCGTATTTTCGAAAATATTTAAGTCAGCACGAAACAGATGTGTTTAATGCATTCAGCAGCTCAAAATACCCCTAAAACCACATTTTTGTTTTGATATTCGAAAAAAACAATTTTTCCGAAAAAAAAAATGCGCAAAATTTTCATAAAAATTTTAGGTCTCAGATTTTTATAAAAACTTTTCCATACCCTAATTCGATGCCGTAGAAACGGAAAAAAACACTTATTTAACCATAAAAGTTACGGTAGAATTTTCACGACGCCCGGGAAAATCTAATTTTCCACCGGTAAATGCAAGACTTCAGAAAATCGTCCATATCTCCGGAACCGTTATCGTAAAATATCGCTCGAAGCAGATTCTGAACTTACGGAAAATTCTTTATCAGACAAAAGAAAATTCACGGGAAAACCGCTTTTTAGTATATTGACATAATGGCGAACGCGTAAATAACATCGATTGATAAAAAAAATTATATTACGAAAACTAAATGAGATAGAGGGATGCGGTTTGCACTGAAAATATGCTCACCTATACCAGAAATCGCTCGAACCAGATTCTGAATCTACGGAAAATTGACATAATGACGAACGTGTAAATAACATCGATCGATAAAAAAATTTATATTTCGAAAACTCAATGAGATAGAGGGATGCGGTTTGCACTGTTTTATTAAGAAATGATTAGTTTATAACATACTACAACGAGAAAGTGCTAACCCTTCAAAAAAATATAAAAAAAAATTTTCAAAGTAAACTTCAGAAAATCGTTCATATCTCCGGAACCGTTAATCGTAAAATATCGCTCGAATCAGATTCTGAATCTACGGAAAATTCTCTATCAGACAAAAGTAAATTCACGGGAAAATCGCTTTTTAGGAAAGTTTTTCACCATGCGAAAATATGCTCACGTATATTGACATAATGGCGAACGTGTAAATAACATCGATCAATAAAAAAATTTATATTTCGAAAACTCAATGCGATAGAGGGATGCGGTTTGCACTGTTTTATTAAGAAATTATTATTATAACCGAGAAAGACCCTTCAAAAAAATATTTAAAAAATTTTCAAAGTGAAAATTTTATCGTATTTTCGAAAATATTAATCGTCCATATCTCCGGAACCGTGAATCGTAAAATATCGCTCGAATCAGATTCTGAATCTACGGAAAATTCGGTTCCGGAGATATGGACTTTGAAAATTCTTACATTAACTTGTGGGAAAATTATTTTCGATTTTTTCGAATTAGGGTATAGAAAATTTTGCATGTTTTTTTATGAAATTTTTTTTTACGGAAATTTTTTTTTCCAGAAAGATGTGGTTTTGGAGGTATTTTGAGCTGCTGAATGCATTAAACACATCTGTTTCGTGTTAACTTAAATATTTTCGAAAATACGATGAAATTTTCATTTTGAAATTTTTTTGAACGGTTAGCACTTTCTCGTTGTAGCATGTTATAAACTAATCATTTCTTAATAAAACAGTGCAAACCGCATCCTTCTATCTCATTGAGTTTTGGAAATATAAATTTTTTTTATCGATCGATGTTATTTACACGTTCGCCATTATGTCAATATACGTGAACATATTTTCGCATGGCGAAAAACTTGCCTAAAAAGCAGGTTTCCTGTGAATTTACTTTTGTCTGATAGAGAATTTTCTGAAAACACATTGTATTTTTCCATCCGTGAAGGAGTAAAAATCAACACATATATATATATATATATATATATATATATATATATATATATATATATTATATATATATACGGTTCCGGAGATATGGACGATTTTCTGAAGTCTTGCATCTAGCGGTGGAAAATTAGATTTTTTCAGAATTTTTGCATGTATTTGTATGCATTTTTTTACGAATATCAGGAGAAAGATATGGTTTTAGAGGTGTTTTGAGCTGCTGCATGCATTAAACACATCTGTTTCGTGCTAACTTAAATATTTTCGAAAATACGATAAAATTTTCACTTTGAAAATTTTTTAAATATTTTTTTGAAGGGTTAGCACTTTCTCGTTAAAGTATGTTATAAACTAATCATTTCTTAATAAAAAAGTGCAAACCGCATCCTTCTATCTCATTGAGTTTTGGAAATATAAATTTTTTTATCGATCGATGTTATTTACACGTTCGCCATTATGTCAATATACGTGAGCATATTTTCGCATAGCGAAAAACTTGCCTAAAAAGCAGGTTTCCTGTGAATTTACTTTTGTCTGATAGAGAATTTTCTGTAGATTCAGAATCTGATTCGGGCAATATTTTACGATTAACGGTTCCGGAGATATGGACGATTTTCTGAAGTCTTGCATTTAGCGGTGGAAAATTAGATTTTTTCAGAAATTTTGCATGTATTTGTATGCATTTTTTTACGAATATCAGGAGAAAGATGTGGTTTTAGAGGTATTTTGAGCTGCTGCATGCATTAAACACATCTGTTTCGTGCTAACTTAAATATTTTCGAAAATACGATAAAATTTTCACTTTGAAAATGTTTTAAATATTTTTTTTTGAAGGGTTAGCACTTTCTCGTTGTAGTATGTTATAAACTAATCATTTCTTAATAAAACAGTGCAAACCGCATTCTTCTATCTCATTGAGTTCTCGAAATATAAATTTTTTATCGATCGATGTTATTTACACGTTCGCCATTATGTCAATATACGTGAGCATATTTTCGCATGGCGAAAAATTTGCCTAAAAAGCGTGAATGCCAAATGTGATTTTGGCGAAACGTCAGCAAAACTGTTCTTTTCAGAACGACAGTAGTGAACGGATGTACACCCGGAATGAAAACACATTGTATTTTTCCATCCGTGAAGGAGTAAAAATCACACACACACACATATATATATATATATATATATATATATATATATATATATATATATATATATTTATATATATACCTCACCTAACCTAAAAGTGTTTGAAATCTCAACTCGTAACTTCGAAGTAGTTAAAATTTTCACTTAAGTAGTTAGAAATTATACACAACTACGTTTTTCAAGTAGTTTGCCCAACTATACATGGAGCTTTTGTAGCAAAATGCGTCAATCGTAATTGAAAGTAGAAATATGTGTTAATAATTAGAAAAAAAGCATTGGATACATGCCTGTCTTTCAATTGATCCAATATAAGCGGCTTAAATTTGCACCTGAAACTAAAAACCTTTTTAAAACAAATTGGGATACCTATTTCCAAGAAGGTAGGTCAAGCGTACGATGGTGCGTCCAAAATAAGTGGCCAAGTTAACAGTCTAGCAACTATTTTTTGTACAGAAAATCTTCGGGCTGATGTGGTTTTACAGGTATTTTGAGCTGCTGAATGCATTAAACACATCTGTTTCGTGCTAACTTAAATATTTTCGAAAATACGATGAAATTTTAAATGCGAAAATAATGATCCTTCCAAGTTTGTATATTGCTGAGTGTGTTCAGCTAGTTTTTAAGAAGTATAAGTATTTAGCTACTGAGGGAGCATATTGCACTAGACAGGCTCAAAATATTCCTTTGCCAATCCCAATAACTACTAAAATAAAAAATAGTTTTACAAACAATGGGAAAAAGTTGTTCAATCATCTGCCTATTAACATCAAAAATATACAAAGCTTTACAAAATTCAAAAATTAAACAAAAAAATTTCCATCTCAACGGTCATATTATAGTGTCAAAGAATATTTTGAGGATCGGTTTTAATTTGTGTCTTTATTTGTGACTAAGACTGTATCTCCCTTTTATAATCTGAATGTGTTGCCTTTTGATTGTATAGCAATAATAAGACAATAATTATAAAGACTGTAATTTAATGTAAAAGATTTGTGATAAATTGGATTGGCAATTTGCCTATGTACCTAATTACATATTATTTGTATACTAATATTGCAAATTTTAGGCCCTGATACCAGTGGTTCATCATTGATTAAAGTTCAGTTATAAATAAATAAAAAAATTATCTTTGTTATTCCTTTTACCCACCTAGTTAAGAAACAATTTTCACTATCTTAACGCCCTTCCAATCATTCAGGCTAAAATTGAACAGTAAAAGGTGGAAGTGGAGTAAAGGAGGTTTTATCGATAAGACAAATTGTAGTTAAAAATTCATATTGACAGTATAACAAGTCTAGTTTTAATTAAAGCTACCAGTGTTGGCTCAGTACTTTGTTATCCTTAAGTATGATATAGTACAGTACGGGTTAAAATTTTATAAGAAGCACAGTGGTTGTCTTCCTTATAGCCAGCAGTAGGCTTTTGATTTTGTTTCGATTTTCTGACATTTTGTTGTTGTTGTTGTTGTTGTTATTTTTTAAATGTTTGTTCATCTAACTAAATTTTAATTTGTTTTTTCCTATGTGCTGTGGCTTATAACCCTTGGGGAATCTTTGCAAGTGTTAGTGGCGGTCAATATTCGGTATATCGGCGGAAAAACCTCATTTTATAACGCACGCCAAAACGTAAACAAAAGCGGCCATATTGACTCTTTTCCCTTCCCGATCGGATATATTTTATTAAACTAAAGTGTCTAAAATTCTCACAGAAACACCACAATTTAGGTGTTTTGAACTTGGTTACAATTTGAACTGGAAGTCAGTGTTTCGCAACAAGCAAAGTTGTACAACAATAGTACAATTCGATTTGAGAATTAGTGACGTCATACATTTCTTATATTCCTAATTCTATCAATTCAAGATGCAACGCTCTTTTAAATGTTGCAAGAGCAAGGAATTTCTGAACTATTGTTGCATAATATGCAATGCTATTTTCCACCCGAGCTGTATGGATCGGATACCCGAAATAATAAAACTTGGCGGCTATAAAATACTCTGTTCCGTTGAATGTCAATCCTCTTTTAATGAATATATATTACGTGCATTAACTATAATACAGTTTTACACTTGTCAAAACGGTATAATATAAAATTTAAGCTAATCTAATAATAAAGTTTAAGTAACAAATGAAACACGATAAAATAATAGGTATAGCCACAAGTTATAGAGTGTCACAATTATATAAAAGAAGAGAAAAAAAAAAAGAAAAGAAAACATATTAAACAGAGAATCTAGTACATACTATAAAAACTATCGACAACAAACAAACAGAAAATTTAAAAAATAACAAAAGGAAATTAGATGTTTAGGGGTGTGGTTTCATATTCTTCAATGCTATAAAAGGCTTTTTTATTCAGCTCATTTTTTATTAGGGCTTTGAATTTCTTTTCACTGGCAGCCTTAGTATCTGGTCTTAGCTTGTTGTAAAGATTAACAGGCAGAGAATTGTTAATACTTCTTTGGAGTCTAAGCATTGGAGGCCTTGATAGGCACGCATTTCTTGTACTGTATTCATGTACATCCGAGTTGTATTCCAGGTTACTTTTATTTTTCATTCCAACAAACATTTTAAAAATGTAGAGCGAAGGGACAGTCATGATGTTGTATCTGACAAATAGTGGCCTACAGTGCTCTCGGAAAGCGACGCGTTGGCTATAATTCTGACAGCCTTTTTTTGAAAGCGAAAAATGCGAATTGCATGTCTTGATTTACCCCACAAAATTATACCATATGAAATGTGGGAATGAATAATGGCAAAGTAAGTATTCAGTATGCTATCTTTGTTAAGGAGATTTTTGAGCCTTCGTAAAAGGAAAATGTTCCTTGAGAGTTGTCGACATAACTGGCTTACATGGGCACTCCAGGTAAGCCCATCATCAATGGTTATTCCTAAAAGTTTGACGCTCTGAGTGGAGTTTATCCTAGGATTACTTGAGATGAAAATTCTTTGTGTTTTTTGCTGATTCATACTCAGGGTGTTCTGATCAAACCATTTTTTTGCGCTCGATTCTAATCCAGTCAAACTTAGATGAAGCTCTTGAATGGTTCCTGCCGAAGTCATCAGGCTAGTGTCATCAGCATATAAAATGCATTTTCCTGGTGTTAAATAGTCAGGGACATCGTTGATGAAGAGAATAAACAGAATTGGGCCGATAATGGAACCTTGGGGTACCCCATATGTTACCTCTCTAAAAGTGGATGCATCACCACCCTGCCCAACACACTGTGTTCGACCAGAGAGATAAAATTTCAGAAAAGCAAAAGCAACTCCTCGAAAGCCATATAAGTTTTCCATTTTCTGCAGTAACAGTCCATGATCAACACAGTCAAAGGCCTTGCTGAGATCACACAAAGTGACACCAATCACCTTCCCCTCCTCAAAGCCCTCGACAATGCTGTGAACAAGATCTAGGAGAGCCTGTATAGTTGAATATCCTTGCCTAAAGCCAAATTGACATGAGTTTATAAGTTTTTTAGCTTCAAGGTAGTTAATTAATTTGGACTTAACTAGGGCTTCCAACAGTTTTCCAAAGATTGGTCGATAATTTGATGCTTCATTTCTGTCACCTTTCTTGAAAATTGTCCTTTTTCAATACATAAATTAAAGAGATATGTTAGTGGTAGAATTAGAAACGATTTTGTTATTTTATTATTTTACTGTTTAAGCCATAGATGTCCACAGCACTTGAGTTTTTTAAATTATCTATGGCGATTGATATATCAGAGGGAGTTATTGGTCCAAAGAAAAAAGTTGTAGGGCAAACTGACATATGATAGGAAGTGTCTGATCGGTCATGTTTTGGGATATCTCTAATTATGTTTTCCGCGACAGAAGTAAAGTAAGTATTAAAAGTATCCGATTCTATCTGATTACACCCAACGACCTTGTGTGTGTTTTTATTTGACTCATAGTTCACCAATTGCCAAGCATTTTTTGCCTTGTTCTGTGAATTCTCAATAAAGCTATTAAAGGCATTTTTTTTAGTTGCATTGATAGCACTTCTATAAGAGTTTTTAAGATTTTTATAGACTTGCAGTGAAACAGGGTCATTAAAATGATCAGCTATTGTTTTAACAGTGGACAATGTGTTTCTCATTTCGTGAAGTTCAGGAGTAAACCAGTGTACAGGTGCTCTCCTCGGAGCCCCAAAAATCCTCCTAATGGGAACATATTCACTTACTAGCCCCTCATAAGTATTTACTAAATATTCAGAGAGAGTTGAAACAGAATTCTCATAGTAGAAATTGGACCAATCCTTAATACGAAGGCTTTCACAAATATGTCTTAGCCCATCTTCCGTAATAATGCGTTTATACTGTTATATTTACTTTTTGAGGAGTCCAGTCATACAGAAAACTCAGGCCATAGTGGTCGGACAAACAAGGTTCAAACACAGCAGTGTGACAACAATCATCAGATATATTAGTTAAAATATTGTCTATGCATGATTTAGAGATGCCAGACACACGAGTATAATTTATAATTTTATGTTCCAGGTTAAATGACGCGAGAATACATAACAGTTCCTCAAGACTTTCAGACTCCGCAAGAAAATTCACATTATAATCGCCCAAAGACACAATATTTTCGTAATGCTGCGATAAATGATTCAGAAGCTGTTCAAATAGCAATAAAAATTCATGTATGTCACCATTACTTGATCTACACTCCGCCAAGAAAGTATCGCATCACTACAATTTCTTAACATTAAAAAGAAACTAATTTTTTTTTTCGGTAGATATCCATTTTTTAGAAATATTTCAATCTATTTTTGTGAAAAAATGTAATAAAGAACATAAAACAACTTCTAATTTTTAGATTTTTGAACTAAATGTAAATTAAGGAAAATTCGAAATTTAACATTACGAAAGAAAAAACCATTTAACATAACAAAATATCATTTTAGAATCTTGTATTGCCTCCTCTCGCTCTTATAACATCCCGACAACGTTCTGGCATGCTCCCAATCAAGGCCTCCAAATACCCGTGGTCCAGATTCTCCCATTCTGCAGTTAAGAGTTGTTGGAGATGTTGGAGATCGGTTGCAGGGATGTTTCCAGCTCTAACCCTTCTGTACAGATAGTCCCAAACATGTTCAATTGGGTTTAAGTCTGGACTGCACGCGGGCCAGTCCAAAACTCTGATATTTACCTCCTGAAGGTATTCAGTAACTATCCTAGCTACATGGGGACGTGCATTATCATGCATTAGGATAGCATTGTCACCGATAAATGGCATATAAGGGACAACATGTGGCTCCAAAATGTCTCTTATATACCTATCAGCAGTGATGGAACCCCCGTCAAGCAGTACCAATTCTGTGTGACCCCTCAAAGATATTCCTCCCCAAAGCATAATGGACCCTCCACCGAAATTGGTTGAAGGTCTTATGTTAAATTGGGCGTAGCGCTCCCCATCTCGTCTATACACAGGTATTCGGCGATCTGATGTGTATAAGCAAAATCTTGACTCATCTGTAAAGAGTACGTTGCCCCAGTCATCAATGTTCCACTCAACATGTTCCCTTGCAAATTCTAATCGTGCTACACGGTGGTCCCTGGTGAGACGAGGGGCAGTGGCAGCCACTCTAGCTCTTATTCCAGACTGTCTTAAGATTTCTCTAACAGTTTCCGAAGATACCCGCACATTTCGAGTTGCAACTAACTCTTGCTGGAGTTGTGTTGCAGTAACATGTCTTCGACGTAGCGCTTGGAGAGTCAAAAATCGACGGTCCACTGGCGTAATTGCTTGCGGCCGGCCTGGTACTGGTCGTCTCTCATACCCTCCTGTTTCATGGTACCTAGCAACAACTCGAGATACTGTCGACTGGTTGACTCCAACTAAGGCAGCGACATATCGCTGACTCCGCCCATCCTCAACTAAAGAAATAATTCTAACCACTAGATCTCTTGGCAAATTTAAGTTTACGTTCGCACGACCTTCCATATTCAATAGGATTCTCAAAATTCACTTAGACAAAATAAATAGCGTAGTTTTGAACGAAACAAAATATCGACTTACAAGACACTAAATGCAATGAATGTAGATAAAGATGTTTATATGCCTTTTTTGAACACAAAGCGTACCTTTTTTACTTGCGTTAATGGAATTTTAATCTTTTAGATCAAGAAATACCAGTCGATGTTTGAAGATAAAATAAAAATATTTCCGTTTTTTCGAGTGATGCGATACTTTCTTGGCGGAGTGTATATGATGTGATAATAATTGTATTAGTAAATTCGATACCGCAAAATTCGGCTACCAGTTCTCTAGAAAAATCGCTTAAGCTGATTGGCTTACAGTTCAAAAAGTAATTTTCCTTGACATATATCACCACACTCCCATGTCTGCTATTACTCCTACAAAAATATGACAAAAGGGCGAAGCCAGGGAGTCTCACGCATTTTAGCTGATCTTCAGTGAGCCAATGCTCAGCGAGACAGATCACATTATAATGATTGTTTTCATTTAAAAACACACAAAGCTGATCTATTTTATTGGATAGACTTTGGATATTGAATATTGTTTTATTTTTTGCCACTAGTGAAACTTCCTGCCTCCTTGGGACCTGTAAAAATTACTTCCATTGCCTCTTCGTCCTGCGTTGTTAGTGGTCTGAGGAGATGTTTGAGTGTGGCTTCGGTATGTCCATCTTTTAACATGAACATCCTTAGGCCAACTTTCAGGCTTAAGAACGAGATCTATATATTTGTTAGGTATTAGGATCCTAAATGAGCTTGATCCGCTTGATGTCCTCTTCAACGACTGTCGTACTCAAGTTGGACATGTGAAGCGCAGTCATCGGTTCTGCCACTGTGAGTGCTGGATGGCTCGATCCTATGTCGGCACTTCCCACAACCACTGCATCCTCACCATGGTGGTTGGCTGCTGTGAGGGTGTGTCTAGGAGCAGAAGGTTTTGCAGTGGTAGGTGGTTTTTCCAAGGGGGGGACAGATGTCTTCAATTTTCCAGCCACTCTCTCCCTGGTATGTGGGATGATGTCACTTTGTTCACTACCATGCCGTGATGTTGTCATTGATGAAAAGAACCTCACCAGCTCCACGTTGCTCGATTTTATTGCGTTAACAACTGCATCCAGTTTTAAATCAATTTGAGTCGATTGGGCAATCAAATGTTTTTCCACAGTTGATGACAAAGCATCTGCAGTGTTGGATGATGTCCATTCTCCATCATAAGAAATTTTATTTGTGTCACATTTAAGTTCATTCTTCAATAGCTGCACTTCTTTTTCAAGTGCGGAAATTCTTGGATGTATGTCATTGGGTTCATCGCGTTTAGCTTCCAGTTTCTGAATTTTGTTGTTTAGGCTTATTATGTCGGTTTTTAGAGATTCGACTATTTTTAGAGTCTTCGGAAGTTGTTTGAGATCAATGGTACAATCCGGACATAGATGAATTAAGGTTCTACTGTGCTGGGAACGTATCCAAAAGGTTTTTGTTTTTCCTTGTCTTCCTTGAAAACGCATTCCGATTTGCATTTGAAACATTTACTGCTACGATCCGACATGATATCCTAAAGTTTAAACTTTACGGTTGGACCAGGCAACAAATAATCCCGGCTGGTGAGATTTCAGGCAGTGTCAAATTGATAGAGAGTGAAGTACAGAAGTAAAGCTATGGGAGTCAAACAAACTGATGAGGTATAATTATTGTACCAATTTGAGTTTTGTGAGTGGGAATTAAGAAGTGCTAACACTTATGGTCACTGCTGTATTACGGTATATTATGACGTCATAGAACAATGGTGAAATGTACAGTATTTTGTACTATTTTGTATTTTTATTTGTGTCAACACTCTACATCTTTTACGTTATTTCGAATTAATTATGGAAATATTTTTCAAATATAGATCTTCTAAAGATGCTGTCTTCTTTCCCACTCGTAATTGGCGGAAAAGTAAATACTTTGCACTTAAGTTTCACAATTTTTACAACAATAACAACACTCTTAACCTTGATGAGGATCAGAACAACATCGACAAATACAATGCAAAGGTTGAGGAACTACGGAAGGAATTACGGGAAAAAGGCAGACACATTGAGAGGTTTCAATGTAGCAGTAGGGTTTTCGAGGATGAGGTGTCGATATCTGAGGAAAGCATTAAAGTCGAAATGGATGACTTGAAGAAACGAAATGTGACACTACTGACAGAGATTCAGGCCCTTAAAATCGAAGAAGCGGATTTTCTGGAGTTGATGAGATCATTGACTGAAGGAAAACATTCTTTGGCAATACAGATAAAGGACCTTAGAGACTTGAACAAGAATATGATAGATTCAATCAGTGCCTTGGAAACTGATAACTCTGCTTACACTACGGAACTAAAGGAACTGAAACTAAAACTACTCGAATCACAAGAACAAGAAAACATTATGAAAGCACATACCGATGGAAGTCATGATGCACATTTACCCTTCGATGCTCGGCATACTTCCCTTTGTGACAGGGTCATCAAGAGGAAAAGGCAACTCCTAATTCTGGGTGGCAATAATTCAAGAGGCAGATTGCTGTTTAAAGAGAGTTCTGAGGACAGATTTGATATTAATTACTAGGTTAGACCTAAATCGTTGTTCATACTTGCCGCTCTTCTACACAAACAGAAATGGAACTTTGGATTTTCAAACAACAAGGGAGTTGGTCGCATTTATTAACAAAAATTTCATCCTAAACAAAAACCCTCAAGAAAATTTTTCGTCGAGGCTAAAGCCAACAATTCTCCCCTAGCGAGTCTTTCCTGCTCAACGCCCAAACTTCAACCTGAACGGCGCAGGCAGGTGTTCTCTGCAGATGAGAGACTGCCTGATGCTGATATGCTGATCACCTATCACAATGTCCGTGGGTTACGAACTAAGACTATACCCTTTCAACAAGAAGTAATAAATTCCAACTACCGCATTATAATCCTAACTGAGACATGGTTGAATGAACACATCGCGAGTGAAGAGATTTTTCCCACCAATTTCGTTATAGTTTCGTATATAGAAGAAATAGAAACCCAGATATCTGTAAGATGTCGAAAGGTGGTGGAGTGCTTATTGCGGTCGACTGCTCTTTAGATTCCATGATCCTCAAGGTTCCTGATGGTGATGTGGAACAGGTTTGGATGTCCCCATCATCCTGAATGCTGTCTACATCCCACCTGCTGCAGGCACTTCAATCTACGACGACTATGTACAGTCTGTGAGTTATGTGTTTGATCACTTTCCAAATGGTAAGATCTTGATTTTGGGTGGCTTCAATTTGCCGAACTACACTAATTCATTTATTCAAATCAACTCAAGTGACACCATTGAAAGCAGTAATATTGATTATTATTTTGGTCTTTTTACCGATAGTAATCGGAACACTATATTTACATCTAATAACGACAAGGAAGAAACCATCTTTAACTGTATGTGTTTTTATGATTTAGTACAACTTAACAATGTAGTTAATTCAAATAATAATAATAATAATAATAATAGACATCCTTTATATAAATCACAAAGGACAAGGCAACATCACACAAGAAAGTATATATGTTGCATAACAACATTAATATATAATACATATTTTAAATAGACATTCAATGATCAAACAAACAGATAATAAAATATGATTTTGACAAAACATTTTAAAATTAAATTAATGAATAAATAAATAACATTTTAAAAATTGAAGGAATAAAAACATTTCGACTTAGCATATTGTATCACAGATCTTCTGAAAATTTTGACACTATTTAAGCTTTTTATGTGTCTTGGTAGTGATCGATATGCACTAACGGCCATGTAACATGGGCCAGATCTATAAAATGAGGAGCTATGTGCAGGCACGCTCAGTTCATTGCGTTCTCTAGTTACAATGTCCATGTTGTGGGCATAGAGGTCACGGTTTTGAGTAAAGAGCTCAGGTTGTTTTCTGACAAGCATTACCAAGGATAGATAATATAAGGATGGTACAGTCAAAATGTCTAACTCCTTAAAATGTTCTCTGCAAGATGTTCTCGGTGGTAAACCAAGAATACATCTAATTATTCTTTTTTGAATGATGAAGATTCTATTGGCATCCTTGGAGGAGCCCCAAAAGCAGATTCCATAGGACATAACTGACTGAATATGGGCAAAATAATATTCACGAATAGGCTTAAGAGATATGATGAGTCTTAATCTACGGATCATAGCACATGTACTACTCAATCTTGAGGAAAATTTGTGTGAGCTCCCCAGGCCTCACTGATCTAGGTCCACTCCCAAAAACCGCACTGAGTCAGACATTGAGATAGATTTTTGTTTAAGTCTGACAAGTAATGATTCCTGGGTACTCCTCTTGGCAAAAGTCAAGAGACCAGTTTTGTCAGCATTAAGCTTCAAAGAATTTCCCTCGCACCATTCAGCCATGGACTTTGCCACACGTGAACATCCACTCGACAAACCATGCAAACAACTATCAGCCACTAAAACAGATGTATCATCTGCATACTGGCAAACAATCCCCCCACTAAATTCATCGAATAGGTCATTCACATACAATATAAACAAAAGTGGCCCCAGAATGGAGCCCTGAGGTACACCCATTTTGAGCTTAACAGTATCTAAGTAATAATTTGTTCCATTTTGTGTGATGCACACTGTTTGGGTTCTTTCATCCAAGTATGAGTTTATTAGATTTGCACATGTACCACGAATCCCATAACAATGCAATTTTCTCAATAACTGCTTGTGATCCAGAGTATCAAAGGCTTTAGAGAGGTCAAAATAGATACCTGCTACCCTGTGGTTTTTATCAACATTTTCATAGATGTATATTAAGGCATGAAAAATTGCCAATTCAGTAGACTTTGTTGGTCTAAATCCAAACTGCCTGTCACTTAATATGTGATTTTGGTAACAAAATAATAAAAGTCTGTTGTAAATTGATCTCTCAAAAACCTTTGAAATGGAAGGCAAGAGTGAGATGGGGCGATAGTTTGAACTCCTTTGTTTATCTCCTTTTTTGTGGATAGGTACTAGCTTAGCTTTTTTTAGTGCATTAGGAAACTTACCAGAAACAAAACATTCATTTATTATATGCGCAACTGGGCAAGATATTAAACTACATGTTTGTGTATAAACTGGAATTTTATCCAGACCTGAGGAGTATTTATTTAGAAGATCTATAATGATTCCACGGATTTCCACATGATCCACAAATTATTTAAATTTGGTTGCATTAAGTTTGACACAAACTGGCAAATTAAACTGAGAAGAAAAGGTATTCGAGATCTGATATGGGTCTTCAATCAGCTCACCATCAATTGTTTTTAATGTAATATTTGAGACAGAATTTGTTTTATTTGTTTGGTATTAAAGATTTTCCACATAGTTTTAGATTTATTTTTAGAATTTAGTATTTTATTGTCATTTAGAGTTTTCTTATAGTCAGAAATGTATTTACGATATTTAGTTCTCTCCGTTTTATAAATTGATAAATGATGTTCACTCCTTGTAATTTGATAAGTAACATAAACATCCTTAATATAGCTTGAATAGTTCTTTATGTCAGCACTCACCCAGTCTGTTCTATCCCTAAGCCTGCTGGAGCACATAGGAAATGAGATATAAAAAAAATAAAATAATATATTGGAAAAGCAGTCGTATTTCTCATTCACACCCTCTTGCTGATAAACATCCTGCCAAGATTCATTATGTAGATATGTTCTAAATCTAGATATATTACCCTCTGTAAAAAACATTCTTTTTGTATATGATAAGCATTGCGTTTCTCGAATATTGATATTTAGAATTTGACCATTATGATCAGAAATAGGGGTATAACAGGTATCAAAAGAGATGCCATCTATAGGCAAATTGCTAAATATATTGTCAATTTGAGACTCGGTTGTGACTGTTACCCTTGTCATCCCAACTCCATGAGGTTCCAGCCCATAGCTCGCCATTAATTCAACTATTGTTATCGACATAGGATTATGCGTAGAAAAATCAACATTGAAGTCTCCTCCAATTACTAAATAACTATTTGGACTGTACAGTTCCTCTAACAAATCACATAAAATGGAAATAAAAATATCAAAGTCACCTGATGGTGATCTATAAAGACAAATAAATAAATACAACTTATCAAATTTCATTTCAGCTACACAAAATTCACAATGTGTTTGAATTGATTTAGTTATTGTGTTTCTACAGTCTATAATTAAATTATGCTTTGCAAAAATTGCCGTACCTCCTCCTCTAGAGTCTGTTCTGGATGAGTAACTTGCTAGTGTGTAGTTTTCAAAATATACTGATGATATCTGATCCTTTGGCATCCAATGTTCTGACACCATAAACAAATTTGGGCTCTCGACTGATAGCAAAACAGAGACTGATAACATTTTGTTATTTAGGCTTCCTGCATTTTGATGAAGCAATTTTAATGCTTTGGTGTCTATTTGAGAATTTGTTTCAAATTTTCTTATGGCATTAGTAATAATTAATAATGTCATGTTGGATTTAATTTTTTCGAACATTTCAGATATATTAGTTTCTCATAATCAGACACCACTGACGAAGATTGACAAATATCATCCAGCTCTTCATATTGATTTTTTCTTAAATAATACAGCAGATTTAGTGTCAGACTTACAACAGACTAAATACAACTTCTTTAAGGCTGACTACAATAAACCGAACAACCACTTTGAAAATATTGACTGGAACTTTTTAAAGTGTAATGACATTAATGCTGCCACTGACCTGTTCTATGCTGTTCTCTATATTGCCGTGGATCTATATGTTCCGAAAACTCGAATCCATATTACTAACTACCCTAACTACTTTTCTAATAAGTCCATAAAACTAATAAATAAAAAAAAACAAAGCCTTCAAAAGGTACAAAACATCAATAAAGGAAGACTATAATAATCTTATTCAGTTCACACAAAATAACATATTAAATAATATAAAATCCTTCTGGTCCTACATCAAATCAAAGCGTAAAACGTTAGCTTATCCATCAAAAATGAGGTTTCTTGACCTTGAATCTAGCGACCCAAAGGTTGTTGCGAATTTATTTGCAGACTTTTTTTAGTCAGTTTTTATCGACACTTTCTCAGTTTGGATATCTCAAATATTGTCATGAACAGTTCCATGGTCTTTGAAAAGCTGGTTGACATTGACGATCACAAGGGAGCTGGACCTGATGATATCCCTACTACTTTCTTAAAGCACCGCAGCCCAACTCTGGCAGTGCCGCTCACATATCTTTTTCAACTTTCTCTTTCGTTGGGTCAGTTTCCTACTATTTGTAAAGAAGCCTATGTAGCGATTCACAAGGATGGGGAGAGGGCGGACATCTGTAATTATCGACCAATATCTGGACTTGACTGCATGTTCAAAATCCTCGAGTCTCTGGTTGTGGACAATTTGCTTGCGTGTGCACGAAATACTCTCTCTGTGAATCAACATGGTTTCCTTCCAGGTCGTTCGTGTATGACGAACCTATCACTATATTCTAACTTCTTGGCTACTGCTGTTGACTCGGGCGTTCAAGTTGATTCTATTTACTTCGACTTTAAAAAAGCCTTTGATAGGGTAGATCACTCCTTTCTTATTGAAAAACTAAGGTCTTATGGCATTATGAACCCTTTACTGTCTTGGTTCTGCAGTTATCTTCGTGGACGTACACAAAAAGTCAAAATAAGCAATATCTTATCAAAAGAGATAGTAGTCACTTCCAGTGTACCCCATGGGTCACATTTAGGTCCATTCTTGTTCTCAATCTATATTAATGACCTCAGCAATGTGTTCAAAAGCTGCCAATTCCTATTTTATGCTGATGACCTAAAAATCTTTAAACATATATATGACATTGACGACTGCCAAAATCTTCAATCGGAAATTAACAAGCTGGTGACTTGGTGTGAAGATAACAAAATGGAATTGAATATAATGAAATCTACGGTCATATCTTTCTCCAAAAGAAAAACCCCATTTCTTCATGATTACTCCATCGCTAATGCACCCATTGAAAGAGTTGAGTGGATTAATGATCTGGGAGTTATCTTTGACACCGAAAACCGAGATTCAATTATCACATGAATTATGTTTTAGGAAAATCATTCAGGATGGCATGATTTGTTATGCGTCAATGTTGGGACTTCTCTAATATTACCTTTTTGAAGTGCCTCTACTTCTCCCTGGTGCGAAGTCATTTAGAGTACTGCTGTACAATCAGGTCTCCATTCTACAGAACACACATCACACAATTAGAGCAGGTCCAATCAAAGTTTGTGAACTTTTTCCTCTACAGGTTAAGAATTGATAAACACAATTATTCATACCATCAGAGACTGGAATTATTGAGCATGAGTAGTCTTGAAACTCGAAGAATCTTCTTAACATTAATGTTTGGTTTTAAAATACTTAATAACATGATATACTGCCCTGATCTCCTGACATTGATGAACTTTCGTGTACCATCCCGTAACACTCGTCTACATCACATGTTCTTGACTAGAAGGTGTCGCACTGACATTGGGAGAAACAGTATCATGAATCGAATAACGACTTATTTTAACACATATGTTCCACCAGACCTAGACTTAAATTGTACGACACACACTTTTGAAAGAAAACTAAAATTCTTATTATATAATCCCCAATAATAACGAAATTCGAGAACTTAGAGTTTTCGGTTTCTTGCTTTACTCCTAATGTTTGGTTTTTTTTTCTTCGATTTACACTTGAATTGAACAGATTAACGTATGTACACACTAGATTTAATACAATTTTTTTTTATATACTTTTTTTTTAGCATAGGATTTATTATGTAGCTTTGACACGTTTTTTTATCTTTTTGTAAATTTTTTGTTTTATTTAGCATATGATATGCTATGTAGCACTAATTCTAATTTTACAACTGTCATAGGCCATACCATTTGGAATGTTGAATTCTGTAGTGTATGTTTGAGAAATAAATAAATAAATGTTGTATGCATTTCAATAATAGTACTTACATTCTGTATGTAGGCGACTGTTTATATTTCATATTATCATAGCTTTTCTCATGAGGTTCATGAATAATGAATACGTCAGACAGAACAATAAAGTCATAATTCTGAGCCTCCAGATCCATTATGTGGGATACTTTGTTCCATCCGAATCCTAAAAATCTCTCGTCGTATTCAACTACATTGCTTTTCAATACAATATAAGGTTCGTAATGTGCTTGCCATTTCACCTGAAATAATAATATATCTTTACCTCTCCTCCCACATATTCTATTAATATTACTTGTTTTGGCAAGAAAAAACTATTCCTATCAACCTTTTAATGAAAAACATTACTCTAACAAAAGAATATAGCTACAAAAAGTTAAAGGAATATTAAAGAAAACAAAACACACATGGTTTGTTTAAAAATAGGAAAAAACAAGTTTTTTTCAGTTTTATTTTCTTTTTTTCGACTATTTAGTGTCCCGAGATCACGAAAAACATATTTATTTTTTTATGGAAGCAAGGGAAGCAGTGCTTCCCCAAAAAAAATTACAAAACATCTTCTAACATGTAATTTTTGAAATAGGAAACCATTTATTTAGTTTATATTAAAAATGCTAAAATATTATCATAATTATCAAGCCCATAATAAATGCGGCCTTAACTCCGACCCAGCCACAATAGAATATCGAATAGAACCTATGCGGGCCGCTAGCTTCTCTGCAGCCAAGTCCTGTATGCTTGATTTCCTGTGAATCGAACCAGAGCTTATTGAACTTTCCACCGGCTGTTTGCAATTTTTGCATTTCAGTCGAGTGCTTTAAGTGGTAGCGGAAGCTATCGTTCTTTGTTTGAACGGCTATCCGTACATTGCGTCGTGCATGGTGCGATATGGAAGACAATAATACGGACGTGGATATGCAAATACCGTCAACTTCGGCTGTCGGTAATAACGTTGAAAATGATAGAGAATTTAGTGAGAAGAGTATGTGTTATTGTGTGGTGTGTGTCTTAATAATAAAGGGATTTTCAACATTAAACTTCCCTGATAAGCTTCAAATAATTTCCAAAGGAAGGGCAAAACCGCCTATGAAAAATTTTACCACAAAAATGAAAAACTGTATTAGACATTTTTATCCGGAAAAACAATACGAACGATTTAAATGGCTAATAGAGTGTGAAGATATAAGTACATTATACTATACTATACGTATTATAGAAATTGCAGCAAAATGGTTTTTGTGGAAACTATCTGGATTGGATCAGCTCATATTTGTTTAATCGTCATCATCATCAGTGGCGTGATGCGTGGGCGAATGCCCCCCCCGCCCCTATGCACTTAGCGCCTCTGGCGCCCTTTGAAAAAAAAATAAAAAAACTAAATTTAACGCAAAAACAAACAGTGCCCTACCGTGCCCTTAGCTCTTCAAGAAAAAAAAAATGTTGTAGATATTATTTCTCACATTTTGTTTTTGTTTTGCTATGTTTACTTTTAGTTATTAATTAAAATCTCTATTCTAAGGGCCGGTACTTTTAACTCCGGGTAAAATTATTCAGAGGATTTACCATAGATAATTGATGCAACAATCGATTCCATGGTAAATATTCATCGAATAAATTTACTCAGAATTGAAAGTACCTACCTACTGGCCCTAATGAGGTAGACATATACGTACGAAAGTTTTCATATGGGTTTGAAACTACGCTACCGCTAGACCATTGCCCAGAACGGCAGAAAAAATTACTCCTGGCTTCGGCGTCTTCCGCAAGTAGTGGCGAAGTTTTAAAAAAATTTCTTGTCTGCAAAGAAAAGCCTGCTGACCAGTCTGCGTAAGTAGTAAAGTAGTTTAAAGCTATAGGGTAATTCACTATAAATTAGGCAATAAAAGATTATTATTAGTATTGTTTGATCCTATTCCTATGTAAGTGATGCTTAAACTTAGCTAATAAGCAAGCAATCAAAATCATTTTTTTCTCAAAACCAAGCAAATTTCTTAAATTTTTGTTTACTAAACTTTCCCTAACTAATACAATTTTTTGAAGAAAAAAACAGTAAGTAACTCTTTCTCAATTCTTCATACTCGAATTTTAATTTAAATAAAATATGGATATATACAGGGCCTGGGTCAATTAAATTGTGTAGGAAATAATTTTTAAAATATAATATTTATATTTTTCTCGTAGGATCTCTGAAACGCAAGGCGAAGGCCCAGGCCGTATACAAAATATTAATAATCAATGTGATAGAAACATAAATGACTGTACAGGGTGTCCCATTTTCGTAGGTTTTACGGGGTTTCCAGCTTATGAGTAGAGATAGAGAGATGCGGTTTTCGCGACACCGTGCTACTTTTCGATGAAACTAAAGAGGCCGCAAACAGATTTGCCCTAACCATTTTAGTTTCCGTGCTACAGGGTGAAAAAATTTTCGGACACCCCTGTAACTCAGCTATCGTAAAATATATTTAAAATGTTTCAACTGATATTTATAGATTTTTTCACGTAGAATTCAGTGGCGTACTCAGATTTTTGCTGAGAGTCATAGTTTTTGACATATTGGCATAACCTACTATTTTTTAAATGGGAACCCTATATATTATTTTTGATCTTATTCTTCGTGTCGAGAGCTTTTCAAAAACATACCATAAGTCATATTTATTTTCATAAATAACATGAAAATTTATTTATGAAACAGCAGATCAATCGAAATAAGAGAAGGTGGCTGTGGAGCCATGGAAAAAGTTAACAAATATTTATTAACGAAATAACAAAGTAACAGGATCAGAAAAAATTAGGAAGTAGGTAAAAGGTAATAATTATAATTTCATTAAAACTACAAATATTGTTCAAATTGTAGACCATTATGTGTCCTACAAGTGTGACAAACTTTAAAAATTCTTTTTAATGCATTTCTATTGTAAAAGACTGTCTTTGTAACTCTGCAAAAGCGTTTTCGGTGGCCATTCTTAGTTGTTCTAAGTTTTCGTATCGCCTTACATAAACCTTGTTTTCTAAATAACCCCACAAAAAGAATAGTTCAGATAAAGCTCTGCCGCCTGATCTGCATCTTCATTAGACAATATAAAACACGCGTTCATATCATATTTCTCAAAATATTCAAATTTTTGATTCTGAGCCATATTAAAAACAATAATTATAATAGACGTCAAGAAAAATTTAAACGCAATAATGCCAAAAATGACAGCAGTAATGGCTGCCTGTTCATATTTTTGTTGGCGTTGCCATGGCTACCACAGCCACCTTCTCTTATTTCGATTGATCTGCTATGCCATAAATCCGTTTAAAGAAAAATGCATTTTTTCATGTTATTTATGAAAATATATATGTTTTTGAAAAGCTCTCGACACGAAGAATAAGATGAAAAAATAATATATAGGGTCTCCCATTTAAAAAATAGTAGGTTATGCCAATATGTCAAAAACTATGACTCCCAGCAAAAATCTGAGTACGCCACTGAATTCTACGTGAAAAAATCTATAAATACCAGTTGAAACATTTTAAATATATTTTTAGCTGAGTTACAGGGGGTGTCCGAAAATGACAAATTTTCAAAATCACCCTGTAGCACGGAAACTAAAATGGTTAGGGCAGATCTGTTTGCGGCCTCTTTAGTTTCATCGAAAATAGCATTATCTCTAATCAATAAGCTGGAAACCCCGTAAAACCTACGAAAATGGGACACCCTGTACGCCCCCAGGTTGTAGTTATGAGTTGTCTGATACATTATTAAAAAATACGGAAAGTAGTGATGACAGCACCGATAGTAGTATTACCGACAACGGCAACGAGGAGAATATTAAAGTTATTAACAAAAATGAAGAAAACATGGCTGATGGTGAGTACCAACTGAGATTTTTAAAATAATACCTTTTTTAATATTCAACAGTTTTACTATAGTATTTAATTTTCATCCAACTAATTTCAACCCTGTTTTGCTTTTTAGATCTGAAATTAAGCCTAGTTTCCGCTTCCGCACCTACCGAAAAAGCTGATATAGAATTTCCAAGCGATCCGTTTTTATTTAAGGATACAATTTTAAATCCCGAAAAAATTCGAGAAATGATTTCTATAGGCGCTTGTCAGCCAGGTTTAAATGACAATTTTAATTTTCCGATTGATTCACTTAATCGGCGGTTTAAGCCAAATTGGTATAAATCAGAGGAAAAGTTGAGGAACTGGCTTATTTATTCTCCAAGGGGTAACTGCCTATTTTGTTTTTCCTGCTGGCTTTTTGCATCTTTAAATTTGACAGTATGGTCGGACCCCAAACAAGGTTTTAAAAACTTTAAAAAAGGTCCGGAAAAAATTAAGCAACACGAGGAAAGTCAGTTGCATCGATCCCTACACAACAAGTTTTTAATAACCAAACTTCGGCTTTATAAGAACTCCACCGTTATTCAAGAACAATTAAATTTTGAAAAAAAAGAAATTGAAAGAAATAGAGATGCGTTAAAACGTTTAATTGACATAATATTATTTTTGGCCAAGCAGTGTTTACCTTTAAGGGGTCATGACGAATCCATCACAAGTAAAAACAAGGGCAATTTCTTAGAACTTGTTAACCTTTTTAAGAAATATGATGCATTATTAGCAAATCACTTGGCGAATTCCTCCGTCGTGGCCAAATATACAAGCAATATTATTCAAAACGAGATTCTGGCACATTTATCTGAAGCAGTGATGAAAAAAATCACAGTAGAAATTCAAGAAGCGGTTTTCTTTTCTATTATTGTAGACTCAACGCTCGACTTTAACAAAAAAGAGCAAATGTCCTTATCGTTTCGTTTTGTCAATAAACATGGTGTGCCTGTAGAGAGATTCCTGAAATTTATTAATATTTCTGACGGTTCAGCAGACTTATTTTAAAACCATAACTGAAGAAATTAAGAACTTAAACTTAGATATTAAATTGTGCAGAGGCCAGGGATATGACGGAGCCAGTGTAATGTCAGGGCACTTAAACGGTCTTCAAGCTAAAATAAAAAATATTGTCCCTGAGGCTTTATATACACACTGCTGTGTTCATAATTTGAATCTAGTTCTAGTAGACACTGTAAACGCTGTTACAGAAGTTAAACTATTTTTTGGGGTGTTAGAAAAAACATACGTCTTTATTTCCGAAAGCTTTCCACGAACTAATTTGTTTAGAAATATTCAAGAGCTTCGTTCCAGCGAACTGGAAAGTAAATTAACTTTAAAAAGGCTTTCAGCTACAAGATGGGCTAGTCACAATAGAGCAGTTGATTCTTTAAATATTTCTATAATCGAAGAAAATTGTTTCGGGTGAAATAAGAAATTCTACTGCTCAACAGACAGCAGAAGCACAAGGTATATTAGTCATGATACAGACCTTTGAATTTAAATTTCTTCTTTCCTTCTGGAAAGAAGTGCTGAATAAAATTAACATATTGTCCAATCACTTGCAAAAGGTTAATATCAACTTATGTACAGCTGCTCATATGATTATTGCCATAACTAAAGATCTTAAATCATTAAGAAGTGAAAAATATTTTGAAATTTTTAAAAAAGAGGCTACTATTTTGGCAAATAAATGCAATACGTCAACATCATTTTCCAATAAAAGACAAAGAAGAGTAAAAAAATTTCATGATGAAATCCAGAATGATTACCTACATCAAAATTCTGAAGATAATTTCAAGATATCAGTGTTTTATGGTACTTTAGACATTTTAAATGGTACGCTAGAGAATCGGTTTGAAGACTTCCTTAATATATGCCAAAAATTTAATTGTTTATTGGATATGGACGTCAATGATGACAATTTAAAATGTCTTATGGATCTACAGATATTGTACCAAGCGGATGTTAAACCTACTCTAGTTGAGGAATATAAACATTTTTGCAGTTTATTAAAGAAATTAATGCTGATGACAACAAACTTGCCCCTGATGAATATTTAACATTTTTAATTTCCAATGACCTGGAGTCTTCATATCCATCTTTATGTGCATTACTGAGGATATTTTACACTATAGCCACCAATAGTGCTGGTGCAGAACGATCATTCAGTAGATTGGGAAGAATTAATAATTACCAGAGGTGCACCAGCACACAAGATAGAACCAATTATTTATCACTTCTTAGTATTGAAGCAGACATAGCCCAGGATTTAAATATGGACGAAATAATTGATTCTTTTAAATCGGTTAAAACAAGACGCTTGAATCTTTGAAATAACTGTTTTGTATAATATGTTCTAATTTTTTTAATAAACAAATTTACAAAAAAAAATTTTTACTTTATTTGATCCTTTATTGATCATTGCGCCGCCCCTAAAGATCATCGCCCCCTCCGCCCTTTTAACCACGACACGCTACTGATCATCAGGTCAACTTGTTTGATTCCGCTTCCAGGGAGGTTGTGGTAACATCGGGTGTTCCTCTGTGCCACACTAATTATCTGCTTCTTAACATTTCTAAATGTAAAGTGCTTCATTTCCATAAACATATTAATTCCATACACTTCACCTACCTCATAGATACTGTACATCTTGAAGTTGTCACTTCTTTAACCGATCTGGGTGTTATTTTTGATTAAAATTTAAGTTTTAATCTGCATATTGATAGCATTGTACTTAAGAGTTTTAGATTGCTGCGCTTTATAAAACGACATACAAAGCATGTGACTGATACCAAAGCCATTGGGTGTCTTTATAACTCATTGGTTATGAGCGTTTTGGAATACTGTTCTGCAGTTTCTGGAGTCCTTCATATCAGTGTCACATTGACAGAATCGAAAAAGTACAAAATAGAATTGCAAAATACCTCTTATATAAATTTAATTTTCCATACAAAGGTCTGACATATAATACAAGAGCTCTTTTTTCTGGCCTGCAAACCCTAGAGTTTCAGAGAAAGAAGGCACTTCTTATTTTTCTACATAAATTGGTCAATGGAGAGGATGACTGTGAAATATTGCTGGAGTCAATCTCATTTTTGGTTCCTATTAGGAGAACGAAACAATCTCAACTATTTTTAGAAAGATACCACCATATAAATTATGGGCTTAGCGCATTTGTTGACCAGCTAGTATACAACTACAATCGTCACTTCCCGGAGTATGACATTTTAAGCTCAGCACTTTACAGCTAAAAAGGCAGTTAAGCGGATTGGTTTTGGGATGTTTTTTGTCTGTCCTTGTTCACGTGGATTCTGTGTAATTTATGTATTATGTTAAATTTGGACCTGAAATCGTTTTATCATTGAATATCCTTTTTTTTTATTTACCTGTTTTTTCCAGGGTTATTTGACTTTTTTGACGTTATTTATTATATATTACATTATTGTTATTAAAAGCAAAAATAAAGAAAAATTTACGTACTTGATATGGTTCATATTCCTTGCGCCATTTTACATAATCTGTGGGAGCATGTCCAGCAGGCCAAACTTTAGCAAGAAATTGACGGATCTTATTATTTTCCAAAGATTCTACTAACTCTATTTTACTGTTGGGTAACACGGTATAAGGGCTGGTCGCTTCAAACGCTGGCACAACTAAAGCCTAAAAAAAACTTGAATATGAATAAATAAATCCCTTATGTCATCGAAAATATATGCATTTCATATTCCTTAAATAAAATTTTTAGTAACATTATTTTTACAACATTTAGGAATGTAGGTACAGGGTGGTCCACTTAAGATGCTCCTATACTTTATCTCAATAAATAAGACACTGAGAAAAAATAGTTAAATACAAAAAGTATTTAATTAATTTTTTTTTTATAATATTTTTATGTATACAGGGTGTTCCATTGTGCCAGGACAGTAACCAACTTTTTTCTTTTTAATGAAATGATATGAATATTTTTAGAAATTCTAATTCTACGCTTGATTTTAAGTATTTTTTGTCATTACGTAGCATACGAAATTTTGAGTAGTTTTTGAGAAAAATTAACTTTTCTAATTTTTTTCGAAAAAACAGGTTTTTGGAAAAATGTGATTTTTTCACACTTGAAGACTAAAATTGTGAATTTTGTTTATGGATCCATGGGAGTTGTTAATATTTAATACTTTGACCTATCAAGAGCGAAAATCCTTTATACAGGGTGGTCACAAATGAACATCAAAAAAAGTGTTTTTGTAACTAAAAAAACTTAATTTTTTTAAATAGAACACCCTGTATTTAGCACTTTTATTGTGTTTAGGATTTAATTCTGCATCATTCCATATATATAGTTCATATTCCAAAAATTAGTAGTTTAGAAGTTATGACTTTGAGTTGGATTAAATAGTGGCCATAGCTTAATTTTTTTTTTTTTTAAATGGGAAAAGACAAAAAGTTGCATAAAACGTCGAAACGACGCGAACGAGAGTCTCGTAGTAAGACACGGAGTGACCGTGAACGATCTGGTACTCGTTATCAACGCGATGCTCAGTCCAGTGACCGTGATCGATCTAAAGTGTCTAAACGTAGAGCTCGATCTACATCACGTAAACGTAGAGCTCAGTCTACACCTTCGTCATCGGACAATGAGAGTGTTAGTTTAAAAAAACAATTAAAATTACTTAAAAAGGAAATTGATGAACTACGAAATAAGCCGTCTTCTTCCGTAACGTGTTTAAGTGATGAACAATCGATACCAATATACGATTCTTCAAGGGATGATATTACGGTCGAGTTGTGGGTGTCAAGGGTGGATTCGTTAGCTGAAAGATATCAGTGGAGTGACGATTACATTATACGGATTATTGCCAGCAGACTCAAGGGACACGCACGTCAATGGTACTATGAGCAAACAGAAAATGATGTCTCATGGCTGGAAATGAAAATGGGAATGCTGAATCATTTTCGTAAGTCCGTTCCATTTTCAAATTTATTAAAAGATGCCTCAAATTATGAAGCGAGTTCAGGGCAAAATCTGGGGGATTACTGTTTTAAAAAGTTAACGAAATTAAGGGCTTTGAAACTAAACATTCCTGAAGAATTTTTAGTAGATGCTGTAATTGGAGGCATCAAAGACGAAAATATTGTAAGAACAATTCGATCAGCTAAAATTTCAAGTGCCGATAAATTATATGCACATTTAAATACATTGGGAAATATGCCCACACTGTCCGCTCAAAACGAAAGATTAAAGTTTGCTTCTGCTTCAAATCGTTTTACCAAGTCGTCAAATTTAAAAACATTCAATACCGCAAACGTTAGCACAAACATGTTAAAACGTAAAGAAAGTACTTTTTCATGTTATAACTGTGGGCTTTCTGGTCATTTAGCAAGGGAATGTCGAAAACCTCGTCTGGAATGTACAAGTTGGAAGAAATTAGGACATTTGTATGATAAATGCCCATTAAAAATGTCAAACGTAAACATCGTAACAAAAATCGACTCTAAGGAATCGGACCACATGTTTATCAAAACCGCATTTATAAATGGTCATAAATCTTCTTGTTTTGTTGACACGGGTAGTGCGAAGACCCTTATAAAAACATCGACTGTAAAAAGATTTAGACTAGTGACTAACGATCTTAAGAATAACATTCTCCGTGGGTTCACAGGCAATACGCTAATATGCAATCAACAAGCTCGAATTTCGATAAGGATTACTGAAGCGATAGGTGTTGTTGACGCAATAATTGTTGACGATAAATATTTATCGCATGAGTTATTAATTGGCAGAGATTTTATAGAACAATCACAAATTTTAATGATCAAAAAAGACAGTGGCGTTACTTTCAGGAATCTCCCTAATTGGAACGAAATTTCAGTTAATGTTATTGATAATTTAGAAAATAATATTCTTAGCCTAAACGATCTTTCTTTTGGAAACATTAAAGAAAGTGATAAACAAAAATGCCTAGATTTATTTAACGATTTTTTAGATTGTGTCTCTTTTTCGTTAAAATGCTTAGGAAAAACTAATACAGTATCAATGGAAATAAAAACAACCACCGATATTCCTATAGTTTATCACCCTTATCGTCTTCCTGAGGTGGAAAAGGGTATTTTGCGAGAGCATAAATATACATTAAAAATAAGTAAATGTGAATTTTTTAAGACAGAGATTAGTTACTTAGGAAGAGAAACAAGCTCTGCAGGTGTAAAACCTGGAAAACAAAAATTAGATGCAGTTCTTAAAATACCAAGAGCCACAAATGTTAAACAAATAAGGCAATTGTTAGGATTGTCAGGATATTTTAGAAGATTTATTAAGAATTATGCTACTATAGTAGAACCACTTACGCGCCTTACAAGAAAAGATGTTAAGTGGGTATGGGGATCTAATCAAGAACGTGCAATGGCAGACATTAAAAATATACTCACCGAGGAACCTATACTTACAATATTTAACCCTAAATCAAAGACGGAGCTACACACGAATGCCTCTTCCATAGGTGTAGGTGGAATATTATTTCAATTCGACACCAAAGGGAACCGATCTGTAGTATATTTTAGCAAACAAACAACTAACGACCAGAAACAATACCACGCTTATGAGTTAGAAACCATGGCAGTTGTATTAGCTTTGCGATATTTTCAAGTTTATTTATTGGGTTTAAATTTTAAAGTAGTCACGGATTGCAATGCATTCAAAACCACACTTTCAAAAAAAGATCTATTACCTAGAATTGGACTGTGGTGGCTGGAAATTCAAGAATTCACATTTGAAATTGAATACAGACCTGGAACACAGATGTTACATTTAGACGCATTAAGCAGAAATCCAATAAATGAACACGAAACATTCACAATAGACATAACTGAGAGCGAATGGATAGTAGGAGCACAATTACAAGACGAACAATTAAGAATAATAAGACAAATACTCGAAGCACGAACCGTAAATAACGAAACGAAACAGTACTTTAAAGAATATGAGCTCAAAAATGAGAAGGTATACCGAAAATTGAAAAATGGCACAAAACCTTGGGTCGTACCGAAAGCAATGTCACGACGATGCAGGTCATTTGAGCATTGAAAAAACGCTACAACGCATTCAGCACAACTATTGGTTCGCGAACATGAAAACATTTGTGAAGAAATATGTTAATGCTTGTTTAAACTGTGCATATTACAAACATAGTGGACCAAGTAAAAGACAGTGCAAATTAAATCCTCTTGAAAAACATCCAGTTCCTTTCCATACAGTTCACATAGATCACAGGATCTTTTGAAACAAGGACGAAAAAACACAAATTTTTATTGGTAATAGTGGATGCATTCATGAAATTTTGTTTGATAGAGCCATTTAAGAACCAGAGAACAAAATACGTCACGAACATATTAACAAATTTGGTATATCTATTTGGTGTTCCGAGTCGAATAATTAGTGATCGGGGATCAGCATTTACGTCAAATGCATTTAAGGTTTTTTGTGACTGTTACGGCATAAAACACGTTTTAAATGCTGTTGCAACACCACGAGCAAACGGACAGTGTGAACGGTACAATAAAACCATCCTTAGCTCACTAGCGACAACATGTGCTGGCAAAGAAGTTAACCAATGGGACCGCTATGTCAAACAAGTGCAAAGTGCCATTAACACGACTCACAACAAATCTATTAATGCTACACCAATGGAAGCATTAATAGGATTTAACACGAAACATGCAGCAGATTCACGTATAGTTAACGAAATTCAACAGGATCTACATAGATATGATTTAAGGGAATTACGCAATAAAATTTCTGATCATATTACTGAAGATCAGAGAAAACAAAAAGAATGATACGACAAAACCAGACGAGATGCAGTGAAATATAACGAAGGTGATTTGGTGATGGTCAAAATAACGAGTGAGCCAGCTACAGGGGGAAGTCATAAACTTCTTCCAAAGTTTAAAGGACCGTTTCGAGTGACCAAAGTTCTGATAAACGACCGCTATGAAGTAGAAGATCTACAAGATCATCGAAAATCTGCACGTACGGTTGCAGCAGCAGACAACATTAAACGCTGGCTAATCTATCAAGATGATAGGTGAGTTTTAATAAGTATTAATACGAAAGATCAACGGATCTTTATCACGAAAGATCGACGGATCTTAACTCCTTACAACGAAAGACCAACGGATCTTTATCACGAAAGATCGACGGATCTTAACTCCTTACAACGAAAGACCAACGGATCTTTACCACGAGAGATCGACGGATCTTTACAACGAAAGGTCGACGGATCTTTAGTACTAAGGATCGGCAGATCTTTACAACGAAAGATCAACGGATCTTTATTACGAAAGATCGACGGATCTTAACTCCTTTACAACGAAAGATCAACGGATCTTTACCACGAAAGATCGACGGATCTTAACTCTTAACGACCGGGTGATAACAGCTTGGTAAGTCTTCTTTTCTTTAAGTTCGCTGTAGAGCCTGAGGACAGGCTTATATTCAGGATGGCCGAGTGTAAGCATCCGCCGCCGAAGATTCGCTGACGATGAAGTGCTTGGCTTGCATCAACACCAACGTTCACGCTCATTATTTATCTTAGATCCATTAAGATTATTTTGTTTATGTTAAGACTTTAGATAGACTGGCTAGCTGAAAAGGAGGCCAGTCAATAGACCGACTTTATTCGTTACGAACCATTTTCTGTATTTTGTCACGTTTTATATTTTACATTAAATTACTGTTTTTAAGAAAAGCTAGTTTAATTACCGATAAGTCTTACAATTCTCATATTATCCAAAGCCAGTAGCTCATAAACAATCTTATTATCTAAAGAAATAGAATGCTAATTTATGTTCACTTGCTGAATGGAACAATAAAAAATTTAAAATATATCACTCCATGAACATTCCAATACAACAGAATATGCAAATTTACTGATAAGAAGATCCCAAATTGTAATTTTAATTTACTTGGGTCAGGCGAATCTAATTTATATTATTAAGTTTTTAGTAGAGTTTTAGCAATGCTCATTATTAGTGTCTGTTAGCAAGAACAACCTTAAATTTTGAATTTATAAAATAATAATAATAATAATTAGTCCTTATTTTCCTTCCTGTTGTTCCTTTCTATAGTGGTCTTTTTTGTTTGTGCCTTTTAAGTCGTCCAGACAGACCCCTGGGCGTGAAGCGAGTGTCCCCGTCTTTGTTATGTAATCACTGTAATTATTATTATTGTATCGGCTTTTTAAATTTTATATTAGATATTAAGTACACATTTTAAGTATATATTATGCCCTTTCCTTCGTTATAGTTACCGCACTGATTGTTTTTTTTTTTTTGTCTCTTTAACTCAGGGAAAATGCTCCGAAATTTTAAATGTTGTCGAAGTAAAGACTTTGCTAATTACTGCTGCATAGTGTGTTTCGGTGTTTTTCATCCTAGTTGTTTTGTGCGTCTGCCTAAAGCAGTTGTGATTGGAGGGCATAGGATCTACTGTTCCCTGGAATGTCAGGAGCATGCTTTAGAGAAAGAAAATGAATGTCAGCGGTTTTTAACAAAAATTCTCAATTTAAAACAGGAATTAAAATAGAAGGACTGCCATTTTCGTCGGGTAAAAAGCAGCAGCGATGCATTCGAGGATGAAGTTGCAGAAGCAGAGAGAAAGTTTACTGCCGAACTTGATAAACAGAATAGGCTGTTAGAGGGACTCAGAACTGAAATAAGAAGGTTAGAAGATAAAAACAGCGATCTAATAAGCGATCTAATAACAGAAATAAAAAACTGCAGTGAATCCGAAGACAAGCTCAGAAATGAAGTATCGGAATTAACTAAGCTTAGCAGGAGTATGACCATTACCATTAAGACGCTGGAGAAGGAGAACGAATGCTATGAAAAGGACATCAAGCTTCTCAATCAGCAAATTCTCGCTTAATAGTAAACCACATAACGAATCAGTCAGTGCAAATTCTGTTAGGGGCTCTGGTCAGAGAAGGCGTCAGCTTTTGATTATCGGCAACAGTAGTTATAATAGGGGAGCGCCTCCTCCTCCTCCTCTTCCTCTCTCTCATGTCCCTCATTCTTAACTTCCTCCCCTTTTATTCTCATTCGCATCATATTTTTTAATTTTTTCTCTTTGTTCTCCCACATTTGATTTTGCATTCTTAAGTCTTATAAATAGGTGCATCATGATCATTTTAGTATGCCGAGACACATTTACTAAGCTGTGCTCGAGTTGCGTAAAAAGTTTTTTTTGAATTTTTCCACCAATTTTGTATAAAACAAAATGAAAAAATGTGTCAAGTAATAAGTGAATTATGTGTAATAGCGAAAAATTAACTACAACTATCAGACAGTTAAAAGTTAAATATCTCAATTTCTTTGAAGTGATTTCGAAAGATGAATACACCAAGCTGTTTTATCCACTGAAACGAGATTATTTAAAAGCAATTGACTGTTGTGATGATTATTTAGAAGGAATTATAAGCCTTACTACGTTTTTCAATACATTTGGGAAATCATACTTTGTAGGAGAATTAAGCCACCTAATAGAATTTATAGGAGAAGATTGCCAATTTATACCTGCTATTATTGCAACCCAAAAGAGGTTTCAATTATACGAAGATAAAAAACAGGTATTATCAAAGAAAGTTAATCCTATTCGCAAGAGACGTCCCCCTACATATTTAAAATATTATGTTAAATAAATGAAATGGCTGAGTTGCTGATTGCAGTTAAATTATTAGAGGAGAAATTTAGTAATCTTTCAAAAACCTATTTCTCATATTGTATGGCAAGTGGTCCGGAGTGGATAGACTTTTATTGTAATCAATCTGAGGAATTCGTAAAGGCTGCCCTCTGTTGCAACAAATACATTGAAACATTAAATTTTTTTCAACTTATTCAAGATCTAAAAGATATTGGCTTTGGTTACTATTTAAAAGACTTGAAGCAATTTATTGACGAGGATACTATTCTTCAAGAAATTGAAAAGGAAGAATAAATTTAATAATATTTACAATGGAGCAAATGGTTACTGAAATGTATGAAGAGTTTATTATATCTGCTGCATACTTCCAATATTTCTCAATTGTAGGCGAAGAAGACGCAGAAGCACAAGATTTGTCAGCATATGTTAATAATATAGATCGAATGAAACAATGTATGGCTAGAGGCTGTATGTCTTTATTTAGGAGGTTTACACGAGGAACATTTGACTTGAATTGTCAATGGCGTTCTAAGTTTCTGTTTGAGGAACTGGTCTCTGAATGCATATCCTATTGCGCCAAATTCACAAAGGATGATTGTATTGTGTTTTTCTGTGGACCGGAGAATGCTATTAGGGGTACTCCAATTAAAGCAGAACAGGTTCAGTGTCTACTTAAAGCCTGTAGTAATACAAATCTCGTGATAGTGAGCACCCCTCGTTATAGAAATAGACTGGTTTTGAACAGTTTTATCCGTGATCAAAACATATTTTTGGAAAAACAACTTGTCCAGGAGCTCGTCAGCTTTATTCCTCTTACCTTGACTACTCACGAACACCTTATGTACTATGACGAAAGGGCAGAGCTGGTCAGTCTCTTGTGCCGTGGTTTTCCAGTCCAACCTGAGAAAACTTCAAACACAACCAACGTTGAATCAACTTTTCTCATTTCACCGACAAGTCAGCAACAACTCTGACACCAATTACAAATGCTTCGCCACAAATGAACAGTCTTGTCATGTTCTACCAGAATGTCAGAGGGCTTCGCACAAAGATTGGTGAGATTTCTCTTGCAGTTTTGTCTTGCGACTTGATATGTCTCACTGAGACGTGGCTTAACGCGGATATTTCAAACAACGAAATTTTTAATAACAAATATGTAGTTTTTCGTAGAGATAGGAGTTATGAGGAACTAGGGTGTCATCGCGGCGGTGGAGTGTTGATTGCCGTTTCTTGTGCTTTTCATGTAACTCTGGTTACTACTCCTACTTATATGGACTTTGATGATGTTTGGGTCCTGGTGCGCGCGGGCAATGCAAGTTTCATTTTGGGCTGCGTTTATTTTCCACCTAATTCTAGCTAGGAGTGCTATCAGTCTTTTTTGATACCTGCGAGTCGTTGAGAAACAGATACGATAGTCACACATTTTTTGTTTTCGGGGACTTTAATCTTTCTTCGGTGGAATGGGTTTATGAGGATAACACACTTGTTCCAAAATCTCTGCCATCTCCAGCTTCTGAAACTCTTATTGTTTCAATGAGCTTTTTTGAATTGCAGCAAATGAACTCATTGTGCAATCACATGGGCAGAATTCTGGATTTAATATTTGCCAGTGACTTTGTCAATGCCTCCATTTTAAAATCTGGTTTTCCCCTCGTAAACATTGATCCCTACCATCCAGCAATTGAGATAAATTTTAAAATTAAATATGTTTCTCCAATGAAAAATTCAGTTTCATCAAGGGAATTGCCACAATCTAAACCTTTTTTACAATAAATCCGACTGGTCTTTTTTATCAGTAGAATCTGATATAAACAAAATGGTTGAACTCTTTTATGAGGTCTTGTTTGAAGGTATCAATAATTGTGTTCCCAAGAAAACGGTAGTCGACTGTAAATATCCGAAATGGTTCGACCTTCCTCTGAGAAAACCTATTGGACAAAAGAATCGTCTATACAAAAAATATAAAAGGTCCAATAAAGATGTTGACTATTTTGATTACTGCGACATACGACGTGAGGTTAAGCTTCGGACTGATATGTGCTATCTTGCATATGTCACACAAACTCAATTGCTTATCCCAGAGAATATCAGGCATTTTTGGTCTTTCGTACGTAATTTGAGAAGAGATTCTGGGCTGCCCAGTGTCATGAATTATGACGGAGAGGAAATTACCGGTTCGAATAACATCGCTAATGCCTTCACCACTCACTTTGAGTCTTGCTATTCACGTCACCGTAGTTTAGATTTAGTTTAGTTAGTACTATCAACCTATTGTATTACAGAGGCGGAAATCTGCAATAAAATAAAAACCCTTGATCTTTCTAAAAAGGCTGGTCCAGATGGAGTTCCCACTATTTTATTGGAACGTTGCTGCGAGTCGTTGTCTCGGCCCCTTTGTAAAATTTTTCAGAAATCTTTTAATCTGGGTTCCTTTCCCGAAATTTGGAAGTTTTCCACTCTCATGCCGATCTTTAAATCTGGGGATAAGAGCGATATTAAAAACTACAGAGGTATTTCCTTGCTTTCGCATATACCAAAGCTGTTTGAGGCAATTATCACGGATCATATCTTTGAGTTTCTGAAGCACTACATCACTAGTATGCAACACGGTTTTTATAGTGGTCGCTCAACAACTACAAATCTTGCAATTTTCCAGAATTACTTAACAACATCGGTTGAGGCTGGTCAACAGATCGATGTTATATATACTGACATATCGAAGGCTTTTGACAGGGTTTGCCATCAGCTTCTGTTATTCAAATTGCAGCGAATTGGTTTTTCTGGAACCTATCTGCAATGGATAGAATCGTACTTATTCAATCGTCGTCAGCGAGTTAACGTATGTGGTTCAATTTCTAGAGAGGTTGTTGTGACATCTGGTGTCCCACAGGGCTCTCATATTGGTCCAATTCTCTTGCTACTATTTATAAATAATATAGTATCATGCTTTAAAGTGTCTAAGTGTCTCTTATACGCAGACGATTTAAAATTCTTTTCACCAGTTTCCTCTGAATCAAATCCACTGCAATCGGACTTGGAAAAGCTTATCAAATGGTGCAACATTAACCATCTTCTTCTTAATGTTTCTAAATGTAAAGTGCTCCGTTTTCATAAACGCATTAAACCCATACTCTCCTCCTACTTTATAGATAACGTGAGTCTTGAAGTTGTTAGTTCCTTTACAGACCTGGGCGTTATTTTTGATGAGAATTTAACTTTTGGTCTGCACATTGATAGTATTGTACTGAAGGGTTTCAGGCTGTTGGGCTTTATAAAGCGGCAAACAAAACATGTCACAGATACTAAAGCAATTGGATGTCTTTATAACTCACTTGTTCGCAGCGTTCTGGAGTTTGGAGTCCATCGTATCAGTGCTACATCGATAAAATCGAAAAAGTCCATAATAGATTTGCCAAATACCTTTTGTATAAGTTTAATTTTCCGTACCAGGGTTTATCATATAATACCAGAGCTCTTTTGTGTGGCCTTCAAACACTTGAGTTTCGAAAAAAGAAGGCACTTCTAGTTTTTCTTCACAAACTGCTCAGTGGAGATATTGACTGTCCGATGTTGCTTGAGTCGGTCGCATTTCTGGTTCCTATTAGGAGAACAAGGCAATCTCAACTCTTTTTTGAAGGATACATCGTACAAATTATGGGCTTAGCGCATTTGTCGATCGACTAGTACGCAATTACAATCGTCACTTCCCTGATTATTACATTTTCAGTTTAAGCACTTTACAGCTTAAAAGGCGGTTAAACGAATTGCTTTTATGATTGTTTTATATCTATATATACTTTGTATCTATTTTTATTCACTTGTATTTTAATTATTTATGTATTGTGTTGCTTTTTTGACGAACTATTGTGTGTTCTTTTTTTTCTTCTTTATTTCTATTCGACATGCCTCTTAGGGCTATTTTACTTTTTACTTTATCTATTTGACCTTGCATGCGAATTCGTACCATTTGGAATGTTTAGCATTCTGTAGTGTACGTTTCAGAAGGGCAAGGGCGTCTTTGGCAATACAAGTAGTATAATATTACGGTTACGGTTTTAATTTTCGCAATAATAGCATTTCTAAACTTTACAAGATATCCATGGAAAAACAAAACTAGTAAAATTGTTGCCTGGACACTAATAAATACACAGTTTTTATTTGACATTTAGTTGCCTCTAACTCTTTTTAACGGAAAAATGGCTTTATACAGTGTCCAAGAGCGTTTAAATCTTCATGAATGTTACATAAGAAATAATAAGAGTCCAGCATTAGCCCTGCGGGAGTATTGGTTGTTGTATCCTGCAAGACGGGTACCCACGAACCATATTTTTTCACGAATTGTTCGTGATCTTGAACATGGAGTGGTAATCAATAAACAGAAGAAAAGCAATTAGAAATTCTCTTGTATTTTGAAGAAAACAACGAAAATTCGCAAAGAGATGCATCCCGAGATCTAAAGGAAATTAGTAAGACTAAATTCAAATTCAAAACTTTTTATTTGCCTTATAAGGCATACAATTTGAATTGAAATACAGAATATTAGAAATAAATTGAAATACAAAATATTGGAATGTAAAAATTTAACAAAATATTAGAATATAAAAAATTAAATGTCATGTTTATAGGCAAACAGGGTCTGCATAGCGATTTTAATAACCGTTGCACAGACTCGGACGCTTTCCGAGTCAGTGTAATGCAGCCCTTAGAAAATTGAAAAATTTCAACGAGATTAATAATTTATAAATAATAATGAGCATTAAAACTAATCTTATTATTAAAAAGTGAATATTAAGAATGAAGTGTGAGAACAAAAACAAACAAAAACAATATCAATATGTTATAGTTATACAGCGGACACCAGGGGGCTCAGAATGCAGGAAGCATGCGCGGACGGACACTTGAGAGGACGTGGCTAGTATTATAGTTATTATTAGTTAAATTCTATAATTTGTTAAAAACTGAGCGAGTGCAGTAAAGAAAAATATAATTAAAAAATATGTGAATATATAAAAATCAGTATGAATGAAGAGGTGCTTGTCAATAACTAATTAAATAAATAAGCAATAATAGTATTCATGGAATGCGAAATTCATCGGTTCAAATTAAATTAGGTTTGCGAATGCAACAATATATTTTTTATGTGTCTTGTAGCTGCGTAACGGAAGTTGTTTAATATTATTTGATAAATTATTCCACATCTGAACTGCGACGAAGCTGAATGATTTTTGAAATGCTGCTGACCTATGCTGTGCGATCCTAAAAGAATCTAAACATCGAGTACCGTAGTTATGCTCCTGCGTTGTGAATATAGACCTTAAATATGGAGGTTGATTGGTTGTTAATATGCGAAAAATAATTAAGAACATATGATACTCGCGCCTTCTCGCCATTGACGGGATAGAATATCTATTGAGATACGGTGTAATATGGTTCCTAAATGGTATATTATGTGCGAAACGTAGGCATGCATTTTGAAGTTTTTATATGGAATTTTGTGAGAATAGTGCGAGTTATGATAGACGACATCGCCATAGTCAAGTAATGCTAACATTAGAGAATCACATAATGAATATTTTGTATCACTAGGTAGACGGTGTTTAAGTTTATACAATTTCCCCAGATGCACATACGCAATACTAAGTTTCTCCTAAATACGAGCTTCAAAATTTAGTTTGTTATCGATAAAAATACCCAAATTCTTAGCTAGAGTTACAATTGGTACGGATAAATCATCTATTTTAACTTGGAAATTAGTTGACACATATTCCAAAAGATTTTTAATAGATTCAAAAAATATAAAGCAAGATTTGGAGGCATTTAACTTTAAGTTATGATTTTTTTGTAAACTTATTTAATTCGCTAAGATCTTCATTGAAGTTTGTTTGTGAAGTAAGTAAAGTATCTATAGTAAAAGACTTGTAGAGTTGAGAATCGTCTGCGAATTGTTGCAGTTCGGAGTGTTTAATTATTCTTTCCATGTCCGCAACATACAAAGAGAACAGCAAAGGCCCTAAGATGGATCCTTGTGGTACGCCTCTTTCGAGAGGAATATAACTGGACTGTTTCTGAACCTGTCCACATTTTATGGCCACACAATGAAATCTATTAGTTAGATAAGACTTTAAAAACTCCATTGAATTGTTAGAAAAACCAAAGTAGTGAAGCTTAGCCAGTAGCATCCAGAGTATCAAATGCTTTACTGAAATCGAGCAAGCAAAGGCACGTAACCTCTTTTTATCTTTCTTATGTCTGATTCAAAACCCGATTGACATTCCGGAATTATATCATATAAACTACAAAATGAAATTATTTGATTATAAATATGTTTTTCCAGCACTTTAGAAATTACAGACAAGATGCTGACAGGCCTTAAATCTTTTAGTTCTTTAGGGTTAGGTTTCTTAGGCAGAGGTTTTATAATGCCTTTTTTCCAAAATTTTGGAAAGACGCCATTTAATATGCAAGTATTAACAATATTCAATAACGGATTTTCACAAAAAGGCAGACATAATTTCAAATCTTTAAGTGAGAGACCATCTTCACCAATAGAACTAGTTTTTATGGAATTTATATATTTATGTAAATCAGACTTATCTATGAGGGTAAAATTAAGTTCAGAAGTCACATTTCGATGAGTGTTTTGCTGATAAAAGGAAAACTAGTGTTCAAAGGACTTTAACTGATAATAACTACCATCCGTTCAAATTTTTACCAGTTCAGGAATTATCCCAACAGGACTTTCAAACAAGGCTTTTTTATTGTTCTCTCATGATGGACCACCATTTTGAAACTGACATTTTTAAAAATATTTTATTTACCGATGAGGTAATTTGCAATACGGCCGGCATGTTCAACCGAAAAAATACTCATTACTGGTATAACTCAAATGAACATCGTGTAAAAGAAATGAAAGAACAAGGTAGGAGAAGTGTTTATGTGTGGTGTGGTATTATCTGTGATCGAATAATAGGTCCAGTATTTTATGACTTTGTTCTGAATGGTGAGAGGTATTTAAATTTGTTGGAGAACGAAATATTTCCGTTAATTGACAATCTGCCTAACGATATTAAAGAAGGGCTTGTTTATCAACAAGATAGTGCTCCATATCACAATCTAGTGCCTGTTAGAAATTATTCGAATCAACGGTTTCCATTTTGGATTGGTCGTTACGGGACCATAGATTGACCAGCGAGGAGCCCCGACTTAACACCCCTGGATTTTTTTAATGGGGCAACCTAAAAAACGAGGTGTATAAAAATAGGTGTAACACTATTCAAGATTTAAAAAGCAGAATTAGGCAAGAGGTAGAAAGAATTAATGCAACAGACGCGGTTAGAAATGCTATTGCGAGAATTGAAACCATGTATACTACTTGTATTGCCAAAGACGGGGGTTATGTCGAAAATGTTTTGTAATACGTAATTAGTTACTTTCTTTCTTGCAATACTTGTTGATTTAATGTTAAATTTAATTATAATGTTAAAAAAGAACTTAGAATAAGATATTATTTATGTTTAGTTAGATTTTTAACAAAATACCCGAATTATTATAGAAAATTGGTCATAACTTCTAAACAACTATTTTTTGGAATATAAACTATATATATAGAATGATGCAGAATTAAATCCTAAACACAATAAAAGTGCTAAATACAGGGTGTTCCATTAAAAAAATTAAGTTTTTTTAGTTACAAAAACATTTTTTTTTGATGGTCATTTGTGACCACCCTGTATAAGGGATTTTCGCTCTTGATAGGTCAGAGTATTAAATATTAACCACTCCCATGGATCCATAACCAAAATTCACAATTTTAGTCTTCAGGTGTGAAAAAATCACCTTTTTCCAAAAACCTGTTTTTCCGAAAAAATTTAATTTTTCTCAAAATCTACTCAAAATTTCGTATGCTATGATAACAAAAAATACTCAAAATAAAGCGTAGAATTAGAATTTCTAAAAATATTCATACCATTTCATTAAAAAGAAAAAAAGTTGGTTACTGTCCTGGCACAATGGAACACCCTGTATACATAAAAATATTATAAAAAAAAATTAAATTAGGGTCAAATACTTTTTGTATTTAACTTTTTTTTCTCAGTGTCTTATTTATTGAGATAAAGTATAGGAGGATCTTAACTAAACCACCCTGTACAGGGTGTTCCAGCGAGGACTGAACAGGGACCTATTTTCGACCTTCCTTGTATTTTAGAAAAATTCAAAATAGCCAATCGATGTATTTTTTCTTGTAGAATCCAAAAATGTCATCGAAAAAATATTTGAACCAGAAACAAAAGAGTTACGCTATGGATCAGGTGTTTTTTAAATGGAATGTATCGTTTTTTATACGATTTTTGGAAAGAGTGATTTTTTTTATGTCCGTTCTGATTAAAAGATTTGATTTTGCGATAGCTGTTTATATTACATTTTAATGTTTTACAAACTAAAATTTTAGCTTCACCTGTTTAAAATATATGATAGGTTGGTATAGGTGATCAAGGTAAAATGACGTTTGAATGCTTTGTCAATAAAAATTGACATTATTTTAATTACTGTCGAAGTCGTCACCTAAAAAATATATATTTGACTCTGATCGAAATGAAATACTCTTTGGACGAGAGCCTACAGATTGTTATGCTATTTTACAAATGCCAAGAAAATGCAAGAGAAGCAAGAAGAAGATTTATTGCAAATTTTCATAGAAATATATCCATCAATACAATTCTAAGGATAAAAAACCTATTTGAGGAAAATAAAACTTTACATGATAGAAAAAGAAATTCAATAAAAAATAATTATTAAATAATAAAATAAAACTACAAATAACATAAGTTTTCAATGTGACCGCCGGCCGTTTTTCTCGAAACAACATCGATAACCCCTTTGTAGCCTTTCTAAACTTGCTGTTACAATATGATTCTCCTGGTTAAGGCGGTTTATTTCATCGACAATTTTTCCCATGATCTCTTGAATATTTTCGTTTCGTTGTCTGTATACGACGTTCTTCAAATGGCCCCAAAGAAATGTATCCAAAACTGAGAGGTCGGGGCTATTGGGCGGCCAAGCATATGTTCCATTTCGCCCTATCCATTCGTTATGGCGCCGATTTAAAATTTGAACCACATCATGCACGGCATGAGGAGGCGCCCCATCATGTTGCCAAATCAAATTCTGATATTCTGCCAATGGTAAGTCTTCCAAAAAATTGTGCTGAAGTGGAAGGATACGAAAAGGCCTAAATTTATGAATTTTCAGAGTCCTGTGAACAGTCCCTCGGGTAACTCTTCTGCACCTTACACCGCCACCGTACTGAACTTCCCGAACTGCATCCGAAATAGATTTGGTTGGATTAACTTGAAAATAATTTATAATGGCCTGGTCTCGATTTCTTCTTCTTTGTATATTTCTTTTTCTATCATGTAAAGTTTTATTTTCCTCAAATAGGCTTTTTATCCTTAGAATTGTATTGATGGATATATTTCTATGAAAATTTGCAATAAATCTTCTTCTTGCTTCTCATGCATTTTCTTGGCACTTGTAAAATAGCATAACAATCTGTAGTCTCTCGTCCAAAGAGTATTTCATTTCGATCAGTCAAATATATATTTTTTAGGTGAAGACTTCGACAATAATTAAAATAATGTCAATTTTTATTGACAAAGCATTCAAACGTCATTTTACCTTGATCACCTATACCAACCTATCGTATATTTTAAACAGGTGAAGCTAAAATTTTAGTTTGTAAAACATTAAAATGTAATATAAACAGCTATCGCAAAATCAAATCTTTTAATCAGAACGGACATAAAAAAAATCACTCTTTCCAAAAATCGTATAAAAAACGATACATTCCATTTAAAAAACACCTGATGCATAGCGTAACTCTTTTGTTTCTGGTTCAAATATTTTTTCGATGATATTTTTGGATTCTACAAGAAAAAATACATCGATTGGCTATTTTGAATTTTTCCAAAATACAAGGAAGGTCGAAAATAGGTCCCTGTTCAGTCCTCGCTGGAACACCCTGTACATATAATGGAAGCTTTCATGGCTTTGGTTAGTTAATAAATCATGGTTCTTGAGATTAAACCGTGTGTCAAATTAGAATTACTACCCGACGTTTCGCCTTCGATTGCACGAGGCATCTTCAGGGATCTTCACTCCACGAGATCTGAACAGTGAATGAGCTCGGAGAGATTCAGACATGCTTTTATAGCCGACTTGTGCTTGCCGAACCGTGACCGGTTAACACGTGTGATTTGGATCGTAATCCATATCTCAATTGAATTTTTTTGTATATGGAAACGGATCTTAACATAGGATCACTTTTCGGCGAGCACAAGTCGAGTGTAAAAGCCCCTTTGAATTTCTCCGAACCCATTCGGTGTTCAGATCTCAAGTAAAGATTCCTGAAGATGCCTCGTGTAACTGAAAGCAAAACGCCGGATAGTAATTCCAATTTAACACTGTCTTTGATTGATTTGAATTGACCAAAACTGTGAAAGTTTTTATTCTATCTTCAAATTTAAATATTTATTTAAAATTAAGTCAGATAATATATGATTTAAATTGGTTTATACTTCATACTTACCTTTCTTGTTAAATCGCCCATACTTTTGATATTATCCTTTAATATTTCGAAAAGCGATTTCATTGGTATAAAGTCGACATCAACCAGAAAGACGTAAGGCGTGTTAACATGTTTTAAACCAATATTCCTCAATGTATTGATGGGATAAAATTCCTGCAAAAAAAAAATTAACATTTGTGGCTATTGGATTCTTGGTACAAGAATGGCGTCAACCTCGTTTTTCTTATTTTTAACTTAATAAATATTTTTTGTCCAGGGTGTCAAAGTGAAATTTTTATTTTGTGTTATGTTGTTTTATGTGAATAAATAAAGATAATCGTGATATTTTAATGAAAATTGATTTCTGGGATTTTCTAGATATTAGAAATTCAACTTTAATGTTAGTATTTCTCTGTAGTAGGTGCAATCTACACGATTTTTTTTTTTTTTTGAAAGAACGTAACTTTTTTGAACGAGGTTGTAATAATTTTTTGAGTAAAATAATTGAGGCGTGTTTTACAAAAACAACATAAGTCCAAAATTAAAAAAATTCAGGAGATAAAAAAAAAGCTAAATTTTAAAACTGTTTATGTTTTCAATTTTTTTTTAGTTATTTACTGTTGAGATAAGCTTAACAAGTTGATTCGTAATGTAAGAAACAAAGTTTTTTGTTCGAATACTTTAAAAAAAGTAAAAAACTGTTGGACTTATGTTCTTTTTGCAAGAAAAAAAAAGCAAATTTTCAAAAAAACCAATTTATTTGGGAAAAAAAAAACAAAATAAGATGTTTGCGATAATATGTTTGCGAATGAATAATAGGTGCATAATTTTAATCTTCGCATTCACTGCTATTGTCATCCTCTTCTATATCTAGATTATCAGAGCTAGATAGATTACCAAGGAGCCGTTCATAGTACTCTTTGTTTCGCTGGAGGCGTAGTAAAGGTAATAGCGATTTTAAGTTTTCTGCTTTATTTGGAGCAACTGTTAAAAGTTGATTGTAGAGCGGTTCAAGTTGGATAGTGCATGGCAAGTTTACCTTGGCAACGATACTGCTTCGAAATGGTCCGTTATAGGTATCCTTTAAAGATAGTGTGGATGCGTGGCTAGAAATTCTCATAATCCTTATTTTTTTAATGTTGATTGCCGGTTTTGGAGCTTTAAGGAAAAAGTTACATGTTGCGGATTTGATGTCAAAGAAGTCATGTTGCTTCATTTTCACCAAATTAAAAGGGCTAGGTTTCATTCTGGCATTTAATATTGTCTTATCCCAATCCTCTGGTCTTTCGGCTCTCTCCAGGCGTCTCTTCTTTTTTTCAATCAAAGCAAAATCTGAATCATTCGGCAAAAATGAATGGCCTCTCATTGGAAATATGTATTCTACCGAATCAGCTATTCTTAAAACGTGAATTAGGGTATATAAAAAATGTACCATTACATAATTTTTATTTTGCCCTGGGCAGCCGTCACTAAAAATAACTAAATTGCGATTATGGATGTTATTTTTAAGGTAATGCAACAACATTGAAGTGACCTCATTGGCGCCCTTTTTAGCTTCATTTTCAAGATAAGTGTACATCGTGGCATCTTCAGTTCCTAGGTCATGTATCCCAAAAACATTGTACCACAGTTGACGGCTGTAGAATACTGGGTTAGATGGTATATGAGGAAGGGGTAAATTCTGCATAAAATCAAAGCTAATGCATATCAATTCGCCAGCTTTTGCTTTACTTTTAAATTTTCGTTTCAGTTCAAAAAATGATTCAGCTTTGCGAAGGTGTATTTCTCTTTCGATTTGGAGTTGGTTTCGTTCTTCTGTATCAAGGTCGGTACGGTTAAGCTGCTGTAAAAGTCTGTCACAGTCTGAACAGGTATCAGATCTCGGAAATCCAAATTTAATATTAAAATTGGATCTAAAAACTTTCCAGTAGGTTTTGTACGGTATGTTTATTTTATAACTTTGCACAAACATGTCATGCATATCCTTCAAAGTAAGAGATTCTGGTAAATAAAAACAGTTTGGATTTTTACGACGTGAATAATGCGATTGTCTTGCAGGGAATGATTTAATATGGATTTTAATAAGTTCCGTTATGCATTCCGGGTTTTTTTTGGGCCTGTTTTGATGAATGCCCCGTTTGTCTCTGAGAGAAGCACCTGTGGTCATCAAAGAATCTCGGATTCGTCTTAGACGAGCCTCCTTAATACCATAAAGGCTAAGGAAAGCTTTCTTGCAAATTTTATTTTCAGATTCCCCTGCCCTAACCTTATATGTAAAAGAGGCACCATGAGTTTTCTTAGGTACTTCTGTTCTAGGACGTCTTCTTGTAATATGATTCATTGAAATAAGACCACTTAAATGTGCATCTTGACTATTTTTGTCATTCATATTATTGAATTGCGTAAGAATAAAACATCTTTTTTCTTCCGAAACTTTGGAGAAACAAGCATTTTTACAGCTACAACAAAATATTTTTGTGAACCTTCCATACCCCTATTCCTTAATTAAAAGTAAACATACCTGCAAGGTTCTCCAGTTTTACGTGCTTCAACAAGATTGCCTTTATGATTTGTGTGTTCCTCACCACGAACTTTAAACTGTTTTATTAGAGTTTCGTGCTTAATTTTCTTCTCTTTCATTTTGGGCCAATCAGTAGGCACATCTCCATCGTTTTCCATGTTTCACGATAATGTTTTAAACTTTGAAAACAACCACGATACCACGATAATCACAACACATCTATACCGAAAACGTAACAATAACAAATTAACTTAGTTGTACGCATCAGCAAAAATTTCTAGCAAAAAGCACACATGTTCTATTCTGTCGCGGACTTGTGTGGTATTTGTGTGAAACGCCAGCGACATATGCGCTTTTTGTGGAATCACTGAAACTTTAGCTGTGCATATCTTGGCATTTATGTTGTTTTTGCAGAAACTGACTTTATGATATTATAATTATGTTTCTTTTCTACTAGATGACGCTACAAACTCATTTTCGCCAAATTTGGACTTATGTGGTTTTTGTAAAACACGCCTCAATTGATTTCTCTGTCACTTATTTGCCAAAAAGGTATTCTAGTTAAAAGTCGCTAAGAGCAATCGTTCTCAAGATATTTGGATTTGAATGAATGATAATGAAATTGATACATTTGATTTTCAACTGCAAAATTTAGAAATATTTATATTGTTCTGTAACAACATTTTTTACAGGCTCGTGGACAGGAGGGTCCAGGGTGTCTGGAAACCGAAACTCTAAAAATATTTTGATATAGGCATGATACTTCGTAATTTTCCTTAAGTTTGATTGTGTGGAAAAAATCAGCAAAAACTGTTTTGTAAGAAGTTGTCTAAAATTTTCCAAATAGCCAGAGTGTCCGCCGCCGTTTATGAAGCCTATTTCTTGAGCCCGTAGGCATTTTAGGGCTAAAAAGGTTTTACAATGGATTTTCTAAGAATGTGTCCTATAGTTACTAACCCTGTCCGTAAGGGCGCAAATTAAAATGTTTTAGTTAAGCGCATTATAAAATAGTGCTATTAATTACGTACCATTCAGTAAAAAGTCTCCAGAGTATATGGCTATTAAATGTCTTAATAAGTTCAGGGCGCTTATGAGCAATCAAAGTAATAAGAAGCCAATAAAAAATCAATTAAAAGACTTCTTAATTGAAAATGTATTTTATTCAGTGGATGAATTTTTGGACCACTATTTTGACTTCGTGTAATGTATATATTGTACTTGTATTACATTTGATATTTAAGTCTTATTTTATTATTTATTCGTGACCGATTTTTTAAAATCTTACCCGAGTGACAGGGAGCAGGCTGTAAGAGTGGGTGGCGTGTCTTCAGCAAAGAGTTTGTTAATAATGGTGTTCCACAGGGTTCAGTAATGGGCCCCATATTATTTCTAATATATATATAAATGATCTTCCCCTACAGGATCCACCAACTAAATACATGCTCTTTGCTGACGACACTACAATGTCTCGTAGTGCAAGCTCGCTGGACTTGTCAATAGCAGAATCGCGCCTTGCCCGTGAAAGGGCTGAGGAGTGGTTCAAGGTCAACAAGTTGGTGCTGAACAAAACAAAAACAAGTATGTTATTTTCCCTCAGAGACTTGGGAACAATTAACTCTGCACCCAATCTGAAGTTTTTGGGGGTACATCTTGACCCAGGACTTATATAGGATCAACATATTGATTTTATGGCTGGGAAACTAGAGTCTGTATCTTCTCAGCAATTTGAAATCATGTGTTCCTATGGGAACCCTGCGAACAGCATACTTTGTCATCTTGCATTCTCAACTTACATATGCCATTTTGGCTTGGGGTCATGCCCCACAGGTTAAAAGACTCTTTAGAATACAGCGCAGGGCAGTAAGAATATTGTTTGATCTAGGTTATAGGGATGACTGTAGGAATGCTTTCCAGGCTCTTGGTATTGTAACGTTCCCATCTATCTACATTCTTGAGAACCTAATATATATGAAGAAATATTCGACACAGCTCATCACTCATGAGGATATTCATAATCATAATACTAGAAATAAAATGGATCTATTACCACAATTTCAGAGATTAAAGAGGTGTCAGAGTGGGACGGCTTACTGGGGTGTAACATTTTTTAACCACCTGCCAGTTCATATTTGAGCCCTTCCATTATTAAAATTTAAAATGACAATTAAGAATATTTTATTAAGTAATGTGTTTTATACATTCGACGATTTTTTTATTTATAGGTTTTAAGATTGTATGTAAGTATTTGTTCCAATCCTAATATTTTAACTTGTGCAGTGTTCTTTACAATTAATGCTATCTAAATAATAGGCTAGTTGTATTATATATTTATTTTTTATTGACATGTGTAAGTTGTTTGCAACATTAACATTAATAAACCATTTGAATTTGAATTATTTTTGTGGGGGTATGTCAAAAATGACGTTTTTACATTTGAATCTCCCGAGATATTGGACGTACTCGAAGAGAGAGCTCAGAAAGGGTTTGCTAATATTAACAGAAATACACTTAGCTTATTATTATTTTTTCGTATTTCTTGGGATTACTACATTAAATATTTATTAACTATTACAAAAAAATATTGTTACCGTGGCGATCCAAAGCCTACTAGAATAAAATCGATTTTTGAATATTTTGATGGTTTTTTCTTTAGGAAATGTAAAGTTGTTATACATCAAAAAATACGATTTTTCTTGCTTATTTTAAAGAGACAAAAATCCAATATGGCGTCCATAAGAAAAAATAAAGTTGGTGATGGTGAAGGATAACTGAAACATCGTAATTAAAATCTAATGCAATAACCTTTTCTACACTAAAAATGGCTATAAAAGAGTGTTCATAGATTTTGAAACAAAATACAAATAAAGAAGTTACAGGGCTTTACAGAAAATGACACTTTTCACTTTCTTTCAAAATATCTCGAAAACCAAAATAGTTAAAAACACGCCGCTGACGTTTTTAAATTACCAATAAAATTCTGTAAAACTTTGCTCATTTAATCATTTTTGTATCTCTTATAGTTTCCTGGTTCCCAATACATGCATCATCAAAATGGCCCACACTGTATATATATACATATATATATATATATATATATATATATATATATATATATATATATATATATATATATATACAGTGTGTCCGAAATTGGTTATGACAGTATTGGGATCTCGGAAACCGTGATAGTTACAAAAACGTTTAAATGGAGAAAGTTTTAGACAATTATGTTTGTAATTTAACGCCGTTTTGCTCGCGATTCTATCTTTTTTAGTTTTGAGATATTTTGAAAAAACAAAAAAACTGCATTTTTGAAAAAGCCTTATAATTTATTTATTTATGAAAATTTTCAAAATCTGTAAGAACATTATTAAGGCAACTTTTTACGTAGAGTGCACCTATTAAGTCAGATTTTACATACGACGTTTCGATTTTCTAGAACCATCATCAATTTTGTTTTTTCTTATGGCCGCTATATTCGATTTTAACAGTTTTGAAAAGAGTATTTCTTTAGCTTTTCAACGGTGTATCACACTTTGTAATTAGGTTATTACTAAAGGTGCAAAAAGTGCGTAGAGAAAATATTTAAACGTTTTTTGGAATTATCAAAGTAAAAAATTAAAAATTAATAGTGTTAAAAGGCAATATGTAATTCAACATCCAGTTCTACAAAAAATAAGTAAAAACTACTTAATAACATAATTGATTCGTGCACAATGTTCACACATGTTCAAACTACCACCCGCATATAACACTAACATCTTTGCCCAAGTAGGCTTTGCGTTTGAAATAAGACTGTTTAAACATTTTTTCGAATTATCGATATAAATTAAAATTTAATAGTTTCAAATAGCAATATTTTTAAATTGGACATTAAATTCTGCATAAAATCAGTAAGTTCTACTCAGCAACATTAATACTATGTGCACTGCACATAATGTACCCCGAAGAACGACTGTCGACAGAACTTCTTTTCAAGCGCTGCACTGATTAGAAGCTTGCTAGGGTTAGCCAATTTTAAGAATCGCAACAGAAAGTATGTAAGTATGACAAGGAATGGAATGGGCAAATATTAGAATATTTTAATGAAAATCTGGTTTTTTCCATAAGAAGAATTGAAACAGAACTTCACATTCTGAAGTCAACCATTCATGGCGATTTAAAAGTACTAACCTTACAAGAATTAACAGAAAATCAGTATGAACTACCTACTCAATAAAATTAATAAAAAAATGCTACATAATACTAGGATTAAAAATGTTGACCGTTTTTTTCCATGCAGTGTCCGCATTTCCTTTCAACTGTTCCGATTACCCGTTGAATGGTATTTCTATTTATATTTTCTAGAATATTTCGGGTTCGCTGCTCAAGAACTTGCCTATTTTCTGGGGGGTCAAATTCGTATATTTCATTTTTCGCACATCCCCATAAATAAAAATCCAACGGCGTGATATCCGGGGATCTAGCTGGCCAGCGGACAGGACCACTGTTGGATATTACGTTTTCATCAAAAGTTTTTGTTAAAAAGGTTTGTACATCCCTGCTGTTATGTACAGGACAACCGTCTTGCTGAAACCATAAGCTATTAAACTGATCATCTGGCACAGCTTCTCGAATGGCAGGAACTATTTGATTCTGTAACATGGCAAGGTATCTTGGGCCTGTCAGTGTCTGATCAAAAATAAAGGGACCAATGAGACGATTTCCTAAAAAGTAATGGAAAATATTGAATTATAAGCAATTCAATTAGACTATGTTTATCTTACCAAGCATCCCGCACCACACATTAAAACCAAATCGCTCTTGCAGCCTGCGTGGATCGCGTAGTTGCGGATTTTCAATAGCCCAATAATGGTGATTTTTTTTATTAAAAATGCCACAGTTTGTAAAATGAGTCTCATCTGACCAAATGACTTTATTTTCTCGACATCTATTGATATACCAATTACAAAAAACAATTCTTCTTTCGAAATCACCTGCTTGAAGTCCTTGCACAATTGTTGGCTTGTAAGGACGATATTTAGTTACTTTTAAGACGCCATGAACGGTAGATTCTGGAATTTGAAGTTCTGTTTCGCTTCTTCTTGTAGATGAAGTCGGATTTTCATTAAAATATTCTAGGATTTGCCTATTGCGTTGCTCATTGTCTTTTGCATACTTCTTTGTGCGAATCTTATTAAAACTGCCAAACCTAAGCAAGTTTCTAAACAGCGTTTGAAAATAAGTTCTGCCAGGCTGCCGTCTTCCGGGGTACGTGTCAAAATACACCTCCATGGCCCTGTTTGCATTTCTTTCATTTTTAATATAACACACTAACATATCAAACATTTCTTCATTAGAAAAGTTTAACGCCATTGTAATCCTTATTAAAACAGCGATGCATGTTAAATAAAACTTAAACGTTGCATTTTTGACAGATTAAAAGCATTCTATTATTTCAAAACCAAAGCCTACTTGAGCAAAGATGTTAGTGTTATCTGCGGCTGGTCATTTGAACATTTGTGAACATTGTGCAATGTTATTGAGTAGTTTTTACTATTTTTTTGTAGAACTGGATGTTGAATTACATATTGCCTTTTAACACTATTAATTTTTAATTTTTTACTTTGATAATTCCAAAAAACGTTTAAATATTTTCTCTACGCACTTTTTGCACCTTTAGTAATAACCTAATTACAAAGTGTGATACACCGTTGAAAAGCTAAAGAAATACTCTTTTCAAAACTGTTAAAATCGAATATAGCGGCCATAAGAAAAAACAAAATTGATGATGGTTCTAGAAAATCGAAACGTCGTATGTAAAATCTGACTTAATAGGTGCACTCTACGTAAAAAGTTGCCTTAATAATGTTCTTACAGATTTTGAAAATTTTCATAAATAAATAAATTATAGGACTTTTTCGAAAATGCAGTTTTTTGGTTTTTTCAAAATATCTCAAAAACTAAAAAAGATAGATTCGCGAGCAAAACGGCGTTAAATTACAAACATAATTGTCTAAAACTTTCTCCATTTAAACGTTTTTGTAACTATCACGGTTTCCGAGATCCCAATACTGTCATAACCAATTTCGGACACACTGTATATATATATATTTTATTTTATTTATTATACTCTTACAGAACACTTAAAAAAGTAATTATAATGGAAGAGTGGTTACTTACTAAATAAGAATGTATATAGAATTCTAAGACTAAGAATTAAAAGTAAATCCAACTAGCACTAACAGTTAAGTAAAAGACACTAAAACATAATAAATAATTTGCAGAAGCATTAACACATTTAGTTTGCTAGAACAATAGAAATAAGAAATAACATTCACTCCTACTTAAAATATGCTTTAATACTATTTGCACTGATGTTAAAAATGTCAATATCGCACTTCTGCAAAATGTTGTTACATTCCTGAGCCATATTCTTGATTGGTGATAGAAAAGCTCAGGTTGCCTAATTCTAAGGTTAATTTTAGGAACATGAAATCTTATTTTGTTAATCAAGGAACATTTACAATGCTTTAAGTTATTTACAATGTAATAAATAAATAGAACACTTGACTGAATTTTTCTATTCTAAAAGTATTGATCATGGTGCTATATGATATCATAAAAGGGTATATTTATATTGCTTTAAATACAAGTATCTCAAAAACCTTTTTTGGACCATTTCTAACATATTAATATGTACATCAGTCTGTGGTGACCAGATTACAGCAGCATACTCCAAGTGTGGCCTTACTAAAGCATTGTACAGCTTAATAGTAGTATCGATTCTAAAAAACTTGAATTTCTAAAGACAAAACCCAAAGATTTGTAAGCCTTATTTACAATAAACCCATAATGTCTATTAAACTTTAAGGTTGCTTGCAAATAGATGCCCACATCCTTACATTCAGTTTTCCTTACTACAGGAGAGTTTTTTTTATCATATAATTAAAGTTTATAAGGTTAGATTTGCGACTAAAAGTCATTAATTGGCTCTTGCTAACATTTAAAACCATTCTATTTTCTACAAACCAGTTTACACCAGAGTCTTGCTACAATCCAATACAATCCTCAGGTGATGATATTATTTTAAAAACTTTAAAATCATCAGCGAATAACAAGCTTTGTGAGTATCTTATACATGAAGGTAAGGTGTTCACAAAGATTGCAAACAGCAAGGGGCCTAGGTTACTCTCCTGCGGCACTCCAGATGAGGCTACAAAATTATGAGATAAACTTCTCCCTATTTTTACCTGCTGGTGTCTAGAAGAGAGATAGGACTTTATAAACATACATGCATCCTTAGAACAGTCAAACATATTTAGCTTATCCACAAGAACACCATGATCAACAATATCAAATGCCCTTGCGCAGTCAGTAAAAATGACATCTAATTGTAATTTGTTTTGTATTGCTTCAGAAGCTATATCTGTTAATATGGTAAGATTCGACACAGTAGACCTACTAGGTAGAAAGCCATGCTGTTCTGAGACAAAACTATTCTCAAAGTTTTTTAATATATCATTGTAAAGAATATATTCAAAGATTTTCCCTATTGAATTTATAACACTTATTGGCCGATAATTTTTAACAGAATTAATTTTTCCTGACCCTTTATATACAGGGGTAATGATAGCTTCTTTAAGCTTGTAAGAAAATTGATTTACTTGGATAGAAAGATTAAAACAACTTTGATAAAGGTGCAGAAAAAATATCTACACATCCCTTGTATATATAAGCTGGGATACAATCATTACCAGTAGATTTTTTTGGCTTTAACTTCTTTATACTGTTTTTTATTTGTTCCTCAGTAATATGTGAAAATGAGAAATTACCCTGATAATCCGATTTACTGGTGATATTTGATTGTTGAAAAACTGAATTAAAGTAATTGGCAAAGGCATCTGCTATGTTTTGAGGATCATTGAAAGACTGTTCAGCATATGATACAACAGTAGGAATTCCATTCCGTCTTTTTTTTGAATCTATAAACGACCAAAAACTTCTAGGGTCAATATTTACATTATTTTCAATATTTTGATTATATAATTTATATACCTCTTTGGTCTGTTTCTTAATTATACATCTTATACTCTTATTTTCCGTAATATCTATAGGAGTAGCTCTATTATTTCTTATCCTCCTATGCAACCTATTTTTACTTTTAATTTTATTAATTAGATCAGATGAAAAGAAAACTGGATATTTTCTAACCTTTCTTGGCCTATTACTGTTGACCATTTTAGGAATTGCTTGATTGATGCACATATAGAGCTTATTATAGAATATATCAACACATTCATCAACATCTTGACATTCATTTATATCCTTCCAGTCAGCATTTAGTAAAAGTTGATAAAGGAGATAAAAATTACCTCTAGAATAATCATAGGTAACACATAACTTGATGTTTTCAGGCCCCGATAAACTATCCAGGGGAAGAGACATTTCTAGGTTTAAAGACGGGTGATAAGGTGTAAGAAATTATTTACTAAAAGACATTTATCACAATCACAGATATTACAGTCATAGCAAGGAATATTGAAATCACCCAAGAATAAGATTTCATTATCTTTATAATAATAATAATAATATAATAATAAACATCCTTTATTGCCAGCTAAATCACAAAGGACAAGGCAACGTCACACAAGAAAGTATATATGTTGCATAACAACATTAATATATAATACATATTTTAAATAGACATTCAATGATCAAACAAACAGATAATAAAATATGATTTTGACAAAACATTTTAAAATTAAATTAATGAATAAATAAATAACATTTTAAAAATTGAAGGAATAAAAACATTTCGACTTAGCACATTGTATCACAGATTTTCTGAAAATTTTGACACTATTTAAGCTTTTTATGTGTTTTGGTAGTGATCGATATGCACTAACGGCCATGTAATATGGGCCATTTCTATAAAATGAGGAGCTATGTGCAGGCACGCTCAGTTCATTGCGTTCTCTAGTTACAATGTCCATGTTGTGGGCATAGAGGTCACGGTTTTGAGTAAAGAGCTCAGGTTGTTTTCTGACAAGCATTACCAAAGATAGATAATATAAGGATGGTACGGTCAAAATGTCTAACTCCTTAAAATGTTCTCTGCAAGATGTTCTCGGTGGTAAACCAAGAATACATCTAATTATTCTTTTTTGAATGATGAAGATTCTATTGGCATCCTTGGAGGAGCCCCAAAAGCAAATTCCATAGTACATAACTGATAGATAGATAGATAGATAGATAGTTTTATTAGTAAAATTTACACAAATGTGCTTTTACATGTCACAATAAAAAAAAAAGTTTAAAAGGAAAACCATTACATATTTAAAATTACAAATACACACAATAAAAAATAAGTTTAAAAAGAAAACCATTACATATTTAAAATTACAAAAATACAAATAAGATACATTTTACAAGAAAATTAAATTTTAAAATGTTTAAACTGCTACATAAAGTCACCAAAATCATTGTTGAAATAATCCTCATAAGAATAAAATGATTTTTTGATAAGATAATTTTTAATTTTACAGCTAAATTGTTTGTTGTCTAGACTCTTTATGTGCTCAGGAAGCACATTATAAAACTTTAGACAATAGTAGTCTGTACCTCTTTTGGTGCGGGCAAGTCTATGAAAATTAGTGATTATGTTATGACAATTGCGAGTGTTGTAACCATGAATATCAGAGTGAGCTGCAAAATGACTGGTGTTCAACTTGATATAGTTAAGGCAGTTTAGTATATAAATAGAGGGAAGAGTAAGTATTTTTAGATCTCTGAAATTCTGCCTGCAACAGTCACGCCACTTCAGACCAGCCATGACACGTATACATCTACGCTGAAGTTTAAAAACCTTGTTAGTATGAGAACTGTGCCCCCAATTTAAAATTGAATAGGACATGTGTGATGCAAAGTATCCATGGTAAGCTAACAGCAGCGTGGAGATAGATACATTCCTCGAGAGCATCCGAATCAAATAAACCTTCCTTGACAATCCCTGGCAAAGCTGTTTGATATGTTCCTCCCAGGTGAGTTTGGGATCCAGAAACACCCCAAGAAATTTCACATGAGGATCACAGGGAACATCCGGGTTGCCCAGACGAAGAGAGAAATTTAAATTTTGAGTTTTTGACTGGTTCATACTCAGCCGATTTGCCAAGAACCAGTTGGCCAAATTTTCCTGTGTGTCATTGATCATGTCCTTTAGGTCATCATTGGAAATGTATTTTATGGTGTTGGTCGTATCATCTGCAAATAATATCAGGTTAGGATCACTCTGAAAATTAGCAAGGTCATTGATATATATTAGGAACAGCAGAGGTCCCAAAACTGACCCCTGTGGTACGCCATGCCTAACTAACTGCCTCTGAGAATTGGCATGTCCATATGTGACATACTGTGTGCGTCCAGAAAGATATGACCGTACCAAGGAAATACTACCATCAGTAAAGCAGTAAAAGGCAAGTTTTTGTAGTAGAATATCATGTGACACACAGTCAAAGGCCTTGGTCAAGTCATAGAATGAAGCATAGACACATGACTCTTCCTCCATTGCTTCTGCTACCCATTCGGTAAGAGTGTTTATGGCAAGGGTTGTAGATCTTCTGTTTCGGAAGTCAAACTGATTCTGCAAGAAAAGGTTCAGCCTTTCAAAGAAACTATTAATTTGATCTTTTAAAATAGATTCAAAGGTCTTTGAGAAAATTGGCAATAGTGATATTGGACGGTAGTTGTTAGGATCATCAGTAGAGCCTTTGTTCTTAAAAATTGGGATTACTTTTGCCTCCTTTAGAACAGCTGGAAAAATGCCATTGATAATACAATAGTTGATAAGTTTGGTCAATGGGTACACTATAATATTTTTGAGAGTTTTAATAATTTTTGTATTAAGATTATAACAGTCCTTGCTCTTTGAATTTTTCAGATCTGAAAGTTTTTGTCTAACAATGTTGTAAGTTGTCGGCTTAAAGTGAAATTCCTCAGGTGGTGAGGGCCCCAACAAATAATTTTGAAAGGTCTTATCCGATGCTGGAAGCTCTCCTATGATTTTTTCAGCCGTGCTAGTAAAAAAGTTGTTAAGGGTTTGAGCATTAAGCATTTGAGACATTGTAGAGGTTGATGAAGATTGTTTACTTCGAATCACGTCCCACATAGCAGCTGGTCGATTTACAGAGCCACCTATGTAAACATCGTATGCCATTATTTTTCCTTTACAAATTTCATCACGGTATTTATATTTGTAAGCATTAACGTCCGCTTTGGTAATCAGATGAGGATGGCATTTACTGATTGAGACTAAGGTATGCAGTCTCTCTCTCATAGCCCTAAGCTCTTTGTTGAACCAATTTACCTGAAGTGGTTCTTGTCCAGCACCAACCAATTTTGATTTTAAAGGAAAGCACTGTTCAACTGTGTTATTGATAACCTCCACAAAATTCTGGAACCTTACCTCCACACTTACCCTTGGGTCATCAACAAAATCCCAACTTACCGCCTCGATACGGTTGTATAAGAGAAATAATCCTTCATCTGTAATTGGCCTATAGTTTATTCTTGTCTTGCTTTTGCTCTCACAGATACTTATGAATTCGAAAACGATACCAATGTGATCCGACAAACCACACAAGGAAAAGGGTTGTGGAAATGAACTATCACATTCTATATTAGATATTGTCCAGACATGCATTACCTCTAGTAGGAAAATCAACCGTACTTTGCAAGCCGTAGGTCTGAAACAAATGACACAGTTCCAATGCCCTACCGTCTTCTGTATGAAAGTGAACATTGAAATCACCTGTGACTACAACATTTAGAGCAAAGTTTAAACCATCTAAAACCATGCACAGAATTTCATAAAATCTATTCAAATCTCCACTGGGAGATCTGTAGATAGTTATCAACTGAGTTTCAGATTTCTCAAGGAATACACCCATCACCTCACAATTCACTTCCTCAAAATATTCTGTTACATTTAAATCATGATATAAAATACCATTTCTCAAATAGCCACACCTCCATGACCCTTTGCAGACCTGCAAAACCCAGAAGCAGTACAGCAACCCTCCAGAGTCAAAACAGAAAATTCATCGGCATTCAGCCAATGCTCGTTTATACATAAACAATTAAAATAATTATCTTTGAGAATCATTTCAATATCACAGAACTTATTTCTAATACTTTGAATGTTAGTATGCAGTATGGTTGTCACATGGTCAATATTATTAATATTGTTCTTAGATGGTACCCTGATCACTGAGGCGAGGTGCTCATTTTGTGCCGGCGTTGCAGGTTCCGAAAATGGTTAATTCTGATTCCTTCTGGCCAAATTTCTGGATCCATTACTTTTGCCTTTTATTCAATTGGTATTCCAAGCTTAAAAGAGCTAACCTGATTTGTTTTTGTCATCATTTTTTCACAAATACAGTCACTATTCATATCATGACTTTTTAAAAAGTCCAGGATCTGTTTTGGTTCCGTCTTTCTATCGACTGACTGAATATGGGCAAAATAATATTCACGAATAGGCTTAAGAGATATGATGAGTCTTAATCTACGGATCATAGCACATGTACTACTCAATCTTGAGGCCAGAGACTCAATGTGAGCTCCCCAGGCCAAGCACTGATCTAGGTCCACTCCCAAGAACCGCACTGAGTCAGACATTGAGATAGATTTTTGTTTAAGTCTGACAAGTAATGATTCCTGGGTACTCCTCTTGGCAAAAGTCAAGAGACCAGTTTTGTCAGCATTAAGCTTCAAAGAATTTCCCTCGCACCATTCAGCCATGGACTTTGCCACACGTGAACATCCACTTGACAAACCATGCAAACAACTATCAGCCACTAAAACAGATGTATCATCTGCATATTGGCAAACAATCCCCCCACTAAATCCATCGAATAGGTCATTCACATACAATATAGATAAAAGTGGCCCCAGAATGGAGCCCTGAGGTACACCCATTTTGAGCTTAACAGTATCTGAGTAATAATTTGTTCCATTTTGTGTGATGCACACTGTTTGGGTTCTTTCATCCAAGTATGAGTTTATTAGATTAGCACATGTACCACGAATCCCATAACAATGCAATTTTCTCAATAACTGCTTGTGATCCAGAGTATCAAAGGCTTTAGAGAGATCAAAATAGATACCTGCTACCCTGTGGTTTTTATCAACATTTTCATAGATGTATATTAAGGCATGAAAAATTGCCAATTCAGTAGACTTTGTTGGTCTAAATCCAAACTGCCTGTCACTTAATATGTGATTTTGGTTACAAAATAATAAAAGTCTGTTGTAAATTGATCTCTCAAAAACCTTTGAAATGGAAGGCAAGAGTGAGATATTAAATCTGCTACATGTTTAAGTGTATAAACTGGAATTTCATCCAGACCTGAGGAGTATTTATTTGGAAGATCTATAATGATTCCATGGATTTCCACATGATCCACTGGTCGTAGAAATATTGTCGGATAAAAATTATTTAAATTTGGTTGCATTAAGTTTGAATTTAAAACTGGCAAATTAAACTGAGAAGAAAAGGTATTCGAGATCTGATATGGGTCTTCAATCAGCTCACCATCAATTGTTTTTAATGTAATATTTGAGACAGAATTTGTTTTATTTGTTTCGGTATTAAAGATTTTCCACGTAGTTTTAGATTTATTTTTAGAATTTAGTATTTTATTGTCATTTAGAGTTTTCTTATAGTCAGAAATGTATTTACGATATTTAGTTCTCTCCGTTTTATAAATTGATAAATGATGTTCACTCCTTGTAATTTGATAAGTAACAAAAAGATCCTTAATATAGCTTGAATAGTTCTTTATGTCAGCACTCACCCAATCTGTTTTATCCCTAAGCCTGCTGGAGCACATAGGAAATGAGATATTAAAATAATAAAATAATATATTGGAAAAGCAGTCGTATTTCTCATCCACACCCTCTTACTGATAAACATCCTGCCAAGATTCATTATGTAGATATGTTCTAAATCTAGATATATTACCCTCTGTAAAAAACCTTCTTTTTGTATATGATAAGCATTGCGTTTCTCGAATATTGATATTCAGAATTTGACCATAATGATCAGAAATAGGGGTATCACAGGTATCAAAAGAGATGCCATCTATAGGCAAATTGCTAAATATATTGTCAATTTGAGACTCGGTTGTGACTGTTACCCTTGGCATTCCAACTCCATGAGGTTCCAGCCCATAGCTCGCCATTAATTCAACTATTGTTATCGACATAGGATTATGCGTAGAAAAATCAACATTGAAGTCTCCTCCAATTACTAAATAACTATTTGGACTGTACAGTTCCTTTAACAAATCACATAAAATGGAAATAAAAATATCAAAGTCACCTGATGGTGATCTATAAAGACAAATAAATAAATACAACTTATCAAATTTCATTTCAGCTACACAAAATTCACAATGTGTTTGAATTGATTTAGTTATTGTGTTTCTACAGTCTATAATTAAATTATGCTTTGCAAAAATTGCCGTACCTCCTCCTCTAGAGTCTGTTCTGGATGAGTAACTTGCTAGTGTGTAGTTTTCAAAATATACTGATGATATCTGATCCTTTGGCATCTAATGTTCTGACACCATAAACAAATTTGGGCTCTCGACTGATAGCAAAACAGAGACTGATAACATTTTGTTATTTAGGCTTCCTGCATTTTGATGAAGCAATTTTAATGCTTTGGTGTCTATTTGAGAATTTGTTTCAGATTTTCTTATGGCATTAGGTACCACTGCTAAAGCTTCCTTGTTTCTTACTGATGCTGTGCCACTGAATGTTGGTTTTGCCCTAAAAAATTTCGTCCCAGAGAAAAATTGAAACGTTGAAAAGCAACTCCTTTGGGCCAAAAGTTCTCGCCATAGACAATATCCTTCAGGTCTATTGGTAGTCCGACCATGAAACAGTTTTGTGTTGCATTGGCTTTTTTCACCTGGCAGAGCTTAATATCTACATCATCGGACTGGCAATTTGTATTTTTTACAATGTAGGTTCTGATTATTTCAGGTGTAACATGCATGTTTATTTTTGATAAGAATAACCAAAGCTTCTTATTTTCATTGGTAAGTTGTTCGTTAGTTTTGGTTCCGATTTTTCTCTCTGTACGGTTTTTCTTTAGATGTTCTTTCCACCTATTATTGCGAATCTGAGTTTGTCTCCCATTTGTGGGACTTGGAGTTTGATTTTTTTGGATATTTTGAAGATTAGATTTTTGTTTACCATTCCATCCTCGCCTCTTTTGGACTTCAAAATCGTCCGTATTTTTTCCTCTTCGGTACTTTCGTATTCTCTATTTGGGTTTTCTTGGTGCCCAGGTTCTGTTGGTGAAGTTTCTGGTTCTTTGATGATGATTGTCTGTGATTTGGGGTCCTGATTGTGTTCTTTATGCACGATGGTTTTGTTTACCTTTTGTTTTTGCAGGTTATGGTTATTTAATTTTTCTTTTAAGAGCTGGCAATTTTCTTCTAAAAGCCGATTTTTACTCTCAAGTTCACTGATCAATCGTTTTAAGAAATTATTTTCGGCGGCTAACATTTCCGTGTTTGGAATTGCTTCGCCGACGACAATATCCTCCATTGTTTTGCTTCCCGAGATTGTTTCATCTGGTTTTGTGCTTCTTAAGTCTTGTTTTTCACAGCATTTTTGCACTGATTTCTTCGAACAACTGTTATGGTAGTACTTAGAACAGTTTACGCATTTAACTCTCGCGGAAACCGCCGCACTTTTACAAAATTCGCAGATCGTTTTTGGCGTTTGTTTATCGTTCGCCATCTTTTATCTAAGATATTCTCGAACATATTCAAAAACTGCTCATAAAATGTCATAGTCTCATTAGGGGGGATATAAACACAACATAATTAAAAACTTTTTTTCTTAATTTTTAATTTTATAAGTAAGCACTCACTATCAAAATGTAGATCTATTTTTTCTGAAGTATACTCTTTTCTTACAGCGAGAAGTACCCCTCCTCCTCTTAGCATACCATTATTTCTGTCCCTTCGGTATACTTGATAGGGATCATCAAAAAGTTCGGGATTATGAAACCCATCAGTCAACCATGATTCTGTAATCACTACTATATCATAATCTTCAGTTATTAGGCTATTGTAGAAGTCATTTACCTTTGTACGAAGGCCACGTACATTCTGGTAGTAAATATTAATTATCTGAAGATGATTTTGTGTTTCACTACTTATGAGTCCTGAACCTGAGGATCTATCTGGTGTGGGAGCATCCTCTTTTTCATGAAAAACTTTGAGACAAGGGCCCCATTAGGCCATACCTCTCGCCTCCAAGCGTTTTTAAAATCTTCTTGCCTGATTGAGACCTTCATAGATTCTCTTTGACCCGTGTATTTCACACTCAACCCCTTTTGGAAAGTTTGGTTCCAAAAACGCCTTAAGTTGTTCCGGTTTTGTTCCTGGAAGAAGCCATGTCACATGAAGGAATACAAATTTGGGTACAGCCTGGACTTCATTACAATTTTCATTGAGCCCTACCACATATCATCTCTGTCGACGTTTTGCAATTTGCCAACCCTGATTATCATCTACAGGGGGTTGTTGAGCTAGTTCTTGGATTTCCTTGGATTTAGTGGCAGCTTGTACCTGCTCGAGAGCGGTACTGACTGCTTTTGAGGATATTACATTTCGTTGAGTATTACAGATATTAAGATTCATACTTTTATGGCTATTATCATTTGTCACTTTTTTCTTCATAATTACACTAGGACCAGGGCTACTTGGCGGCTGACTTCTGAGAGTAGTATGCTCCACCATTCCAATGGATTGTTGATTGCCAGGGTTGCTGATGGACAAATTATTCAAATGTACATGCTCCGAACCTTCAAGGCGTCCGTGATCGACGTTTTCCGGGTATTGTTTACGTTTTTGTAGAAACTCTATTTTGTCTTCTAGAAGTTTAATATTTTTATGCAATAAGACTTCCTTTCCCTTCAGCTCTGAAATAAGGTCGTCCTTAACTTTCTGTATCTCATTTTTTGCTTCTAGTAGCTTTTTAACACTATCAGATACTATTTTTCCCTGCATAACCTCATCCTCTTTCAAATAACATTTAACCAAATTTTGCTTTTCTACTGCAACCAATCCAGATATCCTTAAAGCACATGAAGTGTGATACACTGAGTCACAATTTACACATTTAGCTACTATCTTAGAAACTATTTTTTGACAATATTTACAAATTTTTGACGAGTCACCGACTATTACGTCTTCACTGCCCGCCATCGTAAATTTACTTGTAGATTTTTGCAAACATTTGCGGTAGTGTTAAAATGTTTACTTTAATCATTTATAATGTCAAAATCGAAATTTTCGGCCGATTTTAGTATAAAAATCACAACTTTTCACACACGCAAAACATAAACAAACTAGACGGCGGCCATCTTTGTAATATTGTATAATATATATATATATATATATATATATATATATATATATATATATATATATATATATATGTATATATATGTATATATATATGCGATATATCGATGTACCGTTGCAATTCCTAACCGTAAGCAGTATTTATTCATTGATTTGTGGTGTAAGTAGTGCCCAACATTGTCTTCAGACACACTACCAAACTAATATTTGGTTAAACAGTTTAAATACTCAACCCGAGAAGCATGGCTGGACAATTGAACATAACAATAACACTGGTTTTAAAAATATTGCCAACATTTCCAGAAGAAACAAATATTTTTTTAGTATGATATGGTTGTTTTTCCAAACACTCAAGAAAGGTATTGGTAAAAGTTGCTACTTTTACCAAGAATACCTTTCTGACAAAAAAATCATAGAGAAATCTATTTTTTCACTCAAAAAAGTATTACAAGCGCGTACAAAAAAGTTATGACTTTTCAAAAACAAAAGTGTAGATTGCAGTCTACAAGTCAGAGAAATACTAAAATCAAATTTGAATATCTCATATCAAAAACCCCCAGATACAAATTTTCATTTAAATATCACTACTATCTTAAAGAGTATTCGCATAAAACAAAAACATTTCACTTGACACCCTTATCTCAGTTAAGTGTATATTAGGAAACAAAGTTTATATAAACTTATACCTTTTTTTTCACAAACTACCCAAATCCGAGAGATTGCCCACATATTCTGGGACGCCCTGTATATCTTAAAGGTATAGTGAAGGATCTTACCCCTTGCTTAAAAACGGCGTGATATGCAATATTAGTCCTGCTCCTCAACAAATCGGAATCTACCATTATTAGTCTTATTGCTTGCGCTAACTCCGCGTCACTAACATACAGAGTGAAGCTGATAGGCCCGGTCCATATTTTGGCTATATTTTCCATCAAATAAAGTCTATCAAATGAAAGTTGAGTTACATAAGTAACGTCCCAGTCATCTGCGATATATTTAAATTCAGAGATGAATAATAGAGTCCGATAAAATGTGTCGGGTGATTTAGTATATTTCTGGCAATCATCATATTCAGTCTAAAACAGAACAATGTACAAGTTTTCTTATTAGTATTATTTATTATAAAATAAAATTACACTGACGACGTAATATGAAAAATGAATCACTTGGGTCGCTTCAGGAATTCCTACATGGTAAAAGGCAGTAATTACATCAAGAAGCTTCCCTTTCCTGCTTTAAAAGTTTCCATGTAAGGATTAATCCAGTACATAGTACGCCAGACTAGTAGAAGTAACTGAAGCACCAATTGAAAATTTAGCTCTGGCCACAGATGAATCTTTCTAATATTTTTAATTGTGTAGTGTTGTCGCCTCTACACAAAGCCAGTGGTAACGGAAGCTTTCACGGCTTTGGTCAATTAAGAAATCATGGTTCTTGGGATTAGACCGTGTCAAATTGGAATTATCCCAAGAACCATGATTTCTTAATTGACTAAAGCCGTGAAAGCTTCCGTTCTATGTTAGCTAACCTCTATGCGGAGGAAACCAAGAAGGATGCCAAAACTTTTAGCGATCTCCGGAACAGCAAGAAGAAGTTACTCTGCCAGTTGGCCTTTCGCCTTAGATGCCGAGATGTAGATGTAGTACCGAAATCGCTACAGGTGAGACATCACATTACTTCTAGAACTGCTAAGAATATTTACAAGCGTGCTAGCAATGCATTAGTTAGAGAAAGGATTAAGGCAACACGTCGTGATTTAGATACAAATGCCCGGAAACTATTAGAAATTCATCTGAAATTAGCTTCTAGACTAGAAAGAACTACATTTACAACTTTAGACAACATTACCAACGCACAAGCAGAAAAAATCCATCAAGAAGTTACACTTAAGCAACAAAAGAAGTTTGAAGTCCTCCTGAACAGAAAAAATCCAGTGAAACTTCCGCAGAACACAGTTATCAACCTGTCATCGAAGCCGTTATCCGAAGCAGAACTTTCCGTCCTTTCCAAGGGCCAAAACTTCGCAATAGCACTGAGTAGCATTCCCGTAGAAGACATAGTATCTTCTGTTGAAGCAGCAATCAGAAGATTACCAGTGGAACAAGCCGATGAAGTCAGATATGAGACGGCGAAGATCATTAAAAATTCAGAACCACCAAAGTCGAACCTCTCCGCAGTCGGAAAAACAGCAATGAAGACCTTAAACGAAGACGCAAACATTCTGGTACTTACAGCAGATAAAGGCAACGCCACAGTCGTCATGGACAGAGCAGAATATGGGGAAAAGGTTACTCAACAAGTAGAATAGAAAGACGCATTACCAATTTGATCAACACATCCAGTCTACCACCAGCGGAGAAAAAATCACTAAAACCAAGCAGCTCCCAGACTCCCAGGTTCCACAGTCTTCCGAAGATACACAAGGACAACGTACCACTTCGACCGATCGTCAGTGCAATAGACTCGTCCACATACAAACTAGGTAAATATCTTTCAAATTTTCTTAATCCATTTACTGGAAAAACAGATTCTTTTATTAAAAACTTTGCACATTTCGTGGAATAACTCAAGACAATCTAGTTGGATCCCAAAGATATTTTGGTCAGTTTCAATGTAGAATCACTGTGCACAAATATTCCTGTCAACGACTCAATTTCCATTATATCAGACATACTGGATAATAATAATCTTGATAAGAACTTAATAGACCTAGTGGAAGCTTGTATTACATCTACTTATTTCATTTTTCAAGGAACTTTTTATGAACACACTTTAGGGGCAGCTATGGGATCTCCTCTATCACCTGTGGTAGCGAATATCTTTATGGAAGCCTTTGAGGATATTGCTCTAACATCCTCTCCACTAAAACCGAAGCACTGGTTTAGATATGTAGATGATACTTTTGTTGTTTGGCCTCATGGACAGGATAATCTCCTCATATTTCTGGACCACCTTAATCAGCAACATCATAATATCAAATGCACGATGGAAATTGAATCTAATGGAACAATTCCCTTTCTAGATGTATGTGTTCAAAGAAAGGAAAATGGTACCGGCTCTTTCCTCATATATTGACCCCCCCCCTAGAAGAGTTATTTTAAGAGATACAAAAAAATATCAAATACAAAAGTTTTAGGGATGTCCTTGAAATTTTTGAATCTGATGTCAAAAATTTTTTTTTCATCCGTAAATGTCAAATTTTGACAGATGGTCATTTTTTTCTTATGGAACACCCTGTATACGAATTGACGGTTAAAAAGAGCGAAATTTTCTGATTTCAAATATATATATGTTTAATATGTTTAAATAGGGCGTTATTGAAATATCGGGCTCTAAACATCAAAATAATAACACATTCAAAATATCATGGTAGGCGCTGCATTGTGAATATTTGACATTTATTAAAAAGCAATTGAATCAGACGCCATTATTATTTACTGTTAGTTGGCTTTTAATTGTCAAAAAATGCCGTACAGCGAGGAAGAAAAGTGCGATATAATTCGTTTATATTATAAAAATAATAATAATGCCAATGCCGCAAGGGCGGAATATCATCGCACGTTCCCTTTACGCCCCACTCCAGCAAAGAATACTTTTAAAAACGTGTAACAAGCATTGCGCACAAGAAAGACTTTAGTAAGAAAACGTCGGACAGTTGTGGCCAATCAAGACGAAGAACTAAACATTTTATTATATTTCGAAGGTTAGGTCTTTTTCTTTCTCAAATTTCATATCAAAAAAAAATTATTTCTTTCTAGAAAACCCTAATAATTCAATAGAACATGCCAAAAATTTCTTCGGTCGGTCTGCCAAAAAAATTTACTCAACTTTAAAAAAGTATAAGTATTATGCTTATAGAACATTGCCTGTTCAATATTTAAGTGAAGAGCAAAAAAATAAAAGAGTGGCATCTTGTCAAGAGATGCTAGTGTTGAAGGGAGAAGATAGAAATTTTTTTAAGAAAGTTCTGTGGTCCGATGAGTGCACTTTTACAACGGCAGGGGTATATAACCGCAAAAATGTTAGGTATTGGGCTACAACTAACCCCCGAATAACCAGGGAAATTAAATTTCAAGGACGGCAGTCCCTTCATGTATGGTGTGGTATTTTAAGTGACCAAATTATTGGCCCTATTTTTTACGATGAAAACCTGTCCGGGCAAAAATATTTGGAGATGCTCACCAACGAAATTGAAGAGAGGCTGGACGATCTACCCCTAAGGCAGTATAATCAAATAATGTGGCATCAAGATGGCGCCCCACCACATGATGTATTGCCAGTTATAAGATTTTTAAATCAAAAATATAATTTATGGATTGGACGTACTGGGCCAATTCGTTGGCCACCGAACAGCCCAGACCTGACGCCTCTAAATTCGTTTCTGTGGGGTTACCTTCAAAACAAGGTTTATGAGCGGGGAAATGAAAACGTCGAGATGCTCCGCAGAAAAATCATCGCCGCTATAAATGATCTCAATTTTAATAATATACAGTTTATAGTTAATACTATACAAAAAATTGAACAAGACTATACAAATTGCATTAATAATAATGGAGGTCATGTTGAGAACCTATAAAGTATAATTATTAAATTTGAAGTTAATTAACAGGAAACTTTTTTGTTGTTATTGTTATTGTATTTGTTTGTTGTTTATATTAATTTGTTATAAAATATATAATTTCTTCCTCGCTGTACGGCATTTTTTGACAAGTAAGACCCACTAACAGTAAATAATAATGGCGTCTGATTCAATTGTTTTTTAATAAATGTCAAATATTCACAATGCAGCGCCTACCACGATATTTTGAATGTGTTATTATTTTGATGTTTAGAGCCCGATATTTCAATAACGCCTTATTTAAACATATTAAACATATATACAGGGTGTTAAAAAAGTACGCTGCCAAACTTCAAGGGACGATTCCTCGCATTATTCTAAGACAAAAAGTTTATATAAACATAGTTCTGAAAACGAATAGTTTTCAAGATACAGGGTGTTAAAGTTCTAAGAAAAAACTTGTTTTTCTATTATAGCTTTTATAACACTCTAGGTATGTTTATCAAATTTGGTGTGCATCTTTTACCCATTAAAGGACAGTGTTTGATGCAAAAGGTTTTTTTTTATTTCTTCCAGTGGCGTCCCTACGGGGTTTGAAATTAATATTTTTTAAGAAAAAAAAGATACGCCACTGCTTCTTTTGAAAACAAAAATTATTTTTGAAATCTCCGTTTAATTTAAAGAAAATTTGGTCTCCAGACTTACTTTTGTACGACACACGGTTTTCGCGTAAAAAAATAAAAATCATTGCAATCCAAATGCAATTTTGCAATGGTAATTTTATGTAAAATCCGCTTCTGTTTATTTTTATTAAACATATTATTTGAAAGTTGGCACGCGTAATGCTGTTAGTAGTACCCATAAAAAGAAATAATTATAAATTTGGAATAATCTACTGAGTGACTCTGGGTCATGTCCCCTTTCATCTCCCAAACTTTTTTGCGCCAACACTTGTGATTTGTATTTGCCATTCGCGAGCTTAATTTTCCTTTTTTTAATTTATTACAATTCACTATTAAACCCTCATTTCTAAATGTATTTTTTTTAATAGAACTAACAATTTGGTAGGAAAATTTAAGAAACAAACTGCAATTTAATTCAAGAGTCAAAGAAACCTAAATTGTCAAGGTGGGCTTTGCTTTGCTAAACGACAGTTCTTCGTTTGTTTATAACAATAACATGACAGTTGTCAAAACTATTAATAAAGGTGCACTTGTGTAATTTTTAAAAGTTTATTTAATTTTCTTTCGGTAAAAATGGTTCGTTTTACAAACCGTGAAAGGGCAGACATGCATTTCGTGTATGGAATGGCTGATGGTAACGCTCGCGCCGCTAGACGGATGTATCAAGAAAGATATCCTGACCGTCCACTACCTAACAGACAATTTTTTGCAAATATTCACTCCGAACTTTGTGAAACGGGTAGTTTTAAGAAGTCTGCTGCCCTTATAGGGAGACCAAGAACAGTAAGAACGGTTCAGATAGAGGAAGCTGTCCTAAATGCAATTGATGAAAACCCAGAAACTAGTACGAGAAAAATTGCGACTGAATTAAACATTACTCACGTATTAGTATGGCAAATTTTAAAGGATCAACAACTTTATCCATATCATTCGCAACGTGTCCAAGCTCTTTTGCCAAGAGATTTTCCGCTAAGAGTGGCTTTTTGTAGATGGGTAGGAAATAAGTTAATGCAAAATCCAAGGTTTTTATCTCAGGTGTTGTTTACGGACGAGGCATGTTTTTCCCGTAACGCAATCATAAACTTTCATAACAATCATGTGTGGGCCGATGAAAATCCTCACGCCATAATTGAAAATCATTTCCAAGAGCAGTTTTCTGTAAATGTTTGGATTGGAGTTGTAGGAGATTTCCTTATCGGGCCTCACTTTCTGCCTAGCAGGCTTACTGGTGAGGAGTATAGACAATTTATTGAACATGTTTTACCTGAACTTTTGGAAGATGTTCCACTAAGGCAAAGGCGTTCTATGTGGTTTATGCATGACGGTGCTCCACCGCACTTCAGTTTAGTGGCACGTCAGTACCTAGATCAAAATTATACCGATCGCTGGATTGGGCGTGCAGGACCACAATTTTGGCCACCCAGGTCACCTGATATTAATCCGATAGATTTCTTTCTCTGGGGACACCTTAAAGCATTAGTTTACACAACACCAGTTCGAAGCGAAGACGATTTACGAAATCGGATAGAAGAGTCCTGTGAAATTATTAGGAACACTCCTGGTATTTTCGAAAGGGTTCGCCAGTCGCTAATAAGGCGTACAAACGCATGTATTGAAGCCGGGGGAGGCCATTTCCAGCAGTTACTTTAAAATTAAATTCTGTGAAATTATTATTTGTAAGGTTGGTTAAGTTATGTTTGGTTTACAATTATTTTATTAATAAACGTCTTGGTGTTGTTTAGTTTTTTTTTATTTATTTAATGTTTTATTCTAACCACAGCATTACACGTGCCCACTTCCAAATAGGTATGTTTCATAAAAATTAAACAGTAGCGGATTTTACAAAAAATTATCCTTGCAAATTGGATTCGGATTGCAGTAGATGTATGAAAATTGTTTTTATTTTTTTACATAAAAATTGTGCGTCGTACGAAGGTAAGTCTAGAGACCAAATTTGCTTAAAATTAAATGGGAATTTCAAAAATAATTTTTGTTTTTAGAAAAAGCAGTGGCGTATCATTTTTTTCTTAATAAACATTCTGTCCAAACTCCGTACGAACGCCACTGGTAGAAATTTAAAAAATACTTTTGCATCAAAAACTGCTCTTTAATAGGTAAAAGATGTACACCAAATTTAATAAAAATATCTAGAGTGGTATTAAAGTTATGAAAGAAAAACATTTTTTTTCATAGAAATTTAACACCCTGTATCTTGAAAACTATTCGTTTTCAGAACTATGTTTATATAAACTTTTTGTCTTAGAATAATGCGAGGAATCGTCCCTTGAAGTTTGGCAGCGTACTTTTTTAATACCCTGTATATTTCAAATCAGAAAATTTCGCTCTTTTTAACTGTCAATTCGTATACAGGGTGTTCCATAAGAAAAAAATGACCATCTGTCAAAATTTGACATTTACGGATGAAAAAAAAAATTTTTTACATCAGATTCAAAAATTTCAAGGAAGTCCCTAAAACTTTTGTATTTGATATTTTTTTGTATCTCTTAAAATAACTCTTCTAGGGGGGGGGGGTCAATATATGAGGAAAGACCCTGTACATTAGGACATTCTGTGTATAGAAAACCGACCCATACAAATAGATACTTAAACCCAAATTGTCATCACCATCCAGCACAAAAGAAATCAGTTATTAACTCACTAGTATTCAGAGCTATTTCGATTTCTGATCAAGATTCTTTAACATCGGAAACATCGAAACTGACCGAAGCTCTCAGAGGGAATGGCTATTGCAATGAAGATATTACGCGTTCAATTAAAAGACATAGTACACCAACTCCGCCAAAGGAGAATGATAAAGAGCCACCACTAGGTAGTGTTGTTCTTCCCTACATACATGGCACTACAGACAAAATAGGACGATTACTTCGGCGGTCCAACATACGTACAATCTTCAATACACATAAGAAGATTAGACAATGCTTGCGATCCCCGAAAGATCTTGTACCTTTCCAAACAGAAGGAGTATATAAAATTCCTTGCTCCTGTGGAGAAGTGCATGTGAGAGAAACAGGACGCTCAATGTCAACTAGACTTAAGGAACATGAACGATGTATTAAAAAGAAACAAATTGTTCAATCTTCTGTAGCTGAACACCAGCATAACACTGGCCATTTCATAAATGTAGAGGAAACCAAGGTACTAGCATCGGTTCCAGGTTTTTATAAAAGAAAAGTTAGAAAATCTATTGAAATATTTAAACATACAAAAAATTTCTACATCACACGTGGAAACCGATCTTAACACAGGGTCACGGTTCGGCTAGCACAATCGGGTATAAAAGCCCGCCTGAATCTCTTCGAGCTGATTCAGTGTTCAGATCTCTTGGAGTAAAGATCCCTGAAGATGCCTCGTGCAATCGAAGGCGAAACGTCGGATAGTAATTCCAATTTGACACAGTCTAATCCCAAGGACCATGATTTCTTAACCCTATCAATAGCGTGTATAGACTTTACTTCTGGAGGAATTTTGAGACGTTGCAAATCTTCACCAAAAAAAAAAAGAAAGCCTTTACTTTATTTTTATGTAACTAAAACACAGTGGTTGTAGGGGGTGTTTCCTCACCAAACCCGCAAAAAGGTCCCTATTTTATACTATTTGTACCACCAACCCTCAACCGCCCCCTTAAATACGCTACTGTGCCCTATATCATTCTACCGTATCTAAATTCAAGTGATTTCAAGAAAATGACACTTGAAGATTGACATTTTCGACCCTTTACAGCCAAGAATTACTTACCAGACCACGTAACTGGCAACAAAATGGATTTTTTCTCCCATCTTAGCTTTTAAATATTTATTTTCTTATACCAATTTCTGGTTTGACAGAAAGTGTCAAATTTAAAATCGATGACAAGAGATAAATAAATAAAAACTAGAAAAATGTAATTCATTTTGTTCCAAGTTAAGTCGTTTGACAGATACAGTGCTTCAACGGGTCGAAAATGTCAATTTTCAAGCTTCAAGTTGAATATAGATATAGAAAATATACCACAAACATGTTCAGAATATTCAGGTTTATGTTCACCTGCGGCTTATTTATTCATTGGTCCCCTTGTACTTCTAATAGACCATTTTGGCGCACCCTGTATAATATAACGACTTTTCCATCTCTTATTAACCGACAAAGAAAAATATTTATAGGGATTCTTATATTAAGTTCTAGTATTATTTTCCAATCAATCTCACCTTACAATTATTCAAAAATAGCAAGAAAGAGCTCACAACAGGCGCTCTTTCCTCTATAGGCCCCTGATTTTTTTCTAAACTTTTACATGAATCCGAACAGAAAACATATCATTCAAATACACATTAAAGTCCAAAAGGAAACTTCTTAAGATAAAACGAATCATAACGAATCTTGAATATTAAATTAAGTTTAAATATACTATCTGAATATGTCCTACTTTATAAATTACAAGAACAACCTTCAACTTACATCTAACTCCGTGTGTGTATCATCCATGCATAATTGGGGATACTTTCGAAACCAGTTTCCATTTAACTCAAAAATTGAATTAGCCAAACCACTAAATATTTCGCCATCTTTTGTTGCAACTGAGTATTTTTGAGGTGAATTCCAATGAACTATCTAAAACCGATAAAATACATTATAGCATCTAGTTTGTATGTACAATGCAATTTTCCAGATTTGTAAAACAAATAGATATTTCGAGGTGAAACTTTCAACAAGTTTTTAGTGTTTTAGTGCCAACATAAATTTTCATTTGCATCGAGATCAGTTTTGTTACAGTTGTTCAGTAAGTACCATTTTTCTTGAAATTTACTATAATATTTTAATATTCCTATATTTGTAATAGTAGCAGTAATTTTTTGTAATTAGACTAATCTAAATTATAAAATACAAGTCGACTCAAGAACGCGAGGAGGAGGAGGAGGAATGAGGGTATGTTTTATTTTCCAATTGTTGGATAGTCTATCCAGAATTTAATCAATCTCTGATCATATTTCATTATTTACCTTAGGTTTAAACTGAGTATAGCAAGTACTACTTGTAGAATGACCACTCATCTGGGTATTCCAATAGCAAGGCAGCTTGTAGATAATATCGGGATTTTCCACTATTACCGAATTTACAATGTCTTGATCTCCTAAGCTAAAAGAAATTTTAATTTTTTTTTGTTTAAGCCATGTTACTATACAGGGTGTCCCGAATTGCAGTGTCCAAACTTTAACAGCGCATTCTGAATTCAAAATAAGCCCTAATTTTCTATATAAACATATATCGGCAAATGCTTCGCTTTCGAAATACAGGGTGTTAAAGTTTTAAGAAAAAAATAGTTTTTTAGTCATAACTTTTTTATTACTTGAGATATTGTTATTAAATTTGATAAACAGCCTTGGGGTAACCAAAGGCATTTTTTGATTTGAAATATTTTTTAATTTTTCATTAGTGGCGTCCGTACGGGATTTTTTATTCAATATTCTTGAAAAAAAAATAATACTCTATTGCTTTTTCTGAAAACAAAAATCATTCCTAAAATCCCCACTCAGCAAATTTGATCTTTTGTCTTTTTTTCGTGCGGTGTAAGGATTTCGAGTAAAAAACTAAAAACCATTTTTATGTATGGCATAGTTAAAATTTCCATTATTGTTAATTTCAGTAGCAAAACCTTTAAAGTGGGATTGTAACAGCAAGTTTTTAAAATTATTTGGTTTCCGATATTTATTTCATGCATTCCGGGTGAGTTCATAATTTCTGAACAACGTATGTAGGGTTTCTAAAATAAAAGCTTGTCTGACAACTAAGGAGAGATGACGTCATCGACCCGTTGTAATGGAGATTTGCATTATGTTTGGGTTATCAGGGTGACATCGCAGAAGTTAGCAGGCAACCTACTAAAATCTAATGTCCTTGGTACGTACCATCATTCCTTCATTGTCGACTCTTTGTATGTCATGATTGCATTTTTGTGATAATTGAACAATTGCTAGGTTCGTCTTTAAAGTATGACAGATGAGTTTATAATTCTAAAATCGTCGATTCATATTGTAAAACGGTAATTAGAATTCAATTCAATTTTGAAGATGATACTTCATTTTACAGAAACTACTCTTTATTAACTAAGTTCGTAATTAATTTTACAAAAACTAGAATTCATAACTTTTATTAACTTAGATCGTGAAAAAAATTTATAGTGCACTTTGAATATCATTAAGGATTAATGTGGGCCATAAAATTCACAATAATTGCTCAAAATGAGCACCTCTAACTTCAACACATTTTCGGCATCTGCTCTTAACTGTGTCAGTGGCATGGCGTATAAAATTCGTATTGGCTCGCAAAGTTTCACAGGCTTGCTCTATCCTTAGAATCAGTTCTTCTCTTGTATGAACTGGTCTGGAATAAACTAAATTTTTCAAATAACCTCACACAAAGAAATCGACAGGTGTGAGGTCAGGGGAACGTGGTGGCCAGGCTGTAGCTCCTAATCGTCCAATCCACCGTTCTGGATAATTATTATTTAACCACTCGCGATTTACAAGTGCAAAATGCACGGGAGGCTCGTCCATTTGAATCCAGAATTCGTTTCTAAGATTTAGAGGAATATTTTCTAGATATTGAAATAATTCATTTTGCAGAAAATCATTAAATAACTGTCCATCTAGGCGCGGTGGTAGAATATGGGGCCCGCAAAAAATTTCATTTATTACACCACACCAAACATTAACAGAAAATTCTTGCTGAAATATTCTAGTTCGTACAACACGTGGATTGTCATGGCTCCAGATTCGTAAATAATGGAAATTTACTGAGCCGCTTCGGGTAAATGTGGCTTCATCAGTCCATAAAATTTTTTTTGAGAAGTTCCCGTCTTTCTCTATTTGGCGCAAAAACCAATTGCAAAAATTGACACGTTTTTCGGCATCACCAGGTTGTAAGTTTTGAGCTGGCTGCATCTGAAATGGCTTCCTGTGATCTTTCCTCAAAACGCGATGAACCTTATTTTTAGAAACAAAAACTGCGTTGCCTTGTAAATTATGAGCTGCTCTTCGTAGGCTTAATGTCCTATCGTTGTCAAACTTATTTAAAATTACGTGTCGATATTGTTCATTTCTCCTACCTTCGTTTCTCGGATTCTTTTTGAGTCCAAAATTCCTAAACATTAAATGCGTTTTAATGAAAACTTGTTTGCAAGGTAATCTTTTATTTGGAAATCTGCGTTGGTATTCCCGTACTGCTGCATTTGCATTTCCATTACAGAAATCATAAACGAAATGAATATCAGCATACTCAAAGTTACTGAATAACACCATTTTGAAATCACTAGTTAGACTGATAATTACCTTTTTGTATAAACTGTAATGTACCTGACATTTATTTACTCTAAAAACTCAAATGTCACACTTTAAAGACGAAACCAGCAATTGTTCAATTGTCACAAAAATGCAATCATGGCATACCAAGATGTTAAAGGTTTTGCTACTGAAATAATTAACAATAATGGAAATTTTAAATACGCCATACATAAAATAGTTTTTAGTTTTTAACTCGAAATCCTTGCAACGCACGAAAAAAAGGCAAGGGATCAAATTTGCTCCAAACTGAGTGGGGATTTTAGAAATGATTTTAGTTTTCAGAAAAAGCAGTAGCGTACCATTTTTTCTTCAAGAATATTCAATAAAAAATCCTGTACGGACGCCACTGATAAAGAATTAAAAAATATTTCAAATCAAAAAATGCCTTTTGTTACTCAAATGCTGTTTACCAAATTTAATAACAATATCTCAAGTACTAAAAAAGTTATGACTAAATAACAATTTTTTTCTTAAAACTTTAACACCCTGTATTTCGAAAACGAAGCATTTGCCGATATATGTTTATATAGAAAATTAGGGCTTATTTTGAATGCAGAATGCGCTGTTAAAGTTTGGATACTGCAATTCGGGACACCCTGTATAGTAACTGTAACTGTTTTCAACTAACTGATTTTTTTATAGAATCTGGGGCTCATAGAAAGACATTTGGACAACTTTTGGTGTAACACATAAATTTACATATCAAGGGGGACAACTGGTATTTGTTGCATTACATTAGATTCCAGATAAAGGCAAGTTACCTTTTTTGGTGACTAAATGAATTGAAAGAAAATACAAACAGTTATTTTAGCTTTATAGATATGTTATTTTCTGTGGTAGCAGAATCTGAAAAATCAGGGATTATTAAACAAAATACTTACTCTACTTGTCCATATATTAGCGTAAATCTTTTTGTCAGATTCGCCCAAACTGCATCCCAATGCATGGCATTAAGCTTCTCCAAATCATACAGCATTACTCCGGAATTAAAACTAAAATAAATTTTACAATGAATACTAAAATAATACTTCTATAACTCAATTAAGTACAATACAGCTTCAGAAATTTGGACACCTCTAACCTTAACGCCCGAGAAACCCGCACGAGTAAATACTCCAGACAAAAGTCTATACAACTCGCACATCCGACCGTTCCCGTTTTTATGACAGTCCAAGGCAGAGATGTGTCGACCCATTACGACTACGACAGGAACTTTCTTTCATATGTTGATAGATATCGATTGCCATTGTGTTACTGAATCGGCTGGGTGTTTCCTTTTTGCTGATGATACCAGTCTCTTAAATACAGATCCTGATTTAAACAGGCTAACTGAACTGACATCACACTCACTGGCCAAGGCTGTGAGCTGGTTCTCGGCAAACAATCTTCTGCTTAATCAGGAAAAAACCGAAACTCTGGTGATCTCTAACAACAATAAGGTTGCCACAAGAAAAACTAGTAAACTCTTCGGGGTAACCATCGATGATGGACTTACCAGGCATTAAGGCACTCATTGACAAGCACTATATGTGTGTGTGTAATTTGCCATGTTCCATTCTCGTTTGAGTTGAGGGGTAATCTTGTGGGGTCGATCGTGCCATTCAGTTCGTATTCTTAGGCTGCAAAAAAGGGCGGTGAGAGTGCTGGCTGGGGTGGGGCCGGCAGAGCGCTGCAAGCCATTATTTGTGGCGCTTGGTATAATGACCCTACCATCCGTTCTTCCCTTCTATGTCAGCTAACCTCTATAGGGAGGAAACCAAGAAGGATGCTAAAACTATTGGCGATCTTCGTAACAGCAAGAAGTTACTCTGCCAGTTGGCCTTTCTCCTTAGATGCCGAGATGAAGATGTAGTACCGAAATCGCTACAGGTGAGACATCACATTACTTCTAGAACTGCTAAGAATATTTATAAGCATGCTAGCAATGCATTAGTTAGAGAAAGGCAACACGTCCTGATTTAGATACAAATGCCCGGAAACTATTAGAAATTCATCTGAAATTAGCTTCTAGATTAGAAAAAAGTACATTTACAACTTTGGACAACATTACCAACGCACTGGCAGAAAAAATCCAACAAGACGTTACACTTAAGCAACAAAAGAAGTTTGAAGCCCTCCTGAATAGAGAAAATCCAGTGAAACTTCCGCAGAACACAGTTATCAACCTGTCATCGAAGCCGTTATCCGAACCAGAATTTTCCGTCCTTTCCAAGGACCAAAAACTTCGCAAAGCACCGAGTAGTACTCCCGTAGAAGACATAGTATCTTCTGTTGAAGCAGCAATCAGAAGATTTCCAGTGGAACAAGTCAATGCAGTCAGATATGAGACAGCAAAGATCATTAAAAACTCAAAGCCATCGGAGTCGAACCTCTCCGCAGCCGAAAAAACAGCAATGAAGACCTTAAACGAAGACGCAAACATTCTGGTACTTCCAGCAGATAAACGCAACGCCACAGTCGTCATAGACAGAACAGAATATGTGGAAAAGGTTACTCAACTTTTGGACAACAACACCTATAAGGTTATGCAGGCAGACCCCAAAAGTAGAATAGAAAGACGCATTACCAATTTGCTCCAAGATTCCCAAGTTCTACGATCTGCTGCAGATACAAGGACAACGTACCACTTCGACCGATCGTCAGTGCAATAGACTCGCCCACATACAAACTAGGTACATATCTTTCAAATTTTCTTAATCTTTTTACTGGAAAAACAGATTCTTTTATTAAAAACTCTGCACATTTCGTGGAATAACTCAAGACAATCTAGTTGGATCCCAAAGATATTTTGGTCAGTTTCAATGTAGAATCACTTTGCACAAATGTTCCTGTCAACGACTCAATTTCCATTATATCAGACATACTGGATAACAATAATCTTGATAAGAACTTAATAGACCTAGTAGAAGCTTGTCTTACATCTACTTATTTCATTTTTCAAGGAACTTTTTATGAACAAACTTCAGGGGCAGCTATGGGATCTCCTCTATAACCTGTGGTAGCGAATATCTTTATGGAAGCCTTTGAGGATATTGCTCTAACATCCGCTCCACTAAAACCGAAGCACTGGTTTAGATATGTAGATGATACTTTTGTTGTTTGGCCTCATGGACAGGATAATCTCCTCATATTTCTGGATCCTTAATCAGCAACATCATAATATCCAATTCACGATGGAAATTGAATCTAATGGAACAATTCCCTTTCTAGATGTATGTGTTAAAAGGAAGGAAAATGGTACATTAGGACATTCTGTGTATATAAAATCGACGCATACAAATAGTTACTTAAACGCAAATTCTCATCACCATCCAGCACAAAAGAAAAGAGAGAGAGAGTTGTTAGTTAGTTATTAATATAGAGTTTTTTGAATGGGTTTCATAATCATGAACTGAAGAGACAAGAGAATATAAATTTTGGTTCCTTGTAACGAAAATGGCTGCCTCCATAAGCAATACACATGTTAAAATCATTAAACCATTATTTTTAAAGGTTTGTAGACATGACTCCATTGGATTTAATTGAAAACACGATCCACATCAGTTGCTTGGCCCAAGTACAAAAAAAGTGTGGCGATTGTATAATAACCCTGGTTTATAGAGGAATAAATAAACTGCACAAAATTAAAAGCAGTATTTGTATAGTAATCATGTCTAAAGCCGTGTTGGGCATTTGTGAGCAAGTTATATTTTTGTAAAAATTTTTCATATCTTGTTTTTAATATCTTTTCTAGAATTTTTGAAAAGGGTAACAAACCAGTTATAGGTCTATAGCTTTGTACAATTTCTGCATCCCCCTTTTTATATATAGGAATTACTTCCCCATATTTTAATCTTTCAGGATAAATGGATAAATTCCTGTTTTTATACTTTTATGTTAAAGATGTTGTTTAAAGGGATTTTGATATAGTCCCATGCATATTTGATAGCAAAAAGGGGGATACCATCATTAGAGCTGCAGGCTTTTTTATTTTTCAAAATATTTAAAGCTGAAAGCATTTCCTGTACGGAAATGTTAGGCATAAAGATAGGATTTATGTTTATATTGATATTAATGTCTAGTTGAACATATGACAAGTTTAGAATTTTAGTTTCAATATCTTTTGCAAAATAGTTACAGAAAGTACAGTTATCGATATATCGATACATATAATCTATTAAAGAGAACCATCTTAAGAACTCTTGAGATAGCATTTACCATAGTTATGGGTCGATATGTTTAACTCCACCTTTAAAAATAGGCACTACTTGGCTAATACACCACTACTTACTAGAATTTGCTGTACGGAGACTGGTATTTTTTTTTATTTCAAATGTTATTTATTTCAACATACATATACATTTCATAGTATAAATACAATTCTACAATAATTCACATAACTTTATGATTGTTATTTTGAGACAGTACCTAGATGTACAAATGACATCTGTAGGTACTCCATGTGTTGACTATAAATAATATGAAGTTTTAAAAGAATAAACATTCAAAAAAATCAAAAAAATCCCATGATAATGATCAATCAACCAAGTATAACTAAACCTATAAAACCCAATAAAGAAAACATATTGCCACAAAAAAGGTTGTTGTAGAATCAGCATAATTTGAAGAAAAAAAATTTAAATATTAAGTGTTAAATTATGCTAAACATTAGTCATCAAGGATCACCCTGAAACACACCAACAACGAAATCGAGTACAACATGATTAGGGCTGATCGCTATAGTAAAGGAGAAAAGAGATCCAAATTTGAAAGAATATAAGCCTGACTTTTCTTGTTAAACAACTTTAAGTTATGTGCTAACTTTATATCAGGAGGTATCAAGTTGTAACATTTGGGAGCTAAATAAGTAACAAAATGCAGATTTATGGTTCTATTACTCATAGGCAGTGTTAAGTTATTGTTTGCATTTTGCCTTGTGTTGTGTTCATATTGTATATAAGTCTGTAATCTTTTATTTTTGCAAAAAAAGGAGCAGGCTAATTGTATATATAAAGAGTTCAAATTGTTAATTTCCTGATTATACAATCTGTTTGTAGGAAAGAGTCTGTTTCTCTTATAAATTATTCTTAAAATATAATTCTGCACTATGTTTATTTGAAGCAGATTAGATTTGTCCATACCTAAGTAAGGATTCAATTAAAGATTTGTATATTTGTGTCAATAATTTGGTGTTAAGGAATTCCCTCAAAATATAGAATTTGTATATTAATTTTCGAATTTTATTTGTGAGATATTCCACATGATCTGTCCATCTGAGGTGTTGGTCAATAAATATTCCGAGATATTTTGTCTTAGTTACTGCCTGGATTTCAAAAACAACACTATTGTCACAAGTTATTTTATTAAAAGTTGGCCTATTCACTGACGTTATGGAGAAAGGTATGTAATTTGTTTTACTGATATTGAGTGCATCCAGCCAGTTTTTAACTTCTTTAAATCCTGTTTCAGTTTTGGTTTTAGTTTCGTTCCAGGTATTACCAGAGAAAAGAATTGCAGTATCATCTGCATATGATATGATTGTGCCATTAGTGCTTAAGTCCAATAACGAGTTTATGCAGCTAATAAAAAGAATTAGGCCTAGAATTGTCCCTTGCGGGACACCGATTTGGATTTTCAAGGCTGTACTGAGCTCACCGTTTACTCTGACACACTGATCCTGATCTGTCAGGTAGCTCTCGAAGACCCTCAATACCATTCCCGTAACTCCATACTGCATTAAAGTGCTGATAAGTTGGTTGTGTAGAACAGTGTCAAATGCCTTTGAGAGATCAATAAAGACAGCAAGACATTTTCGATTGTTATTTAGATTTTTAATAACTTCCGATGTCAAACAGTATATAGCCTCAGTCGTACCAAGTCCTTTCCCAAAAACCAAACTGATTTTTTGACAATATATTAAATGCATTATAAAATCTGGTTAACCTATCCTTGAGACATTTTTCAAATATTTTAGCAAAATTGTTGATTAAGCTAATTGGACGAAAATTATCAATTTTTTTCTTCTTTGAACCTGACTTATGTATAGGTACAATAACTGACTGTTTAAAATGCTTGGGCACAATTCCACTTTTAAAAATAAGATTTATTATATGAGATATGGGTAACACTATGTCCAAATGAACAAGTTTAATAAGTTTTGATGTGATATCCATTCCCAGAGCACTATCATTTTTAAGGGAGGCGATTTGTGTTATTATTTCCTGCTCAGATACAGGGGTCAAAAACATAGAGGCATTATTGTTTTTAATTTTAGTGGTAATGACAGAAGTATTAATGTTCTTTGTCATTTCAATACCAATATTAGTAAAACATTCATTGCAATGGTTGGCCATTTGAATGTTATCATTATTAATAATAATAATAATAATCATTTATTCATTCCATTAGGTCATCTACACTGACAATGGTTTCGTCATATTAATAAACTATAAACTATAAATAAATGAAATAGAATGGGATGCCAAAAAATAAACAATTTAAAACTTACAAATATGCAGTTACATCAAAATGTCAAGAAAAAGAAGAAAAACTTACAATTAGCTAGACTAGCACAAGATGTATACACATATATAAAGAAGAATAAAATAAGATCTATCTATATTCTTGAGAAAAAACTTTTCAATCCTTAATTTTCTGCATCATCAAAAAATTCTTTCAATGAGTAAAATGCTTTCTGAGTTAAATATTTCCTAAGTTTTATTTTAAATTGGCGATGTGAGTTGCATTCTTTTATATGTTCTGGTATTCTATTGAAAATTCTTATACATGCATAGCTTGGCGATTTTTCATAAAAAGCAGATTTGTGAATTGGGAAAACCAGGTTATCTTTATTTCTGGTTTGGTAGCGATGCAGTTCAGAGTTCCTTGTAAAACGTTCTTTATTCGTATTTACATAGAGGGCACATTTGTATATGTAAATTGATGTCACTGTCAATATTTCTTGTGATCTGAACACTGTCCTACATGTCTCCAGAGGTCTTAAATTAAATATTAGCCGAATAATTCATTTTTGTGCTACCAATACCCGATTTACGTCAGTAGCTTGTCCCCACAGTATTATATTGTAACTAAGATGTGGGTGTACCATACCATAATATGCTGTTAGTAGAGATGTTATAGGAACATCTTGCCTTAGTTTCAGCAGTGCATAGTATGATGTGCTCAGTTTGTTAGAAACATGTTCTATTTGATTTTCCCACGATAACTTTGAGTTCACGTAGCTGCCCAAGTATTTTGCTAGCGACTCGCTTCCATTCAGTGCTGCTCTTGGTTTCAGTTTGAAGAAGGGGACCATGATAGTTTTGTTTTTGTTTAGGACGAGTTGATTTGAGAAGCACCACTTATTTATGTCATTCAAAACCTGAACCAATCCTTCTGTTCAATTCTAGTTCACTTCCGGCTGAAATAAGAGCTGTAGTGTCGTCGGCATACTTGATAGTCATGTCTGGTATTTGGAGATCATTTATATATATATTAAAAATAAAAGTGGCGCCAATACAGATACTTGTGCAGCTCCAATATTCAAGTCATGTCCTCCAGAGAGCCGATCTTCTACTTTTACGAGAAGTTTTCTCTCAGTAAGGAATGACATAATTAATGAGTTTGCTGTTCCTCTTACGCCAATTCTGTCCAGTTTCTGAGAGATAAACTCCAAGTTTATGGTGTCAAAGGCACGAGATAGATCAAAAAATATTGCCACCACAAAGCGGTTGAGTTCCAGCTCTCCATAGACAAAATCTGCAAGTCCTAACACTGGAACCTGTGGTGGAAGATAGATCAAAATACAAGAGTTCTAACCACACTACACCACAACTTGTTACGTTCTGGACGCGCGTTTCGCTAACCAAGTTAGCATCATCAGCAGATGATAAAAACTATTAACTATAAATTTTTTATCATCTGCTGATGATGCTAACTTGGTTAGCGAAACACGCGTCCAGAAGGTAACAAGTTGTGGTGTAGTGTGGTTAGAACTCTTGTATTTTGATCAAAAATCTGCAAGTTCAAGAGATGCGGTCTCTGTTGACTTTTCTGGTTGAAATCCATGCTGTTCTGGTCCGAGGATATTGTATTTAACCAAGAATGCCTGAAGTCGATTGTATATTGCACGCTCGAACACTTTTGAGAAGCAACTCAGGAGTGAGATGGGTCTATAATTTTCTATGTTTTGATGATCCCCTTTTTTGAAGATTGGAACTACTATAGCTAATTTGAGCATGGTTGGGAATTTTCCACTACTCAGTGAAGTATTTAAGATCACCCGCAATGGTTCCTCTAACTCATCACATGCATTCTTTAGGAGAGATGCTGGAAAGTGATCAAAACCAGTAGACTTTTTGTTCTTTAGAGACATTATTATTTTTTCTACCTCTTCTGTTGTAACTGGGTATAAAAATATTGTATGATCAACGTATAAGCCCATTGTTGGAATAGAAGATGTGTTATTTCCAAAGTGGTTTTCGATTGTTCTTGTTGCGATGGTCGAGAAGTAGTCTGCAAATGAGTCTGCTATCCTTTGTTTTTCTGTAATCACTTCGTCATTTATCTTGATATTTTCGATGTTATTTCTCTTTTGTTTGCCGAGTTCCGAGTTTATAAGATTCCATACTGCTTTTGAAGGATTTGTAGCTGTTTCAATTATATTTTTGTGGTGGTTCCTTTTGGTCAGCATAATTTGTTTTCTGTAGGCTTTTCTTTTTTCTTTGTATAGCTCTCTTAAGTAGGTGGATATTGTAGAGATCATGAGATCATATATATCTTTAACTTCTTGTTTTTGGTTGAGCAGTTCTGGTGTAATCCATGTGCTTTTCTGGCATGTTGTTCTATTTTCTACACTTTTTCGTGGGCATGTTATGTTAAAATGCCACAAGATTGTATCCATGAAGGTGATGTCGATCTCCAGTGAATATATGCCTTCCCAGCTTTCATGCTTCAATTTTTCTTTAAAATCTGTGACATTTTTGTCTTTTAATATTCGAATTGTCTGATATTTCTTTGGTGTTTTCTCTGTCTCATTGCTGGTTTCAATGTAAAGTTCCAGTAAGCGGTGGTCTGAGATATGGGGTTCAGTAACATTACACTTAATTTTTAATTTACAGATATCGGTGATCATATAATCAATAGAAGAAATGGCTGTGCCTCTTTCGGATGTAAAGACTCGTGTGGGACTGTCGCAAAAGTTATTTAGACCAAACGACAGCAGGATATCATTCAGTAGTTTGTAGTTTATATGAGATTTTTTGAGCTGATGTTTGGACAAATTTTTGTTGCTGAGGTTAGAAGTGCAGTCATTTGATCTATGAATACTGCCATGTTCCCATTAGGAGGTCTATATACGACAATCACAACTGTGCTACTGACTTTGTGTTCAATGCCACAACATTCTATGTCCATTTCATAACCGTAGTTTGCTATTGTGCTTAGGTCTTTTATGTTCGTTTCTACGTTTCCATATATTGCTGTGCCCCCATGAATATGGTATTCTCTGCAGTACTTTGAAATTAGTTTGTATCCTGGTATTGACATACTCTTCATCCCATCTGGAGTGACCCATGTTTCTGTAAGACATAATATATCTGGTTGTTTTTCCCGCACTAGCATTTCTAAGTTGTTTAGTTTGTTTGGAAGAGATTGTATGTTTATGTGATAAACACTTAAATTCTTCCTTGTTTTGGTGCTTATTGGACGAGCTACATTCGACGTTCCAGGTTCATAAGATTTAGACAATTTCTAATACTAATGTTTATGTTAATTAAATTTAAAAGCCTTTCATCAAATACAATTTGTGTTTCAGTAGCAACCCTATTAACAATGTTGTTTGTAACATGTAATATTAACATAAAGGACTTCCAAATTGTTTAAAGTCTCATCTAATGGATAACTATTATTACTATTGGCCATAGTCAATTTTACCTCTAAGTCTCATTACTCTACACAGTTTGCACATTTTTTAAAAGATTTGGTACAATTATGAAAGTCATGGTCCCTCATGCAGTAAACGCACACTGTTTTGTTAGTACACTGATCACTTCTATGATAATATTTTTGACATTTATAACATCTGGGTACACTAATATCCTCGTAGACCACACAACTTCGTCAGTATAAATAAACCTTTTGCAAATTAATAAATTTGTGAGAGCACTGGTGAACATTCCACATAAATTGGCCTTAATTCACTGTTTTTATGTTTTCTTATGTACATGACACTAAATTCATCATTATCGTCTATAACTCTATTCTGTTCCCTTAGTTCCGTTTCAATTTGTCTTTCTGACATAATGGTATTGCAACCAACAATCTTTACTCGAGGCTTTCTCAGCTCAGTTATATGCACCTCGGAATCAGTACTTAAAGTTCTTTCAGCTTCCCTCTGTAGTTTATATCTTCTTTGGTCTGGCATTTAATAACCACATTACCATTTTTAGTAGCTCGTGTATTTTTAACACCAATCTTTAAATCCGCTGGTCTTATGGTTTTGTGCAAGTCTTCCAGTGTTTTTCCAGAATTTTGTTTTAATTTTGGTTTTATAATAAGACTCGGGACGTTTTTCACGACTTTGTTCCTATTCTTATGATTACATTCCAGTGCATTTGCGTAAGTAGGAAGTAGAACTTGGGAAGTACAGCATAGTGTAGGTTCCATGTTTGAATTTTTTGAATAAATTTGCAATTTAATGTTTAATGTTTGCGCAACAATTTACGCAGGTTAGTAGTATCCTTAGTTAGTTGTACAGAGCAGAAATAAATTTAGTTCTAGCCCTTGTTGAAAGGTCCTTGTATGATACCGTTTATCAAATATTTTATTATTATTATTATACTTTTGCAGGCAGCAGTAAGCGGCGTTGCTGGTGAATCCGCTGCACTGTGCACTATTATTGTCTTTTGATTTTTGGTTTTCACTATCACAGTTTGAGACATTTATCACATTTCCTATCACAGTTTTGCAATGAAATTTTTTTCTGGCCAATGATGAGAGCACTGCTCCTTTTTTAACTTCCTACTGTGTCCTCTCAGTAGGATGACATTTGATGTGAACAAATTGAGGTTTAATTCCTCGGAATAGTTAGTTAATTCTTTATTAGATCCTTTATAATAAGCAATTACAAGTAAAGAAAATAAATTACAAGTAAGTACTTAGTCTAAAACCTATCGGTATGGATCTATCTTATAAGCACACATGAACATTTAAATATTACATAATTTCAAAAACGTATTAAAGTATATGATAAAATTAAAACTTAGCATAAACTTATTTATTTATATATTAATATGCTATTGTACAGATTTACACACAAATATAATCATATTTGAACCTTAACCCAGAGTTTCATTTATTTCCCTATCCTCATAATATTCATTCAGACAGTCTTAACCTAGATTTAATTCTATTTATTGGCTGCTCCCGAAAGATCATTGGGAGTAGCTTCCAAACTTTTAAAATATTAAATGATGCATTTCTTTATATATAGCTAAAATTTGGTTTTTCTGTTCTTAGATTGCTTTTAAATCTTGTTTCATAAAAAGTTATAATCCCTTTATCCCTGAAGACTTCCCTGCAACTTTCCCTGTACCCCACTTGAAAAATGATTCTGATAATTTTTTATTGAAGAATAAAAATCTTATTTCAATTTAGAGTTTCCCCAGAATATAATCCCATAGGTTCTCTAGGCTGGATATAGGCATGATATGCCGAAAGTGCCGCTTGCCGTTCTATATGCGTCTTCCAACAGCGGGTTTAGCATAATGCTCAGAAAAGAAACACTCTCTTTTGGTTTAATTTCTGTATTAATATATGTGATGTTAATATTATTTCCAGGTGTCTGAGAGAAGTGTAATAGTCTTTGAGATATTCAAAATTAGGTTGTTCACAACAAACCAGTATTCAAAGGCTCTCACTCTATGCTTGCATGCATTCAGATCATTTTCACAGAAAGTCAGAGAGGTATCATCAGAATAGAGAATCACATCACCCTCAGCAGTACAAACAATATCATTGGTATATGATATGAATAATTGTGGTTAAGTATTTTATATGTTTCTATTAGGGCTCCTCTATCTCTTCTGTCTTTCAGTGTAGCAGCCTCTCTTTATATGGGGTGTCCTTAAGAGTATGTGGTATTTTTGTGAATCGCCTTTGGATTTTCTCCAATATCCTTTATGAAATATGGATTCCAAACTGCATATCTATAGTCAAGCTTAGTTCATTATACAGAACAGAAATAAATTTAGTTCTAGTCCTTGTTGAATGGTCCTTGTATGACATCATTTATTAAATATTTCTCAAAGAATATGGATGTGTATTAAAAATATATAAATAATCATTAGACCATTAGACAAGTTTAACAATCTAACATGTAAATGGGCAAATCTGGCCAAAATCGAAAAGTCAGAAAAATAGGTAGATTTAAAAAAAAACACTTACCCAGTTCCTAAAGCTGGCCATGGGTGTGCTTGATTTAGCTGCGCCAAATAGTAAGGACTTTGATTCTCTGCAAGTCCTATCACCTTAAAAGGCATAAAACAAACGAAAATGTATAATTCATGTGTTTTTCTCAGTGGCGGCTATTCAAGTGAAGTAGGTGAAGTGCTACTTCACCAGGAAAAATAAACAAGCAAACATCTAACTATATTTATTATATATCTCTTAAAATTTTAGGTTTTACATTCATTTATTCACCTAATTTGTAAAAAATAAACTGTACATCTCGAATAAATATTTTACTTGACCGTTGGCTTTTTAAAACTTCCAATCGAACTTTATTATAACAACTATAACAGTTCAAAATATAAGAGTTCTAACCACACTACACCACAACTGAATAAACAGTTTATATCATCTGCTGATTATGCTAATTTGGTTAGCGAAACGCGCGTCCAGAACGTAACAAGTTGTGGTGTAGTGTGGTTAGAACTCTTGTATTTTGATCTATCTTCCACCACAGGTTCTAGTGTTAGGACTTAACTATAACAGTGGCGCAAACTGCTTTGACTTTGCTGGAGGTGTTATGTTTAGTTTACGATTTTCCTACTATGTTGCCATGACAACGCGTATCCGATGACGTCGAGCTCAGCGCCATACAACGCTCTCGGTGAATTGCAGGTGCAGTACACTACACCCACGTGTCGTTCAGTTTGCGGTTACTTGACTGTTTTGTGTTACGGTTGGTTACTTTTATTTTCGCTGCAACCGGTGAGTTCCTTTGCAGTTAACTTGACTGTTTTGTGTTATATTTATTTATGGTGTTGTTACAACTTCATTCTAAGTTAGTAAATGTGATGTTCAAGACTGGAATAAATTAAAAGGAGTCTTTGAATTTATTATAAACTGTAACAAATCTGATGAAAAATCAATCCGTCTTGCGAAAGGATTTTTAGGTGAGGTGAACGATTTTGAATTCACGTTTCTGGCATTAGTGTTTAATGACATTTTCTCAATCACGGACATAATATTTGACGTTCTTCAAAAAAAAATCGACATTGACATTCATTTTTGCAATATGTGAGCTTGCTAAGCTTTCACCTGAAGAAATTAGGGCTAAGTATAGAACCCATTTTTATGAAATACTGGACCATATTTTAGTGGAAATGACACTAAGATTTCAAGACTGTGAAAAACTTACATTTTTATGTTTGGCAGATTCTGCTAAATTTTCTGAATATAGCTTAAATTTTCCGACTGGCCTGTTTGAAAATTTGTTACAGTTATATGGGAAAATATTTTCAAAAAGTCGACGACTTAAAAATGAGCTTGGTCTTCTTTTTGCCAAAGAGAGTAATTGGAATATATCGCTGTAAGAGCAAGTGAGAAAAATTAATAAAAATAAATATATTTTTACCAAAGCATATGTAAAAACTTATTTAAGAAATACAATATCTCAAGAAAGACTTACTTCTCTTGGCAATATTTCAATTCAAAAGGAATTTCTGGAGGAGATTAGGGCAACTCATCCATTTTATGAGGATGTTATAAATAAATTTGCTGCTATGAAGGATGCGAGAATTGATTTAGTATACAAAATTTAAGTAAGTCGTATTCACATATAAAAAAAATTGTGGAAAAAAATGATTGCGATATTTTCTTGCTTCATTTGCACTTCACTTACTTTTTCACCCGCGAGCCGCCACTGGTTTTTATTCCGGGTGTACATACATTTACCACTGTCGAACAGCTTTGCTTGCATCTCACCAAAATCACATTTGGCATTCTCGAAGTTTTGTTTTTTGTCAGAAACAGTTTTAAAAAAATAGAAACAATATTTATGTTTTTAATAATTTTTTTCAAAAGTATGAACATTTTTTGCTTTTAATTATCATTTTTTGTAACTTTGGCGCCCTCTGTCTTTTGGGAACTCACTACATAGAGTTTCGACTAAGACAAAACTTGAGCTCTATAATGTTTGTCCCTTCACTTTTTTGCCTTAAGCAAACAGGAAATGAAATAAATTGAGTCAATATTTTTTGAAGATAAGGCAATTATCAAACAAATGGGGATGACAACTTGGAATTTTATCATTCTGAACATCAAAAACAACATATTATATATTGAGCGGACCATCCATTTTTTGATCTAGGCAAATGATGTGATGTACTGATTATACTATATGTCTTTTCTTCTAAGGCAAGGAGAATTTGTATACAAATTGAAATTACACCAACCGATTTAAAGAAAATTTAACCCTGGAACACTATCCTTCATAAGAATTATGTACTATAGCCAAAATTCACTTACTATGCCACAACCTCTTAAGTTCCCCACCACAGCTGCTAGCAGTACCTCAAGTAGGATATCCTTGACATATTCCATCAATATTAGCGAGTATTTAGTGCATGTAGGTTTGTGTTCATGCATTTTCCAGAATTCAGCATGTAAAATTTACATAACTGAATTCCATTCATACTAGTGGGCAAATAGTGAAATGTGTCGAGGATATCCTACGTGAGGTACCGCTGGTGGCTGTAGTGGGAAATTTAAGAGGTTGTGTAGAGTAAGCGAACTTTGGCAATGATAATAACTGGTTTAGGCATTTGAATAAATTTTATGTGTCAATAGTAGTAAGCGTTTTTTTATAACAATAGTATTCAAGGGTTAAAGAAATTAAATATATTGAAATTTAATGTGTTGCTGAAATCTGCGCCTGAAAAATTAAAATGTGTGAGATACTAAGTGGCCCAATCTGTGGAAATCTCAATAATTAGACGATAAAAAATATACCTGTTTATAATTGAAATCATCAAATAGTTTCCATAACATATAAATATCATCAGTAATTATCAGATCAGTGTCCAATATTAAAAGCTTCTTAGTTACACTTGAAGGAACAACTTTATTAAATATTAATTTTAGCAGCCCATAGTTGCCAGAGTAATGTCCATTCGGCACCCATCGTACGTCCTTTAACCATGGACTCATATTATAGAATGATATGTTAACTACAAAAAAAAATATATATTCAAATACAAATACAAATGTTTATTACAGCCAAATTACATAGTTACACCAACATGGCAAAGGTGGAAAAATTAAAATATAAAAATTCACACTTTTACACATACAAAGTTGACCATAATTCATTACTGAACAAAAAAGTCCATTATGCATAATTAATAATAAAATGTTTTTGCTAACAGTATCCCTAATCTGCATAAACAAGAAACAAACCGAGTTAAGTTTCTTAGAAGCATAGTTAATGTGGTCAACTATTGTCTAACCAATACTCTGACAGAGAAGTAACATTTGGTTTTATCTTATTGATTTTAAACCCAAATATACAAAATTTATTAAATAGCCCCTGTAGGTACATTTATGTTCACATGGTTTGTTGATTTTCTGATGATCAGAATTGTCCACGTTTCACCATTACATTCAGTGACAAGTTCAATTGGAATTCAACATTTCACTCTCACAAACTGGATGTAATGTGACCAAAATGGTGTAATGTAATATGTAATTTATTTTAAAATTTCTATTCCCTCCCTATCCGAAACATTTCTGATTCAGGATCACCTTAATACAAGTTTACATTCCAAGTATTTACTAGAAAATGTTCACTTACCTTGAGGAATTTGCCAAGTTTTAAATAACAAACGGAGAACTGTATCAGACTCATTACTGACTAGGAGGTGAAAGTGTATGGGATTTGATCGTGTTAAAAATAAACTTTTTAATAGAGCATGAAAATATACATTGGAATTGAAACCGGAACACACGACCCCAATGTGAATTACTTCACAAAAATCTCGGGGTTTGAATTTCCTGTCTTTATCTGAAACATGTCCATTGTCTCGGTATAAATCTTTGGCAAATTGGCGCATTGATTTTGGTGACGAATTGCCTGAAAACAAAATATAATATAGTATTTTGGTTACTTTAACTAGTAGCAACTCATGATATTTTTGAATCAAAACTGAGGTCAATTTAAAATTTTCTAGAACAATGCTATTATTTTTTAAAAACCCATATAGGTATCTGGCTATAAATCAAAAGGATTTAAATCGATTTTTTCCATTTTTCAGGAATATAAAGAACAAATTAAATAGTGGTTCATTTAAGACCCAAAAAATTTGCCAGTCAACATAGAATGACTATGCGACGTTTCATTTTCGATTGCACAGGGCATCTTCAGATCTTTACTCCAAGAGATCTAACCAATGTCAATTTTAGGTGATAACTTGTGCTGATTGAACATAGTGACCAGTGGTATAAATAAAAATTGCTTCTGGGGGGGTTTTGAGATGATGCAAATGTTCTTCTCTACCTTGATTGAGTGTTGAGCATTAATAATATAAACAACCAAGAAAAAAGGTCATTACTTTATCTTAACTGTAGATAAAACTGGCTCTGGGGGGTTTTACCCTCCAATTCCAAAAAAGAAGTCCTTATTTTATACTATTTTTATCATTTTAGTTAAAAAAAGATGGCTTAACCCCAAGCCCCTGCTTATATATACTACTGTCAGTGACCCCATGCTGGTAGAGTAGCTCAGAGTTCATTCAGTGTTCAGATCTTGTAGAGTAAATATCCCTGAATATGCCTTGGGCAATAAAGGGCGAAACATCAGATAGTAATTGCAATTTGACATGATCTAATCCCAAGAACTGTAATTCCTATATCTGACTGTCAGCTTTCTTATCTAAGTAGATAAAGAGTAGGCAAAACAGCATTTGAATAAACAAAACATAATTGTTTAAAGTTTTAATTTATATTTAATTATTTTCTATGTTTAAAACTTAAAACCAAACATTATAAAACAAGCAAATATTACTTGCTTTATAAACACAAAAAACTCAAATTTACTTTATTGTTAGATGAACATATAGTCCTAGTTCCTTCTTTTTTGAAGACCGCAGAGGTTGTACCTATATTCAAGGGGGGGATCCTGAGGACCCTTTAAATTTTTGCCCTATTTCTTTACTTACAATACCCATTAAAGTTGTTGAAAGGCTCATTAAGGTAAAATGCTTTCTTTTCCTAACAGATATAAAATTTTGACAAAGTGTCAGTTTGGTTGTCAAAGGGGTAAATCAACTGTCGCTGCTGTCTTCTCTTTCCTTGAGAATGCTGCTGTTTTTATGTCTTTTGTACAGCTTTTGATTGTGTCAATTATAAATTACTTTTTAAAAAATTGAAGCACTATGGTTTTAGGGGAACTTCATTACAATGGTTTCAGTCATACCTATCAGGAAGAAGACCAGTTTGCTAGGACTCCAAAAGGAAGATCAAATATACTGCATATCAGTGATGGTTTTCCACAAGGCTCTGTAATGGGAGGAGCTAACTGCAGCTGTTTTTGAGACTTTTCTAAAGCTTTTGATTGTCAATCATAAATTACTTTTTAAAAATTGAAACACTATGGTTTTAGAGGAACTTCATTACAATGGTTTCAGTAATAACTATCAGGAAGACCAGTTTGCTAGGACCCCAAAAGGAAGATCAAATATACTGCATATCTGTGATGGTTTTCCACAAGGCTCTGTAATGGGAGGAGCTAACTGCAGCTGTTTTTGTGACATTTCTAAAGCTTGGTGGGTATACAAAGGCTTTAACGTAAATTCTATAGTTAAAGTTTTTCTTTTAAAAGTAAAAAATCAAAAATGTATTTGTGCTAAGAACATAACATTTTACACTTTTCAGGATTAAAATACAAATTTGTAATCAAAATAAATGAAATTTAAAACTTAAAAAAACCAAATAAATAAAATTCAAAATTGCAGACAGATTAAAAAGAATTAAAATATAAAAAAAAATGTTTTAAAACAGTGAAAAAAAAGTAGAGTAACAAAAAAACACATAAAGTCTATCAAATACAGCAGAAACACTACTGCAGATCTCTTATGCTGGTTTAAATATCCTCAAAGGTGTAGTAAGCCCTTTGGAGAAAGAACAGTTTAATTTTATTTTTAAACTGTAATATCTTGTATTTTTGATGTTGGGTGACAGCAAATTAAAAAAATCTAGTTTCTTTGAATGTAATGCCAGCCTGACCTCTCTGCAGTCTTCTAAAGTCGAGACATATCTTTTGTCTTTGACAGGAATTATGACTATGAAGATTAGAGTGAACAGAATATTCATCACATACACTTTAAAATATATGTTAATGGTAAAGTAATTATGTTTAGGGTTTTGGAAGCAGTTCTAAGATCCTCTGAAGCTCAAACAGTCTATGATAAATAGCAGAGTGACCCCAGGCAAGAATGCCAATAGGGATGAACAGCTGAATCTGTTTAAATAGTAAATATAATATAATGGAATACTTACTGCTAATCTGGTAACTCTGAATATACAGGAATATCAAACCAATTGTTACAAATGTGAATAAAACAACTATCCATGATCTAATAAGTTTTGTGGAATATCCATTTCTTCGTTTATAGGATATGTTTCTTATTTTCCTGCGTAAAATGTAGAAATAAAAACCTACTTTCCAGACTGAACCGAGTTGTTAGAACTTAAGAGTTGATGAATGCCATTATTTACGCATCTGAAATAAGTTATAAATTACCTTAACTCGAATATAAAGGGCTTTAGTTTATGTAGATTGACGGTATTTTATTAGGGTAAAAAAACAACTATTGTTAAGCAAATTAGTTGAATATTTCTTTCGTGGCGAGAGTGATTGCAAGAGAATGGAGAATGATAAACTGGGCGGGAGGTTAAGATCACATGTTTTTAGACAGACACAATATTAGTGCGATAATTATCGTATTATACGATAATTTTGATATAAGATACGATCGTATTTATAATTTATACGATTAAATATACTATAATTATGAAGATTTTTCTATCTGTCTTAATTAAATAGCATATTTATTTTTTTACACATGATTATTGTCAATGTCAACTGTCAACACAAACTGACACAAACACGACCCCTGCCCCTTGAATCTTGAAACCTTAGACAAGGAAAGAGCTTATGCCCCTTATGCCCCTCTTTTGTTTGTTTTGTGTTTTTTTCATTTCTATTTTGACGGTGAACACGTTATTACGATGTTGCCACAGTTCCTTGTTTGTTCTGTTAATTCGAAGACGTTCAAGTATGGGATTTTGTTTCCGTCTACGATTCTATCATTTGAATTTTCTTCGTATTGAGAAATATCCTCTAATATTTTGACATCAAAATATTGTTAACTTTTCCAATTTAAGCTGTGAGGTTGCCCCAAAAGAGAGCCAAGTTATAAGAATCATGCAAAACAGATTTTCGTCTAAGCATTTAGTTTGGATACTAATTCATTCGCCAGAATGCTCTTTGACCGGGGCTTCATTAGAGCTGGGGCGACTCTCACATATAATATACACTTTATTTAGGCTTGGTGACATTATCGTTGGAATGTCCGGATGGTGAGCTCTAAGCTCCCGGAGCGCCCCGATTCTTACAAATATCTTTCAGACACTCCTCCTTTCTAAATCTCCGATATGCACCATGGTTTCCACTGTGTGCTCCTTAAGAGTACTACTGGTATCAACAGGTCACCTTTTCTTTCAAGTTATTTCCTCATTCCTCCCTACTCATAGGACTATTACACTAACTTACTGTGTAGAACTGGGCAGCCAAACAGGATAGAGTGCAGGAACAACTAAGCCCCACACGTTCACAGCGTCTGCTTTCTTTCTAGCAGAGACGTTAGCTTCCACGCTGAGTAGTTGAATCACATGCCTCCTCTCGAAACAAAACAGCAAAACCGAACACGTGGAACCACTTATGTTAAAAACATAGAGGTCTACACTCTGCCTTCCATGAGGTGGTTCGAATTCGAAAGACTGTGGTTCTGAGAAAGTTAACAAGATTCTTGACAAATGCAGTGTTACCAGGTCAGGAGATTTTCTTCTGGGTTTAGAAGAACTATTACCCTGTCGGGACGATATTTGGGCCTTTAGGATACTATGAGAAAATCTAAACTAGGAGATACGTATTTTAATCACTGGGATGTTCAGGATGTGATAGTAGATTAACAGTATGAGAGTTGGCAACACAAATAGGTCCAAAAATATGATCCATAGCTTATATATAGCTCCGTCTGTAGTGGCTTTGAAACACTTGTAGAAAGGTTCTTTTGGCTACTTCCTGACTGTCTACATGGCAACCCTGCAATATAAAACCAACAACAAGCCGACATAGTTTGTTTGATTTTTTTATATTTGGTCGAAATCCATTACCTCTTCCACTTCCGCCACATAGCGTTCATTACGCTAATATTCTATATAGAACTAAAGTTAGTAAATATTCGAAATTGAAATTCGATAAATGAATTTACCGATTATAAAAATAACAGTTCTTGTTACAGTTTAGTATGAATTTTTTCTTACAAGTACCAGGGAAGCAGAAGTTTATGCGCCGGAGCGCGGTAATGCGTAGACACTAGAAGTGTTTTCTGGTGCTCAAATTGGTTGAATCCGGTTTTATGTTGGGCTAATTTAGTATTTAGTACTCAGTACCCGTTATAGTAATCGATTCCAGACGATTCGGTTTCAAAGTATCTGTCGATTTCGAACATCACTAGTTTAAATTAGGCAACTTTATAACCTCCCTTGCATTGCTGGTTGTCTACTTTCGTTCTTCTGTATTAAGAACTGCCCGAGAATGGCTGCTGGTGTGAGTTTCTGGAATATATTTTCGAATATCTTGTTCAATTTAGCGCATCCATTCGTTATTTCTTTGTATTTTAAATCTAAACGTCCTAAAATAAGAATATTTGTTTATATTTTTTTAGACTTTATACACTTACCCAGAAAATTTTCGTGCCTCCAAGGCGTTGATCGCCGCTCAATACTCGAAAGCCGATCTTAAAGTAGACCAGAAATTTGTATTTGGCGAAACTAACAAAGCCAAGGAGTTCCAGCAAAAATTCCCAGGAGGAAAGGTAGCAAGTTTGTTGTTAAAATATTGCTATAATTTATGTAGGTTATATATATTGTTTATTTTTTTTTAGGTTCCAGCTTTCGAAGGAAAAGACGGAAAACTTCTGCAAGATAGCAATGCTATTGCTTATTACGTATCCAATGACCAGTTAAAAGGAAAAAATGATTATGACAAGGCACAAATTTGGCAGTGGATTGGATTTGCTGAAGGAGAAGTACTACCGGCAGCTTGTGCATGGGTGTTCCCAATTTTGGGTATTATTAAGAATAATCCCAGTTCACAGGAGGTATGTGTTCTTGATTTCATTTGAAAATGTCTTTACAAGTGAATATTGTTATCCAAAGCAGATGACAAATTGATGTTGGGATATACTGGAATATTGACTGCCATGTCATTAAAATATATAAGTATTGCAGCTAATAAAAACCAAAATTAATGTTCAACACTTGTATCAATGAGAAAAATGTACAAAACATGTTGGTTCTTGTATCATTAACAAAGCCACTCATTTGTAGTTATTTTTTTAATTTTAAAAGTGATAGTTTATGGTGTATAGAGTAGATTAAAAGTGCGAACTAGTAACAATTCCCACTTTTTTAACCAATAATCATCACAGAGTTCTTAAAAGGTGGGTTTATACAGGAAATAAAATAAAATCAATGTATGCAACTCCCATAAGGGGTTTATAAAGCAAAATAAAATAAGATATGGCTAACTTCCATTTAGACTCCATTCAATAATATAAACTACTGTGAGCTATATGCATTGTTGGGTCTCCCCTTATTGGAACAGAGAAGGAAACATTAAAAATGTGTGTAATTTATTTAAAATTCTTAACAATCTTATTAAGTCGCCTTCTCTCATATATAAAATCAACTTTCATGTCCCTATCAGGTCAACAAGACAGGAGCAACTATTTTGGACCAAAATCCACAGAACTAGCTATGGCCCTCCTATAGACAGAATGTGTATATATATATGCCAATGTGCTGCAAGTCATATTGACTTCTTTAATATGAGTTTTCCATGTTTAGAAGGGCTTTAAAAAATTGTGATAGTTGTGTTTAAACTTTTGCTTTAATAAAGTGTTCATAGATGCTTAATTATTTACTAATCAAAGTAATAATTTTTTATAAGTATGTATATTTTTATTTCTTTTGTATTTTGGTACTTGTTTCATATTTTGTTGCACTTATACATATATTCTGTAACATTGTTAATGGATATTCCATTAATATATTGTTTATTTGTTTTGATAATCATTCCTTGGTTAATAATAGGCAACATTGGAAACAATAAAAAACTTATTAGTGTACTGGGAAAGTCAGTGAGTGATGTCAAATTGATTACTTCTTGACCGAATCTGTGGAAAAGGAATCAATTTGGCAACACTGTATAAAACTTCATTTTTCATTTTGTCAAAATCATCATAATAGAGCATTTTTGCATTGAAAAGTAGTGAAATATGCAACCTTTTTCGATTTCTTTTTACTGAAAAAAAGTTGAAAGTGTTATGAGTTTTCACTGTAGGATATCATATAATAAAAAAACTACATATGTGTGGTTTGTTAATGACACAAAACTAGTAAAAAAATCTGTATTTGGAACATTTTTACATCTGTTGAATTTATTTAAAACAAAATTGGATTTTATTGCTTTGTAGGTAATTGGTTATGTTAATATTCTTCGTGAAATTTGTTCTTAACTGTATGCACAGTGTTAAAATGTATATATTCTCTTTCAAAGGCAATTGTTACAGCATAATTTGTAGCATTTTGTAACAAAAAGAGGAATATTAATTTTGGCAGGTTACTTTTTGGAAGTAATAAAGATGTTGTTGCATCACAATAAAGTTTTCTGTCATACACAAATATATATTGAAGTGTTATATTCCTAGATAGGAGTTCTATGTAACCTCTTTTTTAGGGTGGTTTTTAAGCAAGCCCAGGGTTATTACTAGTTTGGAATTAAATTAGAACCTAAGAATTAATGAAACAACAGTTTGTTATTTTAAAATTAAAATATACTGTAAGCAAAAGTTAAATCATTAGTAAAAGTACTGCAGATTTTAAAGAAAAAATAAAACACATATATGAGATATTGTTTTTAGTTGTGTATTTGGAGAAAGCCTTGGGTTTTGAATTTGCACATTCAGGTTTTTTTAAATTTGGAGTGTGCAACTCTACAGGTTTAACTATGTATGTGTCAAGAGTTCCATTCTTTTGAAATCTCACATATCAGATATCTTTGGCGGACTTAATATAGTTAAAAAAAGTTAAAATGCAATAAATTTTGTTACAATTAAGTAAACTTCAACCTAGTTTGCAATTTCCATAACATTTATAAAACACATTTTGTCCAAGTGTTTCTGAGGTCTGAGGTTCATTCATTTCATACTAGAAACTTTGATATCAGAATTCATAGGTACAGATTAACTATATCTGCCAAGAACATACTAAGGAACTGGAAAATAGTTGCTTCGGAATCACACTCGAGCATCTGTTGGTGAAAGTGTGCTTGTATAACATAGATGAATATTTTAATTATGAATTTTAGAGTGTTGCTGTTAAATATACATCTCAATATCTCTTCTGAGTTTTTTGTGCTTATTTTGCATGTTCTATATAAACAAACACAAACATTAATATTACCCAGGAGAAAGTGTTAGAAGCCTTGAAAATTTGAGACATTCACTGGGATATGGTAGAGAAATTCCTGACAGTTGGACCAAATCCTATATTATACTAATATTTACAAAGGGAGAGAGATACGAACCTGCAAATTATAGACCAATAATCCTGACATGTCACCCTTGTAAAGTATTGGAAAAGCTAATTGTATCTAAGGTAACACAATTCCTCTTAGAAATTCAGGTAATACCCCTCCACACAGTATAGTTCCTTGCCTCAGATGTCAATGACTTCAAATCTCCTCGAGTGTTTGGATCACTGTAAGTATCATGTAAGACCTAAATTGGAATATGCCCATGCAGTATGGAAGCCTTACTATGCAAAGGATATTGAGGTGTTGGAGATGGTGCAGAGGAGATTCACCCAAATTGCTGATGCACTTGCTGGTAGACTATATATGCAGCGACTGGAAGTATTGGGCCTCACAACATTAAAAGAAAGGAGAGAAAGAGGAGACTTAATTGAAACAAAATTCTTAACAATGACTACTCACAGCTGTTGCATCTAAATACATCAACATAAATGATCAACTAAGAGGTCACTTAAGAAAGCTCAGTAAGGAAAAAGTTCAACCCTAGCATGCAAAAACTTCCTGTCCAATCAAATTGCATATAGATGGAATACATTGGTTGAAGATACACTTGGATCACCAAACAAAAACATGTTTAAAGACAAACTCGACATTAACATAAAAACCATAAACGCAAAACCTAAAATTCACTATCTTTAAAAATTCAAAGATAAATGAACAACAAAGGCAATAATTATCACATACTGAATAAACAAACAGAGATGAATAAATCAATAAAAATGGGGCAGCTAATCAATTTATGATGTGAGTGTCGAAATATGATATTTAAGTGAAACTGGGAAATGGCTGTATCTAATTGTCTTCTGCTTACTACTGCTAATGAATAATAATATTTTAGTTTTCTTTTGATGAACCTTATTTTTGACCTGTCACACGTACTGTACTTCTATTATAAAGCCAAATAAACATATTTAATCAATTATATAATATTTTAGGCATTTCAAAGAGCCAAAAATGACATGAAATCTGCCTTACAAATCCTCAACGACCACCTTTTAACAAGAACGTTTTTGGTTGGTGAACGTATAACATTAGCTGATATAGTAGTAGCTTGTAATTTACTGAATCCATATAAGTATGTTTTGGATCCAGAATACAGAAAGCCGTTCACCAACGTCAATAGGTAAGCTTGCTTTTACTATATACTACTTCTTTGTCTCTTCAACTTTTATTTGTCAAGATATTTAAGTTAAGCTTAAAATTAATACACATAACATCATTCACTTACTATACTTACTCAAATAAAACCACTGCCTCGATAATCCAGTATAACTTTGTTTTATATTATATTTATTTGTTTTTAATTTATTTTCATATTTGTATTAATTTATTTTTCATGTTTTTTTATTTACATATTTTTCCATATAGAATTTGTATCAAAACTTTAACAGTTTATCCCAGTTCACACTCTTTTTTCTGTAAAATTTCAAATTTCATGTCATAAGTGTTCATAAGTGGTTTTACCAGTTTCTTAGTAATAATTTTTACATTTTAATAGGCCATTGTTTTGCCTTAACTTTTTTATTAGGTCGCCATTTTGTTTTGAACTATTAGATTTATACCAAATTGTTACCAGGTCATCTCCATGTGACCCTCAATTTTTGTGCCAAATTTGAAGTCATTTGAATAAGTATTTATCTATGCCCTGAACAGACCAGCAAAATTATGAAAACATGGTTTTTGACATTTAAAGCTCTGAAATATGAAGAAAATTACACAAATACCAAACTTCTGTTTTATGAAAAAAGGAAAAATAATTTGTATTCTTAGTCTAAATATAAAAAAAAACACCAGATACAGTAGACCCGTGTAAATATGAACACAAAGAGTTCCAGGCTTGTTCATATATGCGAGATGTCCACACTATCGAGAGGAAAATTGACAAACAAAACAAACAAAATAAGCTTATTATCATAAGAGAAATACCCTCATTGACAAAGCAACCTTAAAATTAAGAATGTGTAATCTTATGGCTCTAAATGTTAATTAAAGTAAAATATGTACAAAAATATAAAACAATAGATATACATATAAATACAAAACATGATAATGTTAATAAAACAATAGACAGTAAAAACCAGACAAAACAAATGTCAGGTCACAAGTAAAGGGTGTCCAATTTTGACATTCCGATTTAAACTGGCCGCCATTTCTAAAAATCTTAGTTGACAGTTTTCTTATAGTGACAGATGTAAAGAGAAAACTTTGCGATTAGTTGTGTCTTGGTCGACATGGAGCGATTATCCATCGAAGAACGAGTATTTATTGTGAAATGTCATTACCAAAATGGGGAATATTTTGCTGAAACTGCAAGAAGATGCCGTACGCATTTCGGAAGAAATGCAGCACCATCTGTTAAGGTAATTGAAAATTTTATGAAGAAATTTGAACAGACTGGGTCCGTAACAGCTAATAGACAACATGTTCACAATCGTGGTGTCCGATCAGAAGTAAAAATTGCTGCGGTGAGGGCTAGTGTTGATGAAAGCCCGAAAATGTCAGTTCGTAAACGGTCACAGCAAGTCAACATTAAAAAATCGAGTCTGCATAACATTTTAAAGAAAGATCTGCATTTGAAAGCATATAAAATACAGTTGACTCAAGAAATAAAACCAAACGATCATGTGTCACGTCGTACGTTTGCTAATTGGGCCTTAGAAAGAAAGCAAGAACGGAACGATTTCTTTCACAAAGTAATTTTTAGCGACGAAGCTCACTTCGAAATTGGCGGATACGTAAATAAGCAAAATTGCAGAATATGGGGTGACGAAAATCCAAGAGAAATACTGGAGAAACGACTGCATCCAGAAAAAGTAACTGTGTGGTGTGGTTTTTGGGCGGGAGGTGTGATTGGGCCTTATTTCTTCCAGAATGAAGCCGGTGATGCAGTTACTGTGAACGGAGCCCGATACAGGACAATGCTGACAGATTACTTGTGGGATGAATTGGAAGGTATGGATGTCCAGAACATATGGTTTCAACAGGACGTTGCCACTTGCCATACCGCAGATGAAACACTGAATGTTTTAAGGCAGAGATTTGGCGATAGAATAATTTCTCGAAGAGCTGGCGTTAACTGGCCGCCTCGGTCGTGCGACCTCACACCATTAGATTATTTCCTATGGGGCTTTTTGAAGGAAGGAGTTTACGTTAACAATCCTCGAACAACTGAACAGCTTAAAGTTAACATTACTCAAGCAATTGGACAAATTGGACAGAATGTCTGCGAAAATGTTATCGCAAATTTTGAGAAAAGAATATTAGCATACCAAAGAAGTAGAGGGGGTCACTTGCTGGATATCATTTTTCATTATTAACCACAATAGTTGTACTTCAAAATAATATAATAATATTATAACATTTAAAGTGTTTTGTGTATTTTATTCCTAAATTAAATCGGAATGTCAAAATTGGACACCCGTTAGAAAAAATATTATACACATTATAGGGGGATTTCATAAAATTCCTGCAGGTTGTAATATGCCTTTAGCTTAAGAATATTCTTAAGGGTCCTTCGAAAGGACTTTTCAACAGAAATTGACTTTAGGTACATGGGTAAGTGATTGTAAATCTTAACACTTTCATAATTAATGAGTTTTTAGTTAAGGCAAATTTGGGTATCGGGAGAGGGACTCTGTAACTGTTTCAGGTAGTATATGTACTGTTTCTAGAAAAATAGCTATATTTTGTGTGCATGAAGCAACAGGTCTCCAAGATGAAAATGGAAATAACAGTTAAAATTTCTTCCCGTATGAAAAGTGGTTTACAGTGTTACCTAAATTTGGCTTTACATATGTAGCATAGTGACCTTTTTTCGGAGAACAAAGATTGAATTAAGCAGTTGATGGTTACAGTATCCCCAGAAAGCTATCCCATATCTTATGTAACATTCAATTAAAGAATAATATGCCATTTTTGCAGCGTGTGGACTCAACTCATTAGAAATTACTCTCACTGCGAAGCACCCAGAAGCAACCTTTTTACTAAGTATTGTTACGTGAGTGGAGAATTTTAACTCATTATCAATATGAATACCCAAAAATTTGACAGATGGGTTTTTTATTTGAATATTATTTAGATCTATGCTATTAAATGTACACTTAAAAGTAAGAATGTATGATTTATCACAATTAAAACTTAAATAATTACAGGTACACCTTTCTTTCTAAATCCTTACAAATGATATTTATTCAAGTGTGGTGATCAGTTCCCCTCCAAACAAGAGTTGTATCATCTGCGAAAATAGTGCAAGTCCCTTGAATATCTAGAAAGGCAAGGTCATTTACATACAATAAAAATAGGATTGAGCCCAATACAGAGCCTTGTGGAACACCATCATTTATATGTAGTATAGTAGATTTTCCTTCTGGTGTTCTAATGTATTGTCTTCTGTCTGTAAGGTATGACTTAAACCATTGTAATGAATCAAAATACAAGAGTTCTAACCACACTACACCACAACTTGTTAGTGCTCTAATTTTTTCAAGAGCAATTTAGTTAGCATCATCAGCAGATGATATAAACTAAAGTAACACAAAAAATCCACAGACTATTTATAGGTAAATGTGGTCAGACTTAGTTGCACCCGACTGCACCGTTGTTAAGTAAACAATAGAGGGGACTATAGGGAATAGGCCCTCTGTCTTTATTTAGTGTTTTCTTACCACATTTAACTATTTCTATACTCTCAAATGTATCCAATAATCTATTATTAGATACATTTTTAATCAACTTAAGATTATTTATTCCTATTCGGTGATTGTTTTCCAAAGCATGTTGGGCAACGCTTGACTTTTCTGTTCTTCCGTATCTTAAATGTGCCATGTGTTCTTTAAAACGAATGTTTATGGAGCGTTTAGTTTGCCCAACATATTTTAGATCACAGTCATTACAGCTAATTTCATAGATGCCACTCCTCTCCCTCAAGTCGACTTTGTCTTTGGGGTTTTGTAGATTTTTCAAACTATTCTCCGTTTTGTAGGCTACTCTAAAACCTACGTTTTTAAATACTTTTTCTAGACCTCTCGTATATCTGGGATCATACGGGATTACTATGAATTTATTGAAGCTATCAAACTGTATTTGAAGAGTAATGGCATCTCTTAACATTTTCTTATGCTTATGTCTATTTACTAGTTTATGTACAAAATTATCATTATATCCATTACTTTTAGCTATATTTTTAATGATTCATTTCATTGTTAAAACGTTCTTTACTTAGTGGAAAATTGACTAACCTGTGAGTTAAGAAATGGAATGCTGCCATTTTGTGTTGACGGCAATGAAATGAGTCGGATGTTATATATCTATCAGTATTAGTAAATTTCCTATAAATATCAAATTGTAATTTATCGTTATTTCTAATAACTAACGTGTCGAGAAAAGGTAATTGCCCATTGTTCTCCTTTTCGAACGTAAAATTAATGGAAGGATATTAATTGTTTAATGTTCCTAAGAAAGTGTCCAAATTTTCTGTTTTAGTATCAAAAATAGCAAATATATCGTCTACGTATCTATACCACACCCTTGCGAAATACTTGAGTTCTTTTTTGAATTGGGTTTCTAATCTGCCCATAAACAAATTTGCAAGGAACGGAGATAAGCAATTGCCCATCGCAGTTCCCTCTAGTTGTTTATAATATTTATTGTTGTACTGGAAAAAATTTTGATTCATACATAATTTTGTGAGAAGTAAATACTCATCAATAATTTCTTTCTTCAAATTATTGATTTCAAGTAGTTCCTTTAGGTACTCTAAAGCTAGTGGTATGGGTACACTAGGAAACAATGAGCTTACATCAAAAGATATTAAAATTTCACCTTCTTTTAAGTGAACATTCTTAATTTTATCTAAGAATTCTAACGAGTTAGTAACCTCAAAGTTATCATACGAGATATGTAATTTGCCGAATTCTTCTACTTTACTAATACTGATAGATATATAACATCCGACTCATTTCATTGCCGTCAACACAAAATGGCAGCATTCCATCTCTTAACTCACAGGTTAGTCAATTTTCCACTAAGTAAAGAACGTTTTAACAATGAAATGAATCGGATTAAAAATATAGCTAAAAGTAATGGATATAATGATAATTTTGTACATAACCTAGTAAATAGACACAGGCATAAGAAAATGTTAAAAGATGCCACTACTCTTCAAATACCTGAGGCTTCCAATAAATTCACAGACTGCATAATTCATATTAAAATCTCCTGCTACTATCAATTTACATAGAGGAAGTTGAACCAAGAGTGCTTCCAACCTTATTAAAAAATCTTGTATGTTTGAGTTCGGTGGCCTATATAAACAAAGTCTAATTCCAAATTACTTACTAAGGAGAATTCAGACTCTTTTTCAACTATCAGCTTGTCAAATTTACTTATATTTTGAAATTGATATTTTTCTAAGAATTTGTTATTTATTAACAAGCAATCTTTTTAAATGTATATTACATTTACATGTAATACACTTATTCAATTGCCTCTAAATTTAGTTTAATCCTGAACTAGCAAAATTAATCAGAACTAGAGATTATTTTGCTAGAATGGAAAAGAATTACAAATTTATTATTAAGACTAACAAAAATTGTAATAATTTCCTGAAGAAACACATTAGAAAAGTGAAACAAGAATATTATAAAGAACAATTTTCAATCAGAAACCAAAAAATTATATAGGAAAACTTACAATTTATTTTAACAAATACCCATAACGACCACAGGATTGATATTGAATGCTTATTGATAGATTCAAAGAAGGTAACTGATAAAAAGTCTACATATATATATATGAGGAAATTAATAATCATGTTCTAAAGGTAGCAGAAGTTGTGGCCATCAAAATTTCAAATGTACCAACCAGTAGTAATATATGTTAACTAAATAAAGGCCGTTTTACATGCTGCAATTCTTTCTTGCAAGTTGCAATAGTCTTGAACAAAAGCATGCGCAGTGGCAAGACATTTGTACAGGGTGTTCCAGCGAGGACTGAACAGGGACCTATTTTCGACCTTCCTTGTATTTTGGAAAAATTTAAAATGGCCAATCGATATATTTTTTCTTGTAGAATCCAAAAATATCATCGAAAAAATATTTGAACCAGAAACAAAAGAGTTACGCTATGCATCAGGTGTTTTTTAAATGTGAATCTATCGTTTTTTATACGATTTTTGGAAAGAGTGATTTTTTTTTATGTCCGTTCTGATTAAAAGATTTGATTTTGCGATAGCTGTTTATATTACATTTTAATGTTTTACAAACTAAAATTTATTTTCAAGTTAATCCAACCAAATCCATTTCGGATGCAGTTCGGGAAGTTCAGTACGGTGGCGGTGTAAGGCGCAGAAGAGTTACGAGGGACTGTTCACAGGACTCTGAAAATTCATAAATTTAGGCCTTGCCAATCCTTCCACTTCAGCACTGGCACAAAAAGAACTTTGCTTCCAATTTGTTTCTCAAATGGTAATTCGGCCAGAAAACGAAGACCCTGATTTATTCAAAAATATTGTGTGGACCGACGAAGCTACTTTCACAACATCGGGAGTATTCAACAGACATAATAGTCACCACTGGGCCGTTGAAAATCCAAAAAAGTTCCAGACTATTAAATTTCAAGGGAGGAATTCTCTTCATGTTTGGTGTGGGATAAAAAACAATAAAATTTTGGGACCAATATTTTTTAACGGGACTTTAAATGGGCACAGATATTATGAGTTTTTAGAAAACGAAATTGAAAATTTTTTAGAAGACTTACCATTGGCAGAATATCAGAATTTAATTTGGCAACATGATGGGGCGCCTCCTCATGATGTGGTTCAATTTTTAAATCGGCGCCATAACGAATGGATAGGGCGAAATGGAACATATGCTTGGCCGCCCAATAGACCCAACCTCTCAGTTTTGGATACATTTCTTTGGGGCCATTTGAACAACGTCGTATACAGACAACGAAACGAAAATATTCAAGAGATCATGGGAAAAATTGTCGATGAAATAAACCGCCTTAACCAGGAAAATCATATTGTAACAGCAAGTTTAGAAAGGCTACAAAGGGGTTATCGATGTTGTTTCGAGAAAAACGGCGGTCACATTGAAAACTTATGTTATTAGTAGTTTTATTTTATTATTTAATAATTATTTTTTATTGAATTTCTTTTTCTATCATGTAAAGTTTTATTTTCCTCAAATAGGTTTTTTATCCTTAGAATTGTATTGATGGATATATTTCTATGAAAATTTGCAATAAATCTTCTTGCTTCTCTTGCATTTTCTTGGCACTTGTAAAATAGCATAACAATCTGTAGTCTCTCTCCAAAGAGTATTTCATTTCTATCAGAGTCAAATATATATTTTTTAGGTGAAGACTTCAACAATAATTAAAATAATGTCAATTTTTATTGACAAAGCAAAACGTCATTTTACCTTGATCACCTATACCAACCTATCGCATATTTTAAACAGGTGAAGCTAAAATTTTAGTTTGTAAGACATTGAAATGTAATATAAACAGCTATCGCAAAATCAAATCTTTCAATCAGAACGGACATAAAAAAAATCATGTTTCCAATATATATATATATATATATATATATATATATATATATATATATCTTATATATATATATATATATATATATATATATATATATATATACATATATATATATATATATGATTGGCTATTTTGAATTTTTCCAAAATACAAGGAAGGTCGAAAATAGGTTGTTCAGTCCTCATCAAAATTTCAAACTGCGCATGCCTTTGTTCAAGACTATTGCATATTGCAAAGAAGAATTGCAGCATGTAAAATGGCCTTAATATTAAAATTTTACATTTATTTGATATGGAGACGAAAGTATTAGTTTTAGTTCACATAGTTTTGGTAAAAAAAAACGCAAAATAATTAATATTTAAGAAACGGTAAGAGAAATAAAGAAACATCCTATACAAAAAAAACTTAATTGTTTTGAAGAATCTATAAATAAAATATACTGCAGGGTGTTCCATTTAAAATTCTAAAGTTGATGCCAGTTATCAGTAGATCTGGCAACACTGCAAACGAGAAATTATTTGTAAAAGCTAGAGCGCAGTCTTCTATGGCCTTAGTCAAAATTTTAAATCTATTATTCTTTTCGTTCTCCAGATACTTTGTAGCAAAGTTGGAATTATATACTATTTGTAATATTTTATGTTTTGAATGATGTATAAATAAGTAAATATTAGAAATATAAACTACTAATATTTTTGATTAAGTTCTAAATTTATTTGAAATGTTTTGCTTTAGATGGTTTTTAACATTAGTCAACCAGCCACAATTTAAAGCAATTCTTGGGGATGTGGTTCTTTGTGATAAGCCTGCCCAGCCTAGCACTGTTCAAGGTGCAGGGGATGGTAAGTTATTGTTATTGTCTGATTATAAACTTGAGTAGATAATATTTTGTTAATGTGTTGTCCCTTTTACTTACAAGCTGCTCACTGTAAAAATAATATAATAAACAAGGATAATAAAACCTATAAACAAAAGCAAAGGGAACAAAGTAATGAAAGCTCAGAGAAAGAAAAAAATGAAAGTGCTTCTGAGAAACCAACTAAAAAGAAAGGTGAGGTTTTGAAACTTATGTAAAATAATCCTATTATTTTTATTTCATTTATTTAACGAAGGTAATTTTTGTACTTTGTTTTTTTCTTAAAAATGTATATGTATTTAAAAAAGAAATTTTGGAAATTCAAGTATAAACAGCAATTGAAACAAAATTTCAGCACCATTAAATTGATAAATTGGATTTTTACAAACTTATAAATAAATAATATGACCTCCAGTGAAGTCCTGTTTAAGTTACCAAATAATTGCTAGTGAGTGTAGCAATGTTGTTATTGACAGTTCAGTTGGGGATATATTAACATATTTTGTTTCAATTTTAAAATGTCACATGATCAGTTAATAATTTTGATAATATATGCATTTATTATAATTAGTAAGGGTAAGATAGTTGATACTTCCAGACATTTGGGGAAGAAATGACAACAAAAATCATGAAAATTAAATGTTAAACCTGTTAGAACTGCTCAATATAGGATTGATTGACATTAACCTGTAAATTGATTGGTTTCTATCCAGATACGGTATAAAATTTGGTCGGCAAAGGAGGTAATAACAATAATCTTGATCATTATCAGTTTTTTTTACTGTCAGGTAAAAAGAAGAAGGAAGAAAAGAAACAGGAGAAGAAGGAGAAGCCAAAAAAAGAGACACCTAAAAAGGCAAAAGAACCTGAAGAAGAAATGGATGCAGCTGATGCGCTTCTTGCTGCAGAACCTAAGAGCAAGGATCCTTTCGAGGCTCTGCCTAAAGGGTATGGTTATATATTCTTTCATATTACAATTACAATTTGAAATAAGTTTATTTCTATAAAAAAATCACATTACATGACATTAGAAAAGTTAAATCAAAATAAATCTAAGTAAATACATAAATACATTAAAGAACATAGAAGATGTAGAAGAAAAACTTTTTGACATATTACAATTTCTTTTTTATCAAAGCAAAGTTGTTTCGTCTGAAGAATTCATTCAAATTGTAGCAAGCACTGTTGAACAGGAGATTCTTTCGAAATGTCGTTGTTTCTTGTAGCTTTTATGTTGTCTGGTAGACCATTTTATATCTTTACACAAGTGTAGTGTGGAGGTTTATTGAAGTGGGAGGTTCTATGTTCTGGTATCAGAAGAACTGAAGCATTTCTTGTTGGATAATCATGAACATATTCATTTTTTGTGAATGTCTCTGTGTTTATGAATACATATACTGCACATTTCAATATAAATATATATATATATATATATATATATATATATATATATATATATATATATATATATATATATATATATATAGCGCCCTGTCATTGTTAGCTCTTAGATTGTTTTTATAGAAATGAATCTTCACTGTTTTTTTCCTTATTAAGCTCAGTGTTGTCAATAAGCAAAAAATCTTTTTTTTGTTACTTTGGTGAAACTTGATACTTGTTTTATATCTCTAAATAATAATATCACTGAATTATCTACTGTGTTGGAGAATGATAGAATTGAGCATGAGATTGATATTCTCGCACCTTCTGTTAATCCTTTACATGATGGTGCCACTGACAAAAGCTTTGTTGAAAATTTTTTATAGTTTCACCTCCTGTTAAGGAGGATAATAAAAAAATTTTTTTTAAGGATTCTGTTAGGATAAATAAGTCTGACATTTCTGTGATATTATTAAACATTCAATTGTTAAGGAACAAATGTGATGACCTCTATGCGTTTTTAGAGAGTAATAATTTACCTGATATAATACTTATTACTGAACACTGGTTAAAGCCAGGCGAGTGTTTTCTTGTTTCAGAACATACTCCAATTTCTATATTCTGTAGGGAAAGTGTTTTACATGGAGGTACGTTGGTTTTTGTTAAGAATAAGTCGTATTTTAATAACAATTTTGTAAATGTTGATAAATTTAATTATTTGTTGTAGGACTGTATTTTTGAATTTTTGCTGTGCTTTTGCAAGCTTAATAACTTGCATATTTTATGTTTGTACCGTTCACCTTCAGCTCAGGGTTATGAATTTTTGAGGAGACTTGCTATTATTCTCTCACACATTTTGCCTTACTCTAGAATTAACCTGGCTGGTGTCCTTAACATCAACTTTGATGATAAACATTCAATTAATACCGTTTTGCTTGTAAGTTTGCTCACAACTTAGGTTTGGAAATGCACACTGACTCACCTACTCGTGTATCTAGAACTTCAGCCACTACTATTGATTACTTCTGCTCAAACATCGATGTTACATCTTGCTCAGTCATAGATGCTGGCCTTTCTGATCACAAGGCTGTGTGTTGTACCTTTTCTGGTATGTTGGCTGAGATTAGTAATAAATGCTGTCATGGTAGAATCTTTAGTCAGGCAAATTTTGATGCATTTCGGCATCTTTGTCTTAATGTCAATTGGCTGGGTATAGAAGTGTCTCCACAGCCATTCACAACATTTCACAATGTTTTACTAGAAGTCTTTGACCGGGCGTTTCCATTGCGTCAGTTAAAGCATAGGAAAAAGAAACGAAAACTGTGACTGACTAAAGGATTGAAAATATCTGCAGCTAATCTTCGTTGTCTTAACTACATTAAAAAATATTCTGATAATTTTGGTTTTATTTCGTATTGCAATAGATATCGTAGGATTTACCGTAGACTAGTAAATGTTGCAAAAAATTATTATTATGAAAACCGACTTTCATGTGCTAAGAACAGACAGAAAGAGAGTTGGTGTATAATTAACGAATTGTAAAACAAATCTGGCAGGTCTGGTTCTTATAGTGACATTGATCCAGATACATTAAACAGTTTTTATTGCAGTATTGCTATTCTTTTTATTTTTTCCCCACACATAACCAGGAGACTCTTCTTAGTATAAAAAAACAAGAAAGCTTGTGGAAATGACGAGATTTCAGCTGAAGTTCTATTAACGTTGCCGGAAGGTGCTTTGGATGGTCTAAAGGACTTTTTCCTTCATGTCTAAAATCGGCCGTAGTGATTCCCTTGCATAAGGGCGGGGATCTCAGTGAGATCTCGAATTTTCGTCCAATTTCTCTTTTGTCTACAGTCTCCAAGGTTATTGAGAAAGTTGCTAAGAAGAGGTTGTGTGAGTATCTTCATTTACTTACCTTGGATCAGTTTGGATTTCAGAGTGCAAAAGGGACGCACAATGCAATTTTTGGTTTTCTCGAGGGAGTCTACACTAACATTAATCACGGAGAGGAGGTGGCAGCGGTTTTCTGTGATCTCTCAAAAGCTTTTGATTGTGTCAATCACAGAATAGTGCTGTCTAAGCTCGAGTTGTATGGTTTCACGGGCTCGGCGCTGTTGTCGTTTTCTTCATACCTTTCAGGTCGAAGCCAATCTGTAACTACTTCCGAAAGGCGATCTTCGTCATTGAGCATAAATTGTGGGGTTCCGTAAGAGTCTGTTTTGGGTCCTCTCTTGTTCTTGATTTATATTAATGATCTTGTGAAAGTTAACATATCAAGAAAATTTACCTTATTTGCGGACGACACCTCGATTGTTTGGCATAATAAAGAGATTGCTCAGCTAAGGAAAATTATAACTCACGACTTGCTGGAGGTTAAAAGATGCTGTGATTCAAACCGACTTTCCTTCAACTTGACGAAGACTAATGTTGTTGGTTTTAGGTGTGACAAGGTTTTTGGGGGTTTTTGTTGATAAAAATTTACATTTCGAGGATCACATTTTAAATTTAAACAAGAAACTCTTCTGGCTGCTTTGCAATCAGAATTGCAAGAAATGAACTTGGAATGGCAGTGGCACGTACTGTTTACTTTGCCTTATTTGATTCACACCTCAGATATGGGATTCCATTCTGGGGTTTTAGTAGTCAATATCTGTTAAACATCTTGTTTGTGCTGCAGAAGAAAGCTGTTCGCTTTATTGCTGGTGTGGGTCTAAGAGAATCCTGCAGACCTCATTTTCTGTCACAAAAAATCCTAACTCTTAGCTCTTTATTTATCCAACAGCATGTCTAATCTTTAAATACCGACAAAATATACAGTCCTGCAGGTCAACGAAACACTAGACAAGCTTTGGATTTGCCTTTGCCAGTGCCTACTTCTGCTTTGACTAGGAATTCTTTGATTTATGAGGGCAGAAAGCTTTTTAATCATTGCCAAGTAGCCTTAGAACAATTGGGTCATTGAAACAATTTAAAAGAAGTCTTAAAAAAGTATTGTTAGGCAAAGCCTACTATAACCTTGACGAATTTTATGCTGACCCTATTGCCTAATCTGTCTGTTTGTATATGTTATCTATCTTATGTTCTTTTTTCAGCTGTACTGCTTTGCACATATTTATATTGTTTAGCTTGTTTAATGTTTTAAAAATTTTTTGTATACTATTAGACTTTATATTATTTTGTAGTATGCTTTGTCAATGGAAATCACATTTCCTCGATAATAAAGTATTTTGAGTTTGAGTTTAAGTATGAGCTGATTCTTTGCACACCACTGACTCTTTCTATCATTCACAGTGGATATCTCATGTATAAGTGATTCCTCATCATTTGCTGATATTCGTACAGATGTATCATCAGCAAATTTGACTGTTTTCCCGGGAAGTGACAGATCATTAATGAAAAGAATGAATATCAGCAGTGGTGCCAAGATCGAACCCTGAGCCACTCCTATATTGATATTATATTACACGATCTGTTTTGCAGGAAGCTGATCAAAACTGACAATGCTGATCCCCTTATCCCCAGGCTGTATAGTTTTTCTTGAACAAAGTCTAGGTTGAGTGTGTCAAATGCTCGTGAAAGATCGAAAAATACTGCTGCAACTATTTTGCCCAATAAAATGAATCAGTTCAACCGCAGCTGTTTTTGTATACCTTTCCATTCTGAATCCATGTTGGCTGTTGTTGATTATTTGGTACTTGTTTAGGAACTGTATGAATCTGTTGTAAATGAATATTTTGGAAAAAATGCTTAGAATTGATATATGGGAATATAGTTTTCTAGGTCAAGTCTGTCTCCTTTTTTAAATGTTGGTATTACTTTTGCTATTTTTAAGATCTGTGGAAAAGTTCCTGTCTTCATTGCCTTGTTGATCAGAACTTTAATTAGTTTAGCTATTTCGTCTACCACAACTTTAATTACCTTAGTAGGACTTTAATCTACGCCCGCCTGACTTTTTGTTTTTTAAGTTTCTAATAATATACAACACTTCCTTTCCTGACGCATCCTCAAGAAAAACTTAGTTTGGTTGGAAATTACCAGTGGTGGGTGATGTTGTATTATTTTGACCAAAATGATTTTGATTTTTGATTTCGCTACAGTGGAAAAAAATAGTCCAAATTCGTCTGCAACTCTTCGTTTGTCAGTTACTTCATCTTTCACTTTCAGTTCTATAGAGGGAGGCTGTTTATTTCTTTATTTATGATGACCTTTATCACTTTTGAGCGATTGTTTGCATCATCAATTTTGCCTTGGTTAAATTTTACCTTGCTTCTTTGATCATTTTCCTGTATTGTGTTTTCTATCTTTGTACTGGTCTAAAATTTGTTGTTCCTTCCTTCGCATTGCAAGCATTGTCTTTTCGTTTACATTGCTAACACTATAATAATAATAATATTTATTAGTCTCAGGAAAAAATACATTTTCATAGACAGGTCAGAATTTTAATAATTAAGTCACTAACTTAAAATAATTAAAATAAAATTTAGACTGCAATACAATGACATTAACAATCATAAAAAAATTATAAAAATTTAAAAAAAAAATACTATAAAAACATCATAACAATACAAACAAACAAAATAAGCTTTATTATCATAAGAGAAATAACCTCATTGACAAAGCAACCTTAAAATTAAGAATGTGTAATCTTATGGGTCTAAATGTTAATAAAAGTAAAATATGTACAAAAATATAAAACAATAGATATACATATAAATACAAAACATGATAATGTTAATAAAATAATAGACAGTAAAAACCAGACAAAACAAATGTCAGGTCACAAATAGATAAAATATTATACACATTATAGGAGGATTTCGTAAAAATCCTGCAGGTTGTAATATGCCTTTAGCTTAAGAATATTCTTAAGGGTCCTTCGAAAGGACTTTTCAACAGTAATTGACTTCAAGTACATGGGTAAGTGATTGTAAATCTTAATACTTTTATAAATTAGACGTGTCTGCCGTGGATATAAAACCTTCTTTTATTATTGAAAAGTGCATTGAGTGTTGCTCTATATATGTAAAAGCTTTCAATACTTATGTCCTAGCTTGTTATCGCTCACCCGCGGGCCATTTTGACACCTTTTTGGATTCCATCGAAGGAATTCTGTCTAACTTAGATAATAACAAAAAAATTATTTTAGCAGGAGACTTTAATGTACCATTTAATACACTTCATGCCGAGACAGCCAGCTTTTGTGATGTACTTGAGAGCTTTGGTATGCAACAAACAATTTTTCAGTCAACTCGTGGGGACTCCTGTATAGACAATATCTTCGTGAGCTCTGATATTGATCTCCATTCTGCTACTGTGATTTGTATGAATGTCTCTGATCATATGGGTCAGTTGGTGGAGTTTGCAGTCGATGACGTAAAATCGGGCTATAGTCAGGTAAGGAAAGTGTGCAGGCCAATAACACGGATGGGCATGTTTCAGTTTTACCATATAGTGAACGAGAGCTCATGGGCCTTTATGGAGTATGACATTGATGTGCATCGGAAGTGTGACAAGTTTATTGAAACACTGGAAGGTGCATATCTTCGGTCGTTTCCTGAAAGGACCTATCTTGTGAGATCTGACCAATCAAATAGGATCACCTGGTTTAATAATGAACTCAGAGCAATGCGGAATCATTTAAATTTTCTAGAAGAACTGAAAATGCAATATAATTATGTGGGTATTGAACAACAATTTAAAGATTATAAAAAACTTTATACAAATGCTATAAGCCTAGCAAAAATTAGAGCTAATGATGATTTTATCAGAACATCTTCAAATCCCTCTAGGTCTATGTGGCAGTTGATAAATGAACAACGGGGTAAAACTAACCATTATGATGCATGTAATGACCTAACGCCAGACGACTTTAACAATTTTTTTTTCAAACATTGCCCTACATTTAACAAAAGATATTCCCCTTTCAAATACTAATCCAGTTCATAACTTATCACATCTCGCTGCTCCATTTAGTTCATTTACATTTACTGAGGTAACTTTTAACCAAGTCAGGGATGTTATTAATAATTTAAAAAATAAAAACAGTCGGGACATTTTTGGCTTAAATGTAAAATTAATTAAATCTGTTCAAAACTGCATTTTGGCTCCATTAACAAAACTAATTAACCTTTGTTTTCAAAATAATATTTTTCCCAATAGTCTGAAGAAAGCTATAGTTGTGCTAGTGCATAAAAAGGGTGATACATCAGTCCCAGAGAATTTTAGGCCAATATCTCTTTTGCCAATAATATCAAAAATTATAGAAAAATGCATGGCATTTAAAATAATGCAATTCTTTGAGACTAACAGCCTTTTTACTGACTGTCAGTTCGGTTTTAGAAGGGATAAGAATACTGTCCTTGGTATAATAAATCTTGTGTCCACAATTTTGGAAGCATTTCATAAGATGCAGTATGATTCCGTATTGTTCTGTGACCTAAGCAAGGCTTTTGACTGTGTCGATCATGGTATCCTCCTGTGAAAACTTGAATTCTACAACTTTCATCCAGATAGTATACAGCTACTGAAGTCGTATCTTGGGGATAGATGTCAGGTAGTGAGGTTTGGTGGAGTGTTGTCGGCGCAAAGCACAATTAATCTGGGTGTACCACAAGGATCAGTGTTGGGTCCAATCCTATTCTTAATTTACTACTCTGCGGTTGTACTAAGAACGGCATATTTTGCCCTATTTCAGTCTAATTTAGCGTATGCAATCCTTGCTTGGGGACACTCCGTTGAGGTACACCGGGTTTTTCGTTTACAACGGAAGGCGTCTGATGTCTGGCCTCTCTTATAGAGATGACTGCAAACAAAAATTCTCAGAGTTGGGACTATTAACTGTACCATGTATGTTTATTTTAGAATGTGTCTTATATGTTAAGCGGAATGGAGAGTTGTTTAGGGCACACGGGGATATTATAGGATATATAGTTCTATGTTTTACCTGTGTATATAAAAGTTTTAATAGGTTTAAGTTTTAAAAAGAAGGTTAGGGAGATTCTAATAAGGAACGCTTTTTATTCTTTTAACGAATTTCTTAACTATAATTTTAATCTGTTGTAAAGCTGTTAAATGTATGTGTAAATTGTATTTTTCAACATTTTATTGTATTAACTATATTCTTTTCTTTGACGTGTGTAAACATTGTATTATGTACTTAGCATGAATAAATTATTGAGTATTGAGTAAATGAATTAGTTTTTAGTTAAGGCAAATTTGGGTATCGGGAGAGGGACTCTGTAACTGTTTCGGGTAGTATATGTACTGTTTCTAGAAAAATAGCTATATATTTTGTGCATCAAGCAACAGGTCTCCAAGATGAAAATAGAAATAACAGTTAAAATTTCTTCCCGTACGAAAAGTGGTTTACAGTGTTCCCTAAATTTGGCTTTACATATTAACTCATTAAAAAATAAGTCTAGTAGAGATTGTTATGGAATCAGTGTACCCTTGGTGAAGTTAGTTAAAGATCTTCTTATTATACCACTCACTAAGATAATAAACAAATCCATTCAGGAGAGGGTCTTCCCAGATTGTCTCAAGGATGCTGTTGTATCTCCAATTTATAAAAAGGGTGAGGTTGATGACTCCTCAAATTATAGGCCTATCTCATTGCTGCCTTTAATTTCCAAAGTCTTTGAGAGGTGTTTAGCGAATAGAATTGCTGACTTTTTTGAGAGCAATGGGATCTTTTCGGAGTTCCAGTATGGATTCAGGAGGGACCGAAGTACTGGCCTGGCGGTCCTTGACCTTGTCACGAGCATACAGGGTGCACTCGAACGATCTGAATATATCTATGCTAATTTTTGTGATCTAAGCAAAGCTTTTGATTGTGTCTGTCACAATCTATTATTGCAAAAGCTAAAAATGTATAAATTTAATGACAATAGCATAGCACTGATAAAATCATATCTTCATGGGAGAATGCAGCGAGTGAGATTCGGGGGAGAGCAATCGACTAGCCTGCCGGTAACTGTTGGGGTTCCTCAGGGATCTGTATTGGGCCCCTTACTTTTTTTCATCTACATAAATGACCTACCCATTGCTGATCCTGGGGTCTCCTGGACGCTGTTTGCTGACGATACTACCCTGTATTGCGGGCATGAGGATAAGGGGGTGGCACAGAGCAGAGCAAATGAGGCATTGTCAACAGCCGAAAGATGGTTTTCATCTAATTTGCTCTTTTTAAATACCGGCAAAACTAATACAATGTTTTTTGCTATGAGGCAACTATCCGAGATTGACCTAGGCAAAGGTGTAAAGTTTCTAGGGGTGCATTTGAACCCTAGACTTAAATGGGACATACATATTGATAAACTCTGTAGAAAACTAAATACAAATATCTTTGTTGTAAGAAATCTGGCAAACTGTGTATCGGGTGATGTCTTGTGGCAGGCTAATCATGCTCTTATTCATTCGCACTTGACATTTCTTGGGGACATGCAGCTGAGGCCATTCGTGTGTTTGGCTTGCAGAGACGGGCCTTGAGAGTTCTGGCGGGACTGAATTATGCGGACGACTGTAGATGTGCTTTTATAGACTTAAAAATACTTACCTTTCCATCCATATATATCCTAGAAAACTTATCATATATAAAGAAAAACCTTCACACCTATAAAAGGCACACAGATGTACACAATCACAATACCAGAGGTAAGGATAGCCCTGTGAGGATATTGCCGTTTGAAAAGGTGTCAGAGTGGCCCGTGTGTACCATCTCAGATAAGAGATCTCCCCTTTAGTGAATTTTATAAAGGGAAGCAAATTTACTTCTCAATGCTTTCTATCATATGAAAAGTTTCTAAACTATAAATTTTAATGTGTTTATTTTTTGTGTCTTTTATGTTTTTTCAAAATGTAACATTGTAATTGTTAAATGTATAAAATAACTAATGCTAGTGCTCAATACTTTTTAAAATCTTTATTTTAACTATAAACTTTAATATTTTTATTCTTTGTAAGTGTTCTTTATATTAGGTTTTAATGTACATTGTATTTACTTCTTTTTTAATAATCCATTTCTTACTTAATCGATTATTGTATACTTATTTTATTTTGACGATTGTAAATACTATTGTGTAATTGGCAAGAATAAATGAAGTATGAAGTATGTAGCGTAGTGACCTTTTTTGGAGAACAAAGATTGAATTAAGCAGTTGATGGTTACAGTACCCCCAGAAAGCTATCCCATACCTTATGGGACATTCAATTAAAGAAAAATATGCCATTTTTGCAGCGTGTGGACCCAACTCATTAGAAATTACTCTCACTGCGAAGCACTCATTATCAATATGATTTTTGACAGATGGGTTTTTTATGAATATTATTTAGATTTATTTCAAATATACACTTAAAAGTAAGAATGTATGATTTATCACCATTAAAACCATTCTTTCACTCTCTCTAAATCCTTACAAATGATATTTATTAAAGTGTGGATCAGTTCCCCTCCAAAGAAGAGTTGTATCATCTGCGAAAATAGTGCAAGTCCCTTGAATATCTAGAAAGGCAAGGTCATTTACATACAATACAATATTGACTAACTTAATACATTTAATTAAAGTAAAATATTTAAGTCTCTGCTCTCTCTCTTAAGGCCTGCTTAAAATCACTATTGGAGTAAGGTGCTAAATGTACAATATACCTTTTCAGTCTCAGTTGAAAACTATTCAGGTTTAATTTCCGGAAATTTAAGGGAAGCAAATTAAATTCATCTATTCCAACATAGCTTGTTTTCTGCAAACGTGAATTAGGCTTAATGATGTTATTTTTAAAACGCGTGTCGTGATCGGGAATGGTCGTGTGAGATCTGTATTTGTCAAGGTGATTTTTAATGTATGTTAATTTTTCGTATATTATTTAACCATACAACGTGACCTGCAACTATCCCTTGATGATATATTCGCATTTATTCTAATTGCTCTTTTTTGCTTAAGAAATACAGTGTCAAGATGAGTAATGGCAGCATTTCCCCAGGCTAGCAAACCATAAGTTAAAAGAGAGTGAAAAAGGGGGGGTATGTTATTAAGGTCGCATGTTGTCCCATGTTGAGAGTCGCTCGTTCAATTTTATAATGTGTTCCTGCCAGCTAAGAGAAGTGTCAATATAAACACCTAGAAATTTGGGTTTATTAAGTTCATCACTACCGCGAAGCTGGAATTTTAATAGAGGTGTTTTTGATTCATTTAGAAACAGCTGATTTGCGGTAAACCACAATTTTGCCTCCTACAATACTGTCTGGAAACTATTACCAAACGATAGCTCCTTACAACATCTGACCAAAAAAGAAGTAGCGTCCACATATAAAACTGTAGTTAATTACTCCAATGAAATGGCACAAGGAACAATATGCATCCTAAGATAGACAACTGCGGTACACCTCGCCTCACTGGGAGCACTGAAATAAATTTCTCTGATATAAACACTTGTTGGTAGCGGTCCTTGAGATATGGTTTAAAAATCCGCTAACAGTTGCCCCTAACTCCGTAATAATGCAGTTTAGCCAATAGGAGGGAGTGATCAACAGAGTCAAAGGCTGAGGATAAATCTGTAAGCAGACACCCGCACTTATCTCCCTGTTCAAATGACTCATAAACGTATTCTGTTCATTCATGGATTGCATCCATGGTTGATATTCCTTTTCTGAAACCAAATTGACTAGGTGTTATAATTTGGTGCTGTTCAAAGAATGAAAGGAGGCTTTGACATAATATAATTTCAAAGATTTTTGAGAAAATTGGATGAATTGAAATAGGGCGATAATTTTCAACATTATGAGCATCCCCCTTCTTAAAGACAGGCACTACTTTAGCCACTGTTCCATGTTTGTTGTTGTACTTTATATTTCAGATCTTTTCTTTTCTGTTATCAATCTTTTCTGTCTTCCTTCTGAGGTCGTGTTATCTTTCATTGGTATACTATTTTTTCGTCTTTTCAGTTCTTGCAGTAAATGATCTGATAAATGTGGTTGTTTAATGATGCACTCAACGAAATGATCATTCATATTAATTGTTTAATAAATTGGTTAATGTAGACTGATTGAGTAAAAAAAAACCATGTTGGGATTTAGATATGTTATGTTTAACTTCTTCATATAATCTATCAGATAAAGCTATCTCAAAAACTTCAGATACTGCATTCAGGGTAGTGATTAGTCTGTAATTTATTACGTCTTGTTTAGCCCCTTTTTTAAATATTGGAATTACCTTACTTGTGCTCTAATTTATAGGATCTATAGGATATTTTGAACTTTGTAGACAAAGATTAAAAATGTGAATGAGAAGTTCGACCAGTAAATTACTATAGCTCTTAATTATGTATCCAGGTACCCCATCAGGTACAATAGATCTATTACCCTTCAGCTTTTTAATGGCTTTTTTAATCTCTTGTATTAAAAAGGACCTATTGCAGAAATAATCTTTCAAAGAAACCTCCTTCTGATCGAATGGTATATCATTCACAAAGACAGAATCAAAGAACTGGGCAAACATGTTGCAATATCTTTTAAGCCATATGCAAAAATATCATAGAAAACTTGAGTGTGTATATCAGCATCATTTTTTTGACTTCGAACGTAAGACCAGAAATATTTAGGATCACTTAGAAGACTTTGCTCTACATACGATACTAACTGCCAATATTCTGAAAGTAATCTTCTGGAAGATATTGTATCACCACACCAAGCACTTTCTGCCAAATTAACTAAAGGAGACTTTATAGTAATATTCACCACCAGTGAAAATGTAAGACAGGGACAAAATATTCGACACATAGCTAATCAAATAATCGAACAATCAAAACACACTAATTTAATTTTAATTGGAACACCCCATTCAGAGAATAACCCAATCCTAAAAAGGCTCATCCAAGAACAAAATAAGCAATTATCCCGTATTCCAGGACATACATTTATTGATTGTAATACATTAATACACAGGTATGACATAAATGAAAATGGCACCCTAACCAACAAAGGGAAATGGAAGGTGCTAAAACACATCTACCAGAACTACATATCAGTAGAAAACAAAAATCACGATAAACTTAAAGGTACTGCTGAGAATATAAAGGAAGTAAGAACTACCATATCTATTAAAAAAAATAATGCAGATTATATACCCATAGATAGCCAACCAAATAAAACAGATATGCAGAATGGTCACACACAGACGCTAAACAACGAATATTTTTCAGATCCCGAAACTGATCTCAACAATAAGAAAAAAGACGAAAGCCAACATGGAACCAACAAAAAGAGTCCTTTTTTATCGCCGAAAACGATTCAAAATCTTATGAACCTGGAACGTCGAATGTAGCTCGTCCAATAAGCACCAAAACAAGGAAGAATTTAAGTGTTTATCACATAAACATACAATCTCTTCCAAACAAACTAAACAACTTAGAAATGCTAGTGCGGGAAAAACAACCAGATATATTATGTCTTACAGAAACGTGGGTCACTCCAGATGGGATGAAGAGTATGTCAGTACCAGGATACAAACTAATTTCAAAGTACTGCAGAGAATACCATATTCATGGGGGCACAGCAATATATGGAAACGTAGAAACGAACATAAAAGACCTAAGCACAATAGCAAACTACGGTTATGAAATGGACATAGCATGTTGCGGCATTGAACACAAAGCCAGTAGCACAGTTGTGATTGTCGTATATAGACCTCCTAATGGGAACATGGCAGTATTCATAGATCAAATGACTGCACTTCTAACGTCGGCAACAAAAATTTGTCCAAACATCATCCTATGTGGAGATTTCAACATAGACAGCTCAACAAAAACTCATATAAACTACAAACTACTGAATGATATCCTGCTGTCGTTTGATCTAAATAACTTTTGCGACAGTCCCACACGAGTCTTTACATCCGAAAGAGGCACAGCCATTTCTTCTATTGATTATATGATCACCAATATCTGTAAATTAAAAATTAAGTGTAATGTTACTGAACCCCATATCTCAGACCACCGCTTACTGGAACTTTACATTGAAACCAGCAATGAGACAGAGAAAACACCAAAGAAATATCAGACAATTCGAATGTTAAAAGACAAAAATGTCACAGATTTTAAAGAAAAATTGAAGCATGAAAGCTGGGAAGGCATATATTCACTGGAGATCGACATCGCCTTTAAGAGCTTCATGGATACAATCTTGTGGCATTTTAACATAACATGCCCACGAAAAAGTGTAGAAAATAGAACAACATGCCAGAAAAGCACATGGATTACACCAGAACTGCTCAACCAAAAACAAGAAGTTAAAGATATATATGATCTCATGATCTCTACAATATCCACCGACTTAAGAGAGCTACACAAAGAAAAAAGAAAAGCCTACAGAAAACAAATTATGCTGACCAAAAGGAACCACCACAAAAATATAATTGAAACAGCTACAAATCCTTCAAAAGCAGTATGGAATCTTATAAACTCGGAACTTGGCAAACAAAAGAGAAATAACATCGAAAATATCAAGATAAATGACGAAGTGATTACAGAAAAACAAAGGATAGCAGACTCATTTGCAGACTACTTCTCGACCATCGCAACAAGAACAATCGAAAACCACTTTGGAAATAACACATCTTCTATTCCAACAATGGGCTTATACGTTGATCATACAATATTTTTATACCCAGTTACCACAGGAGAGGTAGAAAAAATAATAATGTCTCTAAAGAACAAAAAGTCTACTGGTTTTGATCACTTTCCAGCATCTCTCCTAAAGAATGCATGTGATGAGTTAAAGGAACCATTGCGGGTGATCTTAAATACTTCACTGAGTAGTGGAAAATTCCCAACCATGCTCAAATTAGCTATAGTAGTTCCAATCTTCAAAAAAGGGGATCATCAAAACATAGAAAATTATAGACCCATCTCACTCCTGAGTTGCTTCTCAAAAGTGTTCGAGCGTGCAATATACAATGGACTTCAGGCATTCTTGGTTAAATACAATATTTTCGGACCAGAACAGCATGGATTTCAACCAGAAAAGTCAACCGAGACCGCATCTCTTGAACTTGCAGATTTTGTCTATGGAGAGCTGGAACTCAACCGCTTTGTGGTGGCAATATTTTTTTATCTATCTCGTGCCTTTGACACCATAAACTTGGAGTTTATCTCTCAGAAACTAGACAGAATTGGCGTAAGAGGAACAGCAAACTCATTAATTATGTCATTCCTTACTGAGAGAAAACTTCTCGTAAAAGTAGAAGATCGGCTCTCTGGAGGACATGCCTTGAATATTGGAGCTGCACAAGGATCTGTATTGGCGCCACTTTTATTTTTAATATATAATGGGTGATTCATTTAGACCTTTTTTTTTCATGTTTTTTTTTACAGATTACTCGTGAGTGGTGTCTTACTGTCATCCTACTTTTATTCAGTAGTACTTGACAATTCATCATGGAAAGACTCACACCGCAACAGCGTCTCCAAATTGTACAGCTTTCAGTGAGAACTGTTTTTCGTGCACTTCGAGCAACATATGGTGTGCATCATCGACCTTCCGAGACGACTATTGCCAATACCATCCGCAAATTTGAGTCTCAGTATACGTTATTGGATTATAGGCGACCGCATAGACCACATCCAGCTCGTAGTGAGGAGAATATTGCGGCTGTAGCGGAGAGTGTGGCTGAAGACCGTGAGCAATCAATTCGACGCCGATCTCAATATTTGGGCCTATCGTATTCGACAACTTGGAGAATTTTACGTAAGGATCTTGGTTTGAAGGCTTACAAAATTCAACTCGTTCAAGAATTGAAGCCACAAGATTTGAATTTACGCTTCAATTTCAGTCAATGGGCTCTGGAACAGCTTAATGAAGATCCGCTGTTTTCTCGTCGAATTTTGTTTAGTGATGAGGCACATTTCTGGCTCAATGGATATGTCAATAAACAAAATTGCCGTATTTGGGCCGATGAGCAACCTGAAGAGTGTCTCGAACTACCGTTACAGCCACAAAAATGCACTGTTTGGTGTGGTTTATGGGCTGGTGGAATCATCGGCCCGTATTTTTTTAAAGATGAGACCGGACAGAACATAACCGTTAATGGCGACCGCTATCGCACCATGATAACGGACTTTTTGTTGCCTGAAATTGTAGCCCGTGATGTTGGAGACATTTGGTTTCAGCAAGACGGAGCTACGGCACACACAGCGCGCGAAACAATAGCTTTATTGAGAAATCGTTTTGGTGAGCAAATAATTTCGCGTTTTGGACCTGTCAACCGGCCGCCTAGATCGTGTGATATCACACCCATGGACTTTTTTCTTTGGGGTTATGTAAAGTCAAAAGTCTTCGTCGATAAGCCAGCTACGATTCAGGACTTAGAAGCCAACATTACTCGCGTAATTGGGCAGATACCGGTCGCAATGCTAGAAAGAGTCATCGAAAATTGGACCTTCCGAATGGACCACGTAAAGCGTAGTCGCGGCCAGCATTTAAACGAAATTATTTTCAAAAATTAAATGTCAAAGATTGTTCTTTCAGGTCATAAAAAGATTCCGCCATCCAAGTCTATTTTACTTGTTTTATTTAGAATTAAAAAAAAAGGTCTAAATGAATCACCTGTTATAAATGATCTCCAAATACCAGACATGACTATCAAGTATGCTGACGACACTACAGCTCTTATTTCAGCCGGAAGTGAACTAGAATTGAACAGAAGGATTGACCAGGCTTTGAATGACATGAATAAGTGGTGCTTCTCAAATCAACTCGTCCTAAACAAAAACAAAACTATCATGGTCCCCTTCTTCAAACTGAAACCAAGAGCAGCACTGAATGGAAGCGAGTCGCTAGCAAAATACTTGGGCAGCTACGTGGACTCAAAGTTATCGTGGGAAAATCAAATAGAACATGTTTCTAACAAACTGAGCACATCATACTATGCACTGCTGAAACTAAGGCAAGATGTTCCTATAACATCTCTACTAACAGCATATTATGGTATGGTACACCCACATCTTAGTTACAGTATAATACTGTGGGGACAAGCTACTGACGTAAATCGGGTATTGGTAGCACAAAAACAATTTAAGACCTCTGGAGACATGTAGGACAGTGTTCAGATCACAAGAAATATTGACAGTGACATCAATTTACATATACAAATGTGCCCTCTATGTAAATACGAATAAAGAACGTTTTACAAGGAACTCTGAACTGCATCGCTACCAAACCAGAAATAAAGATAACCTGGTTTTCCCAATTCACAAATCTGCTTTTTATGAAAAATCGCCAAGCTATGCATGTATAAGAATTTTCAATAGAATACCAGAACATATAAAAGAATGCAACTCACATCGCCAATTTAAAATAAAACTTAGGAAATATTTAACTCAGAAAGCATTTTACTCATTGAAAGAATTTTTTGATGACGCAGAAAATTAAGGATTGAAAAGTTTTTTCTCAAGAATATAGATAGATCTTATTTTATTCTTCTTTATATATGTGTATACATCTTGTGCTAGTCTAGCTAATTGTAAGTTTTTCTTCTTTTTCTTGACATTTTGATTGTAACTGCATATTTGTAAGTTTTAAATTGTTTATTTTTTGGCATCCCATTCTATTTCATTTATTTATAGTTTATAGTTTATTAATATGACGAAACCATTGTCAATGTAGATGACCTAATGGAATGAATAAATGATTATTATTATTATTATTATTATTATTATTATTATTACTCATATATGAATATGCTTTTTTTATTTTTAATTTAATTTTTTGTCTAATTTCCCTATATTTACCCCTCCAAAAACTATGTTTTGTTTTTTTTTTAAATTTGACTAAAAACTTACTTTAGCTTTAATCATCTTAATAATTTCACCATTATACTATACCGGAAAAACATATGAGAATGAATGTCTTAATTTTTGTTTGAGATGAAATTTTTGACTTTAAATTCAACTCAAATTTCAACAAACTCAAAAACAACAATGTTGTTTAACTAAGTATAAAAAACTGTAATTAGTTGTGGTATTATATTTACAGACTTGGCCATCAAAGGCAAAAATATTTCTTCAAATAAGACATAAAAATCCTGTGAATAGAAACCAAGGCCAAATTTAAGCATAGTCGTTGTTCACATTTCCTTTATAGTCTGGATGCTAATTATATATATATATATATATATATATATATATATATATATATAAATGTAATAATGTTCTGTAATATTGATAGACTGTTTTGTATGGTATGGTCACACGAACTTGGATATAGTTCATCATACACCCTGCAAAAATAATTATTGTAATTGCCTAAAGAAATAAAAGTTATTTATTAATTTGTTATTCAATTTAATATCAATTAATTTAACATTGATATTTCATAAAAAGATAATCAATTGTATTGTCCATCCCTACTGCCAGTGTACTTTAAAAAAATAAAATAATAGATGGGTAGCAGCTTCAGACTGCATCCAAACTTATCGAACTGTTAAATTTCAAGTATTTAAAATCACATATATTACAGTACTTTCAACATGGACGACTTTAAGCGAGTATATTCCAATGAAGATGAATCTAAGTCTATTCCATACTTTTGGGAGAAATTTGACCCAGAGCATTATTCTATTTGGTTTGGAGAATACAAATATCCTGAGGAACTTACCAAAGTTTTTATGAGTTGCAACCTCATCACAGGTAAGCATTGAATGCTTTTATAACTGGTGTCAGGAAACCTTTTTGAATCTTAATATTACCAAATGTAAAATCATGGAGTTTTATAGATGTAAGGATTCAGTTATATTTGTCTATTGTATTGAAAATGATATTTTGGAATCAGTGGACACAGTAAAAGATTTGGGTGTAACTTTTGACACAGAGATACATTTTAATAAACATATTGACCGCATTGATTTTTGAAGAGGAACTGCTGCTATATTGGACTCAGTAGCCTTGAAAAACGTAGACATATCGCAATAGCTCTTTTTCTGTATAAACTTTTAAATTGTTTTTTATAGATTGTAGTGAATTACTGGCTGATATTTTATTTTGAGTTCCTCCAAGATCGACCCAATCAATCAAGGGTTCTTAGCGACCTGGAAAAGTCACTTAAATCAGAAATCTGACTAAAAATTAGGGGAAAAGTCAGGGAATTTACAAAAAATAATAGAGTCGGGGGATTTTATACTAAACCTGGAAAAATAATAAAATTAATCAGCATTGCTTGATCATATTTACACAAACTTATTTCATCGCGTTTATACAACTATAATTATATTTAACATATATATTATATAACTATAATTTATTTAACATCCCGCATATATTCAGACTCGCCCGTCGGCGTCATTCACCAATAACAGTAACTCGGACGACTAGAAAATCGGTTTAAGTAGTGTGACTTTCTAGTGGGAGCATATTATGCACTAGTGGTTGTTTTGTCAATTGATGTTTATCATCCACCCATATCATTTGATATGAACATTTTAGCTGTTGACGATGGTTATGATTTGGAGTATTTTGACTTCGCTAAAGCAAATTATATTAATATTTGTTGCCGGAATAAATTGGAATAAAGTATTTAGGTCAAATAACGTAAACTAAGTATTGTAAAACTTTTATAGTATTATTTGGACAATTTTTGATATATTTATAAACAAAAAAAGATCAAAACCAGCAATTTTTCCCAGGTGGTATTCAGAGGATTTAAAAAGTTTAATTTTTAAAAAGAAGATTGCTCATAAAAAATATAAAACTAGTAATTTTATTGATGATTATGTTTTCAACACTTAGAAATCAGTAATAATTTCCCCTCAAATTATATAAATCAAGTAGAGAATTCTATTAACAATGATAGTAATTCGTTTTGGAAATATGTCAATGAAAAAAATAAAAAATTTTACTTACCTAAATGCATGACATACAATAATAAAACATCACAAGCGGCATTAGATATTGCAAACTTTTTTGCTGATTTCTTTTCATTGGTATATGCAACCACCGAGTGTCTTCAGAACGAATTGCTTAATAATTCAGACCAAACTGTAGATTTAGGTTCCTGTGAGGTAACTGAGTCTGATGTGTTTACGTCTATTGAAAGCCTTAGTGATCGTCTGTCTGAGGGACCTGATAATGTATCTGTTGTCTTTTTGTCTCAAGGTGTTTTGAAAACTATAGAGGTGTTAGTAAAATTTCACTAATAGCTAAAGTACTTGAAATAATCGTAACATCTAAAATATTTGCTGATGACCTTAAAATGTTTAGAAAATTAAATTGTGTGGACGATAATCGTTTAATTCAAGAGGATATTGACCGTTTGTCACATTGATGTATTTTAAATGGTTTGTCTCTAAATACTAATAAATAAATGATAAATGATATCATTTTAGAGAAGGTAGCTGTAATTAAAGACTTAGGAGTATATTTTGATAAGGAAGTAACTTTTAATTATATAGAATATATTGTTAATAAGGCAATGAAGGTCCTTAGTTTTATTCGCCGAAAATTGTTTGATTTTAGTAACATTAATTGTTTTAAAGTATTGTATTGTGCCTATGTTAGATCAATTGTCGAATATGCTTGTCCTGTGCCGTCACCACATTACAGAACTTATGTGGAACAATTGGAAAGGGAACAGAGGAAATTCTTAAGATTAATAGGTTTTACTATGAATATAAGAGCAGAGGACATTAACTATAAAGAACTGAAAAGTTTATTCAATTTAAATTCTTTTGAAAATAGAAGGTTAATCTTAGACCTATGTACCCTATTTAAAATAATAAATGCCCCGAACTTATAAAGAAAATTTTTTTTTTCTGTTTACCAAGGCAAACACAAAATAAGAAACATTTCCATGTGCCATTCCGTCAACCCTGCTATGTAATACATGAAATAGGTTTTGTGATAATGATGACAGATTTTTTAGTGTTAGCTTAACTTGTTTTAAATCAAAATTAATTAGTATTTTGATGGAATAGTTGTGGAGCTAATGATTTTGAAATGTTTAGTAAGATATGATTGTTTAGATATAGGCAATTTGTAAATGACTTTGTCCCTAAATAAATAAAAAAAAAAAAAGATTCACCTGCCAGGCGAGATAGTTTTACAGCTTTTACAAATTGTGATAAATTCCCCTAAAAAGTCTGTGATAGGGCTTTGGAGGGATATTTTATCTCCCCTTAAAATTTGGATGGAAGATAAAGTCATTAAACTTCCATCAAATGTTTCAGTTACTAAGACAAGAAGGTTTTAAAAGACACGCTTTTAATTGATGAATTAGATAAAGGTAGGACCTCTGCCGGTATTTATTTTGATCTCTTGAAGGCATTCGATGTCATTGATCATGAGTTATTGTTGACAAAGTTGGAACTCTATGGAATTCGTGGAATCGGACTTTGTTTTTTGAGGTCTTATTTGACAACTGTTTTACATGAGGTCTCGAGTATGGGATATAAAAAACTTGTTTTTTTTCTGGGATGACTGAAGTAGCAGCCAGTGTGCCACTAGGGGCTATACTGGGACCAATGCTTTTTGTTGCATTTGGCAATGAACTTTAAGATGATGATACATCATGTATCATTTCAAGTCTTAACATAGTGCAGGTTTCTGATCAGTCTACCCTGGCTGTGCGGAAAATGGTTGACTGGTGTAGTTTAAATCGGTTGAAACTTAATAGTGACAAAGCCGTAATTCTTTGGTTTAAGAATCCTGATGATTTGCTTTACGTTCTACCGAATATTAATTCTATTCCTCAAAGGGAGGAAGTGACATTTTTGTGGAGGAAGCAATTGGACATTATAGAAAAAAAGATTAATAGCGCGTGTCTCCTGTTAAACGCATTCTACAGCTTAAATTAATTTTATGAAATTCCTGACTTTAATAATTGGGTAACAAAGGGTAATTTTTATGTATTTTATGTTCTTTTGATAACTTGTTTTTCAGATATGTATGATAAGATATTTTTCTATTTACTTTTTTTTTAAGACAGATTACTATTTGTTTTTTTTTATTATTACCTATGTGTATTTAGATAGTAGGAACCTTTGATGTAATATTGCTTTGAAATTTGATACAATAAAGACTCAAATTTTTTTTCATGCATTTCCGCCATTTTAGAACCGTTTAAAAAAAATCAGGGAGATAAACTTGTGGTTCCTTTTTTGTATGATGATCTATTACAAATACTAAATGAATGAATCAAAAATATCTTAAAAACACAAGTTATGGATAAAGGTCTTCAACAAATTTTAAAATTAAATTTTGATAAAAATGATATTCTTTTACGAACTAATAAACCTAATATTGGTTTTGCCACTAAAAAAACATTAAAAGACCTAAATGTTCCTGAATAGGACAAACTTATTATTTGCCGGAATGTCAGACATTTTTGATAAATCAAATAAGAAGTTAATAGAACGTTGTTGTCTTAAATATAAGTTTATTATATATGGAACATGTTTAAAACCAAACATCATGCTTGACCAAGGAGTTTCGCATATAAGAGCCCAAAGTACGTTAGAGTATTTGTACGAAAAAGAAATAATATTCGCACAAATTGCAGAAAAAAGTCGTCAATAGTATAGCCAGCTTCTAATAGATACCGAATATATAAATTTTTGCAAAACATAATCCAACTACTCGATTGGATAAATTTTTCTACAATTTCTACAATTCTTCCAAAGACAAGTACATGACGCAATTTATCAAATAGGTGATGCATTAAATGTTAATATTTCCTACAAAATGAGGGTATATGTTAAAAACGCTTGCAAAACTTATCAAGATACTCTTGACAACCAAAATCGCCCAAAAATTGATCTTGAAAAAAAAGAGCCGAAAGTAAACTTTATCATTTAGAAAATAAAAAAAAACTAGAAAAGGAAGCAGCATCCATGGAACTGGAAATATCGGAACTGAGACAAAAATATAAAATACGTATTTTCTATTTTTTTCTATAATTCTTTTAAACTTTATTTTTTTCGTCCGACGAACTGTTTTGGCGTAAAAGAATAAAAATAATTCTCATGCATGGCAAAATCTCTAAAATCTAATGGTAATAAAAAATTCGTTTTGAATATTGAACTCAAAATAATACTTACTAATAAATTTTTTGTATTAAACTTGAATTGTAATAGTGGCTGTTTTAATCGATTGACTTCAATTTAATGCATTATTTATTTTGGAAACGGTATGTTTGCTGAGAAAACATATAAACACCCTCCCAGAAAGGCCACAACATGTATACCCTACCAGAAACTCTAGGCATGATATATATCTTCCCATTCCTTCCTCGGAATTAATAAAAAAATCAATTATTTACAACTCCATAAAACTTTACAACAATCTGCCAGTACATTTAAAATCCTATGCTTGCGCAATTTCGAAAAAACACCAAAGCATACCTCATTGAGAGACCATTTTACAGCATTAATGATTTTTACAGCGAGTAAGTCTCTTTAAATTGTCACTAAATTCGCTTGTTTACTTAAATCTTTTGTGAGTCATGTCCTAACTCATAACAGCATAGAATTTTGAAAATCATCATATAGATAAAAGAACTGTCGAACATTCACTTAAAACTTAATTATTTTTGTGGTATTGGATTAAAAACAAAATTTAATTCTTTTTTCTATACTACATTCTACACTAGTTCATTATACCTTCTGTTTAACATCACAATTATTTGTATAACTATAATAATATAGAGTTTAAGGTCGCATAGTTCGTACATGTGTGTTTGTTTACTTTTATAAGGTTATTAGGATTCATTAACTGTTTTGCGGCAATGTTATGTTATATTCTAACGTGTGTTTTACGATTTGGTAAATTGATAATTTACATTTTTATAAAGCATTGACGTATCGAAATTCTTTTCGATTAATGTTTTGATATATCTTATTTTAGGTATATTTTGCTTGGTCCGTAAAATTGTAAAATTTTTCTGCGGCAATAAAGCATACTTTTGTTTGTTGTTTGTTAGTAATAAAAATTAGACAAAAACACATCTTACCTACAAACTGCTACATGAGATTTTAGCGATTTTGCAATGCATGAAAACTAAAAAAAATCTTACAAGTTTTGACAATTTCTATGCATAAAATAAACTAATATTTAATTTAATTATCACAATTGTTGAAAATGTCCTCCTTCTGCTAGAATACAGGCTTCAAATTCCAGGAGTATTTCTTATGGTTTCGCAAGAAAGTTACATTTTTTGCCTTAGTTCTTCTACAGTTTGAACCGGTGTGGTATAAACTATAGTTTTGAGGTGCTCCCACAAAAAATAGTCTAAACTCTTTAAATCAGGGGACTTGGGAGGCCAAGATTGAGTTCCTACAGCGATTGGTAAGCGCCTCATTTAGAAGTTCCCTACTATGAATGCTAAAATGTGCAGGAGCACAATCACGTACCACATTTCTTCTCTTTATAAAAGAAGTACATCCTCGAGCAAAATTGACAAACCGTTTTCAAGAAAGTGGCGGTAGGATAGTCCATCCAGTCGTTCTGGAAGGAAGAAAGGTCCTATGAGGAAATCTCCATTTATTCTAGCCCACACATTCACGGAAAGCTGCTCCTGATGATGGGCCTCAGTAATTGCGTGTGGGTTTTTTTCTGCCCATACAAGATTGTTATGGAAATTTCGAGTGGAACTGCGAGAAAAATTAGCTTCATCATTAAAGAGTATTTTGTTATCAAATAAAAGATTTTCAGCAAGTTTTTCTAAAAACCATCGGCAGAAATTTAAACGGAATGGAAAATCACGCGGCAGTAGTGTTTGAACCCTTTGAATATGATATGGGTATAGTAAATTGTCAACAAATATTTTCCAAATAAGAAAATAGGAAACATTTGGCATTACCGCAATTTTCCTAGTACTTGTTTCTGCATGTTCCTCAATTGTGTTCAAAACTTGCTTCCTCTAATTCTGATGTTCTCACCATGCGGTGTGCCCCTTTGGAACTATTGTCAATGCTAAGACTCCCAGTTTCATGTAGTCTTCTGAGTATTCTTGAGTACAGGGTGTTCCAGCGAGGACTGAACAGGGACCTATTTTCGACCTTCCTTGTATTTTGGAAAAATTCAAAATAGCCAATCGATGTATTTTTACTTGTAGAATCCAAAAATGTCATCGAAAAAATATTTGAACCAGAAACAAAAGAGTTACGCTAAGCATCAGGTGTTTTTTAAATGGAATGTATCGTTTTTTATACGATTTTTGGAAAAAGTGATTTGATTTTGCGATAGCTGTTTATATTACATTTTAATGTTTTACAAACTAAATTTTTAGCTTCACCTGCTTAAAATATACGATAGGTTGGTATAGGTGATCAAGGTAAAATGACGTTTGAATGCTTTGTCAATAAAAATTGACATTATTTTAATTATTGTCGAAGTCTTCACCTAAAAAATATATATTTGACTCTGATCGAAATGAAATACTTTTTGGACGAGAGACTACAGATTGTTATGTTATTTTACAAGTGCCAAGAAAATGCAAGAGAAGCAAGAAGAAGATTTATTGCAAATTTTCATAGAAATATATCCATCAATACAATTCTAAGGATAAAAAACCTATTTGAGGAAAATAAAACTTTACATGATAGAAAAAGAAATTCAATAAAAAATAATTATTAAATAATAAAACTACTAATAACATAAGTTTTCAATGTGACCGCCGTTTTTCTCGAAACAACATCGATAACCCCTTTGTAGCCTTTCTAAACTTGCTGTTACAATATGATTTTCCTGGTTAAGGCGGTTTATTTCATCGACAATTTTTCCCATGATCTCTTGAATATTTTCGTTTCGTTGTCTGCATACGACGTTCTTCAAATGGCCCCAAAGAAATGTATCCAAAACTGAGAGGTCGGAGCTATTGGGCGGCCAAGCATATGTTTCATTTCGCCCTATCCATTCGTTATGGCGCCGATTTAAAAATTGAACCACATCATGCACGGCCTGAGGAGGCGCCCCATCATGTTGCCAAATTAAATTCTGATATTCTGCCAATGGTAAGTCTTCCAAAAAATTTTCAATTTCGTTTTCTAAAAACTCATAATATCTGTGCCCATTTAAAGTCCCGTTAAAAAATATTGGTCCCAAAATTTTATTGTTTTTTATCCCACACCAAACATGAATAGAATTCCTCCCTTGAAATTTAATAGTCTGGAACTTTTTTGGATTTTCAACGGCCCAGTGGTGACTATTATGTCTGTTGAATACTCCCGATGTTGTGAAAGTAGCTTCGTCGGTCCACACGATATTTTTGAATAAATCAGGGTCTTCGTTTTCTTGCCGAATTACCATTTGAGAAACAAATTGGAAGCGAAGTTCTTTTTGTGCTGGTGTTAGGTGCTGAAGTGGAAGGATAAGAAAAGGCCTAAATTTATGAATTTTCAGAGTCCTGTGAACAGTCCCTCGGGTAACTCTTCTGCGCCTTACACCGCCACCGTACTGAACTGCCCGAACTGCATCCGAAATAGATTTGGTTGGATTAACTTGAAAATAATTTATAATGGCCTGGTCTCGATTTCTTCTTCTTTGTGTATTTCTTTTTCTATCATGTAAAGTTTTATTTTCCTCAAATAGGTTTTTTATCCTTAGAATTGTATTGATGGATATATTTCTATGAAAATTTGCAACAAATCTTCTTCTTGCTTCTCTTGCATTTTCTTGGCACTTGTAAAATAGCATAACAATCTGTAGTCTCTCGTCCAAAGAGTATTTCATTTCGATCAGAGTCAAATATATATTTTTTAGGTGAAGACTTCGACAATAATTAAAATAATGTCAATTTTTATTGACAAAGCATTCAAACGTCATTTTACCTTGATCACCTATACCAACCTATCGTATATTTTAAGCAGGTGAAGCTAAAATTTTAGTTTGTAAAACATTAAAATGTAATATAAACAGCTATCGCAAAATCAAATCTTTTAATCAGAACGGACATAAAAAAAATCACTCTTTCCAAAAATCGTATAAAAAACTATACATTCCATTTAAAAAACACCTGATGCATAGCGTAACTCTTTTGTTTCTGGTTCAAATATTTTTTCGATGATATTTTTGGATTCTACAAGAAAAAATACATCGATTGGCTATTTTGAATTTTTCCAAAATACAAGGAAGGTCGAAAATAGGTCCCTGTTCAGTCCTCGCAGGAACACCCTGTACATTCTGGCATCGGGAATGATACGATTTGGATACCGCTCTTGATATATCCGCCTAGCCATAAACGCATTCCCGTCAGCATGTCCGTTGGTGAAATGCATATCTGCTAACTCGGAATTTGTAAATCTTAACATAGTTTACTTACTTTCTTTTTTTTATTGATTAAAGAAATTTTCACAATGTAAAAAACTGCAACTTTTATGAATACTTGTCAAAATAAGACCGCAACGTAATTGATCAAATGTCATTATTTTAGAAACAAAATAGGGCCACAAATGCATAAAAACAATTTTTATTTTTTTACGCGAAAACAGTGCGTCGGACGAAAAAAAGTTATGAAATTAAATTTGTCGCAAAATAAATGAGGATTTCAAAAATGATTTTTAATTCCGGAAAAAGCAGTGGCGTACCATACTTTAAAAAAAATCTCCAGTCTACATTCCGTACGGACGCCACTGGTAAAATTATCAAAAAATGCCTATTGGTGCTTAGTAGATACATGCCCAATTTTATGAGAATACTAAGAACAGTATTAAAGTTATGATAGGAAAACGAATTTTTTCTTAAAACTTTAACACCCTGTAGCTCAAAAGTTGAGAGGTTTAGGACGTATGTTCATATGAACTTTTTTTTTTTCTTAAATAAGCCAAGAAATCATATCCTGTATTTTCAGCCATCAATTAAATTACACCCTGTATATTAATTTTTTTGTTTGTAAATGCTTTGTACAACTGCATTTTAAATAGAACATAATATCCTTTTAAAAATGTGTACCTCTTCCAGTTCTTCAGTATTTTATATTTCTTATACAATTAACATTTAAGTTTAGTTTTGTTGGCTTTTTTATAAGAAATATAAATTCTCAAAATATAACCTGGAATTTCAGTGAAATTATCAGGGAAAACCTGGAAAAGTCAGACAATTTAATAATTCAAAATTGCTAAGAATCCTTAAGATCATTTGTTTAGGTGATACAGGGGCGAACGTATAAATAATTCTGGTAACGTGATTTGCCAACTCTTCAGGGGTACTTTTACTATTCCAGCTTTGATAAATTTGTCCAAAATTTTCTGTCACTACTTCTCGAGCTAAAATCCTCTTTACATTCCATTATTTTAAGGGTAATTTCTCAAGCTTCTGCTAGATGGCATGGATATCGTTGCTTCATGCATCTCTGTGCAATTGACAGTTGCTTCTATTGTAGAAGTGTGTTGTTCTAATTGAAGTCCATTTTTGAAAATGTTAACAATGAATATCAACATCTCTAAAGTAAAGTAATGAGATTGTAAGTCCATTGGAGACACTGTTTTAGACTGTAAATAGTCTTTATGATTTGGGTGTTGTCTTTAGTGAAAATTAATGTTGATATTGTTTCTGAAAGCCTCAAGAATGAGGTTTTTTAATTGCTCTCATATATGTGATGTTCAATCAAATGTTTATATTTTTGTTGTATATTAGAATATAAATGGTGTCCTTTTTACAATTGTGATATTCATAGTCTTGAGGCTGTTCAAAATAAGTTGGTTAAGTTTATGTTGCTATAAATTTTTTGAAAACTAACCGGCGAGAGTTATTGCAACGCTTTAGCAATTTTCTTACACAAACTTGTAACTTAGAAGGCAAATTTTAAAGAAATTGCAGAGATCGTTTCATACATCCATTATTTTCAGATAGGCTTATGAACTACAATCATAACTTTGAAAATGACTTTTTTGCATGTAATTTAAATACGGTTAAGAATTTGATTAAGATGCTGAAATGGTACTAAGTTTTATCCTGTCAGATAGGATTAGATGACTTTTTTTTTGTATGTACCGGGTATGTTTGTTTTAACAGAGAAAACAACTGACTAGATAGAGCAAAACTGACTTAGGTGTCATGGGCTCGATTTCTGAGAAATGTTTAATGGCAAAAAGATATTTTCACTACTGAGATATAGGGCGTTTTTCAATTTTGCCATTTTGAAAAGTCCATAACTTTTTTATTTTGCGGAATATTAACATTCTGCAAAGACATTCTAAAGGCACTTTTTTATGTGCAATCCAGTGGCTACTGATTTTTTCTATAGTTTGTTTTATCATAAATAGGCAAAACTTTTTTTTTTCAAAAGGATATCATAGTTGGCTATAAATTATAAAAAATTCGTTTAATTGATATAAAGTTGTAGGTACTTATTTTCAAAAATAACGAAAATGGTAAAGGTGTTTTTGGTTTACATCGAAGTAGGCCTTGGAATAATGACGCGCGTTCAATATTTTGAATATATTGCTGTCAGATTACTGTAGTCTGGTGTAATTATTGCGTTTTGGTGTTATCCTTATAAAGTTGTGTTAAGTTGCTGACAAAATATGTTTGAGAATTATCAAAAGTATGATATGTTAAAATGTTACATATTATCTAACGAAGTTCCTGAAGCAGCTAGTGAATTATATTTTAATACATTTCCCGAGCGACGTCAACCGGATAACCGAATTTATCAAACATTAAAAAGTAATTTAGTAAATTACGGAAGTTTTAAAAAGTTAAGAACAAGACATTATGAACTAAAGGAAGAAAAGGAAATCCAGCAGCTAAATATAATTTGTGAGGTATTAGATCATCCTGGCACCTCCTCTCGAACATTGGCTAATATAACGAATGTTCCAAAGACCACCGTTTTAAAAATACTCAAAAAACACCGCGCAGACGCCGCTAGAAGATTGAGATTTTGTCAGTGGTATGAGCAAAAATTCATGGAGAATGAGAATTTTCCAAATATTATTTGGAGTGATGAATCCAGAGTAGATACTTCTGGTATATTTAATAGATATAATTCATATCACTGGTCCACTGAAAATCCACAGTAGTTGTGCAACAAGAAAGGTCGGTGTGGATTCAATATATGGGTGGGGATATTCCGAGGAAGATTTGTGGGACCTTATTTTTACGATGGAAATTTAACTGCAGATGATTATGTAAATATTTTGCGCACATATATTGTCCCTTTGTTGGAAGACATATTCTGATGTCAGAAATATCTACTATCAACAAGATGGTTGTCCCCCGCACAATGCAAGGATCACAACTGATCTTTTAAACTTCGAATTTCGAGAAAATTGGATTGGTACGTGGGGCCCCATACCTTGGCCTGCTAGGTCCTGTGACTTAACTCCCTTAGATTTTTTTTTGTGGGGAAGATTGAAGGACTTGATATTTAAAGGAAGAACCTTTCACACAAAAGAAGAATTGCAAGAGGCCACTAGGCAAGCTTTTGCATCTATTAGCCCAGTTGAACTAATAAATAGTTGCAACTCAAAAGATTTTGCTTAGTTTGTATTCAACAGGGAGGGGCTCAATTTGAACAACTTCTCTAAATATATTTATCAGAAACCTATCTAACTAAATACCTAGATTTTCATAATTATTTTTTATTTTCACTTGTAGCTGTAAATAGTAGTTTAGTTTGTTAATTTTGTTCAACTTTGCTATGTAAACAAAAAAAAATAAAAAAAATTAATAATAAATAATTAAAATAACGTTAGCTAGTGTTATTTAAATAAGTTGCTAACAAACTATAAATCTTAACAATACATAATTGAGATATTGTCATCACAAATCAAAGCCTACTTCGATGTAAACCAAAAACACCTAATATTTTCGTTATTTTTGAAAATAAGTACCTACAACTTTATATCACTGAAAAGGGCTAAACGCGAGCATTTTTTATAATTTATAGCCAACTATGATTTCCATTTGAAAAAAAAAAGTTTTGCCTATTTATGATAAAACGGACAACTATAGAAAAAATCTGAGTATGCCACTGGATTGCACATAAAAAAGTGCCTTTAGAATGTCTTTGCAGAATGTTAATATTCCGCAAAATAAAAAAGTTATGGACAATTTTCAAAATGGCCGAAAATTGAAAAACGCCCTATATCTCAGTTGGCAGTGAAAATATCGGCAGGCGGTTTTTGCCATTAAACATTTCTCAGAAATCGAGCCCATGACACCTAAGTCAGTTTTGCTCTATCTAGTCAGGAAATAGGTTTTCTCTGTTAAAACAGACCAATTTCGACCACCCGGTACAATTTGGAGTTTAAACTCTGTAAGTGCTTATGACAATAAATAAATAAATTAAAAAAAAAATTACAACCTAGTAAAATCAGGAGCTTATTTATTTGAAAACTAACCGCAGTTATTGCAATGTAGATTTAAGGAATTTAAAAAACTTGGTTTGATCGTTTCATACATTTATTTTTAGGTATGTTCCAACGTCTAGATAAAATGAGAAAAGAGTCTTTTGGTTCTGTATGTTTGTTTGGAGAAGACAACAACAGTACAATTTCTGGAGTTTGGATTTGGAAGGGGCAAGGCCTTGCCTTTGAAGTAAGTATTAAATTACTTCAATTCATTAACTAGAGAAGAACTTTATGCTTCAAAAACAAAGGCAATTGGTAAATCAGCTGTACAGTCATCTTAAAACTTTTCAAAACAAAATTCGCCCCCCTGAAACCATATTTATTAAGCTTTCTCAACCATGCGCTTTTTAACTAACTTTTCGACTATTTTAGAAAGAGTGGATAATAATGAAATAGGTCTGAAGTTAGAGAGCATGTCCAAATCTCCACCTTTATGCAAGGGAATAATCAAACGTATTTTTAAGGCTAGTTGGAAAATTGCCCTTAAGCAGAGAAAGAGCACAAAAAGCTGACTCTGGAAGGGACAAGTAAAATTCTAGCCAATATTCCATCCTCACTGCTTGAACTGCTATTCCTTATAGAACGAATGACCTCCAGGAGTTCTGCAGGGTCAATAGGATGAAAGAAGAATGGCCTATCAATGAGGACTCCACGCATGAAACTCAATGTGTCAACTGGAGGGCACAGTCAGGCTGTAAGAGTATCAGCAACTGAACAATAATAGTTATTTAAGATGTCGGAAGACATGCATGAAAAAGATGTCCTAGATTGGCCATTTTGACCTGTCACCTCAGTTATGATGCCTTAACTTTCCCTCTGCACATTGCTAGTAATGCATTTTCTTTGGCCGATTGTATTAGTTCCGAAATTTCGGTGAAGGTATTAGAAGCTTTATCAGAGTCCTCTTTGAATGCATTTGTAATGGCTGTAAATGATTCTTTCGCTGCAGGAATCTTTCCTGAATCTCTGAAGGAAGCGATTGTCATTCTAGTTCATAAGGGCGGGGATGTGGCCTCTCCAGCAAATTTCAGACCAATCTCCTTGTTGTCTACGATTGCTAAAGTAGTTGAAAAACTTGTAAAAAAAAGAGTTATTTCTTACTTAGAGAAGCACAAAATCTTAACTGTTGGTTTTCAGAGTGGTAGGAGTACAGGAGATGCAATTTTTGCATTTCTTGATAATCTGTATCTTTACATAAACGAGGGTGAGGCGGGCGGCAGTTTTTTGTGATCTCGGCAGTGGATCATGGAATACTGTTCCGGATGGTTTCAGAGGAAGTGCTCTTCATGTCTTATCTCTCAGGACGATGTCAGAGGGTCAGGTTGCATGAGGCTGATTCTATTAAATGAGAAATTATTTCGGGAGTACCTCAGGGTTCTAGGACCAGTTTTATTTCTTGTCTATATAAATGATCTAGCGTCACTGAAAATCAAGGGTGAATTCACAATTTTTGCCAATGATAACCTCAGTTTTGTGGCATTCCAGGAATCCTGGGGGTCTAACTCATGCAATCGCAAATGATGTTGAACAAATTAAAAAGTGGTGTGATGTTAATCGTCTTTCTTTCAACATTTCTAAGACTAACATTATGCATTTTGGGTGTTTGCTTGATGATGTCTATCTTGATAATGAACAGATTTTGATAAAATCAAATATTAAATTTTTGTGTGTTGCCATAGACACTAAGTTAACCTTTAAAGATCATATTTTGAAAGTATGCAATAGTCTGGCATCGGGATGATATGCCTTGAGAGTTGTATCGAACGACTTGGATGAACACATTGCGAAATCAGTATATTCGGCCTTGATTTGCGTTATGGGATCTGCTTGTGAGGTAGTTCGAACCAGTATCTGATAAACTCAGTTTTTGTTCTGCAAAAGAGGGCAGTGAGGTATATGTGAGGGGTAAGTGGTAGAGATTCTTGTAGACCACTATTTATTAATCGCAAAATCCTAACTCTAACTTGTATTTTTATTTTCGAGACAGCTTGTATGATGTTTAAAAAATTTAAAAATCGAAACTATTATAATCATTATAATGCAAGACAAACTGGAGCTCTGCCACTGCCTATACCTCTCACTTCACGAGTTACAAGCTCAATATTCTATACAAGTAGGAAGATATTCAACCACCTACCAGAGAGCGTGAGAACTTTGAATAATATTAAAACATTTAAAACTTCTCTTAAATGCATATTACTCAAAAAAGCTTATTATGGCCTTCTGGAATTTTTCAATGATGTATTAAGACACTGGATAGAATTCCAAGTCTGTTTAATGTTCTTTATATTTAAGTGTGTATGTATATTTATTTATTTATTTATTTATTTTTTTTTTTTCATTGTAAGGACGTAGCCGATGCACGCCGTGGCCCTTCTGAAACGTACACTACAGAATGCTAAACATTCCAAATGGTACGAATTCGCATGCAAGGTCAAATAGATAAAGTAAAAAGTAAAATAGCTCTAAGAGGCATGTCGAATAGAAATAAGAAAAAAAAAGAACACACAATAGTTCGTCTAAAAAAGCAACACAATACATAAATAATTAAAAGAATACAAGTAAATAAAAATAGATACAAAGTATATATATATATAGAAATTTCTCTCGTAAAACAATCAAAAAAGCAATTCGTTTAACCGCCTTTTAAGTACTGTAAAGTGCTTAAACTGACAATGTCATAATCAGGATGATAAAAGAAAATTTCTCTATAACTTAAAAGAGATCTGTGTTTGGTAGAACTTTATTCTATCCCAGAGTTCTTGAACTTTGGAAATTAAGGTGTTGAGTTGACTAAATGCGCTAAGCCTGCATAATTTGTATGATGTTTTGTTTTCCCTCAAAAAAGAGTCTTTGTTTATATAGATTGCCTTTTTCTCCATTTTTAATAGGAATTTTTTTTTCTCTCCAGAAATGTCTGTAGAAATAAAAGGATTTCTTTCTTTCTTTCTTTCTTTATATTTAAGTGTGTATGTATATTTATTTATTTTTTTTTTTTTTTTATTATTATCAATATCTCCACTGAGCAGTTTGTGAAGAAAAACTAGAAGTGCCTTCTTTCTTCGAAACTCAAGTGTTTGAAGGCCACACAGAAGAGCCCTGGTATTATATGATAAACCCTGGTATAGAAAATTAAACTTATACAAAAGGTATTTGGCAAATCTATTTTGGATTTTTCGATTTTATCGATATGGCACTGATATGATGGACTCCAAACTGTAGAACAATACTCCAGAACGCTGCGAACAAGTGAGTTATAAAGACATCCAATTGCTTTAGTATCTGTGACATGTTTTGTTTCCCGCTTTATAAAGCCCAACAGCCTGAAACCCTTCAGCACAATACTATCAATGTGCAGACCAAAAGTTAAATTCTCATCAAAAATAACGCCCAGGTCTGTAAAGGAACTAACAACTTCAAGACTCACGTTATCTATGAAGTAGGAGGAGAGTATGGGTTTAATGCGTTTATGAAAACGGAGCACTTTACATTTAGAAACATTAAGAAGAAGATGGTTAATGTTGCACCATTTGATAAGCTTTTCCAAGTCCGATTGCAGTGGATTTGATTCAGAGGAAACTGGTGAAAAGAATTTTAAATCGTCTGCGTATAAGAGACACTTAGACACTTTAAAGCATGATACTATATCATTTATAAATAGTAGAAAGAGAATTGGACCAATATGAGAGTCCTGTGGAACACCAGATGTCACAACAACCTCTCTAGAAATTGAACCACATACGCTAACTCGCTGTCGACGATTGAATAAGTACGATTCTATCCATTGCAGATAGGTTCCAGAAAAACCAATTTGCTGCAATTTGAATAACAGAAGCTGATGGCAAACCCTGTCAAAAGCCCTCATCAGTATATATAACATCGATCTGTTGACAAGCCTCAACGGATGTTGTTAAGTAATTCTGGAAAATTGCAAGATTTGTAGTTGTTGAGCGACCACTATAAAAACCGTGTTGCATACTAGTGATGTAGTGCTTCAGAGACTCAAAGATATGATGCGTGATAATTGCCTCAAACAGCTTTGGTTATGCGAAAGCAAGGAAATACCTCTGTAGTTTTTAATATCGCTCTTATCCCCAGATTTAAAGATCGGAATGAGAGTGGAAAACTTCCAAATTTCGGGAAAGGAACCCAGATTAAAAGATTTCTGAAAAAATTTACAAAGGGGCCGAGACAACGACTCGCAGCAACGTTCCAATAAAATAGTGGGAACTCCATCTGGACCAGCCTTTTTAGAAAGATCAAGGGTTTTTATTTTATTGCAGATTTCCGCCTCTGTAATACAATAGGTTGATAGTAATTTTCCCGAACAGCTTATAGGGCCAATCTTGCTAAAATCTAAACTACGGTGACGTGAATAGCAAGACTCAAAGTGAGTGGCGAAGGCATTAGCGATGTTATTCGAACCGGTAATTTCCTCTCCGTCATAATTCATGACACTGGGCAGCCCAGAGTCTCTTCTCAAATTACGTACAAAAGACCCAAAATGCCTGATATTCTCTGGGATAAGCAATTCAGTTTGTGTGACATATGCAAGATAGCACATATCAGTCCGAAGCTTAACCTCACGTCGTATGTCGCAGTAATCAAAATAGTCAACATCTTTATTGGACCTTTTATATTTTTTGTATAGACGATTCTTTTGTCCAATAAGTTTTCTCAGAGGAAGGTCGAACCATTTCGGATATTTACAGTCCACTACCGTTTTCTTGGGGACACAATTATTGATACCTTCAAACAAGACCTTATAAAAGCGTTCAACCATTTTGTTTATATCAGATTCTACTGATAAAAAAGACCAGTGGAATTGATTGTAAAAAAGGTTTAGATTGTGGAAATTCGCTTGATGAAACTGATAAACGCTAACTTCATTAGAATTTTTCATTGGAGAAACATATTTAATTTTAAAATTTATCTCAATTGCTGGATGGTAGGGATCAATGTTTACAAGGGGAAAATCAGATTTTAATATATTATATTAGTGCTTCTGATGTGTGTTTTTTTTTGTAACTCGCTGTTTTTATTTCTTATTGTTATCTGTATATTCTCTACCTTTGGCTTTGTAACAAGATTTTATCTTAAACTATAAAGCAATTTTTGACTTTGACTTTGAATTTTCGGTGTAAAGATCTGAACCACTGAAAGTAATGCAGAAAATGCTCATTATCAGTGTACAGGGTGTCCCATTTTCGTAGGTTTTACGGGGTTTCCAGCTTATGAGTAGAGATAGAGAGATGCGGTTTTCGCGACACCGTGCTACTTTTCGATGAAACTAAAGAGGCCGCAAACAGATTTACCCTAACCATTTTAGTTTCCGTGCTACAGGGTGATTTTGAAAATTTGTCATTTTCGGACACTCACATAACTCAGCTATCGTAAAATATATTTAAAATGTTTCAACTGGTATTTATAGATTTTTTCACGTAGAATTCAGTGGCATACTCAGATTTTTGCTGAGAGTCATAGTTTTTGACATATTGGCATAACCTACTATTTTTTAAATGGGAGATCCTATATATTATTTTTTCATCTTATTCTTCGTGTCGAGAGCTTTTCAAAAACATACCATAAGTCATATTTATTTTCATAAATAACATGAAAAAATGCATTTTTCTTTAAATGGATTTATGGCATAGCAGATCAATCGAAATAAGAGAAGGTGGCTGTGGTAGCCATGGCAACGCCAACAAAAATATGATCAGGCAGCCATTACTGCTGTCATTTTTGGCATTATTGCGTTTAAATTTTTCTTGACGTCTATTATAATTATTGTTTTTAATATGGCTCAGAATCAAAAATTTGAATATTTTGAGAAATATGATATGAACGCGTGTCTTATATTGTCTAATGAAGATGCAGATCAGGCGGCAGAGCTTTATCTGAACAGGTTAGTTCTTTTTTATCTTCCTGCATTTTGACTTTATTGGTTTGCTTTATTTTATCTTAGATATCCCGAGAGAAGACAACCAGAAAAAAGAATTTTTCAAAAAATTAAAAATAATCTTTGCCAATATGGATCTTTTAACAAGCCTCGATCGCGAACTTACAATAAAGACAACGAAGAATCTGAGGTCAACGTTTTAGCCCTCGTTCAGACAGCTCCTGAAACATCTTGCAGGAAAATAGACGAAGAGGCGGGTGTACCGAAAACCAAAGTGCAGAAAATTTTGAAAAAGCACAAATTCAAACCCTATAAATACAAACTTGTGCATCATCTGCATCCTGGTGATGCAGAGCGCAGATTGGAGTTCTGCAATTGGTTTATAAATATGAAGGCAGAAGATATCGATTTTGAAAAAAAGATTATTTGGTCAGACGAGGCACATTTTACTAGTTCAGGGATTTTAAATAGACACAACACGCGATTTTGGAGTCAAGAAAACAACCATGTTATTTTTCCTATGGAGCGTCAGGGCAGATTTGGATTTAATGTCTCCTGTTTTATTTTCAACCGAAAAATAGTTTACCAAATATATGAAGGAAATCTGAATTCGATTGGTTACGTGCGAATCCTAGAAGACGCATTAGGAATTTTGGATGATGTTCCCTTGGCTCAACTAAATAGGATTTATTTCCAGCAAGACGGAGCTCCAGCCCACAATGCCAGAATAAGTCAAAACTGGCTTAACGACCATTTTCCTGGAAGATGGATAGGAACACACGGACCTGTTCGATGGTCACCACGATCCCCTGACCTCTCAGTTTTAGATTTCTTTTTGTGGGGTTATTTAGAAAACAAGGTTTATGTAAGGCGTTACGAAAACTTAGAACAACTAAGAATGGCCACCGAAAACGCTTTTGCAGAGTTACAAAGACAGTCATTTACAATAGAAAATGCATTAAAAAGAATTTTTAAAGTTTGTCACACTTGTAGGACACATAATGGTCTAGAATTTGAACAATATTTGTAGTTTTAATGAAATTATAATTATTACCTTTTACCTACTTCCTAATTTTTTCTGATGCTGTTACTTTGTTATTTCGTTAATAATTATTTGTTAACTTTTTCCATGGCTCCACAGCCACCTTCTCTTATTTCGATTGATCTGCTGTGCCATAAATCCGTTTAAAGAAAAATGCATTTTTTCATGTTATTTATGAAAATAAATATGACTTATGGTATGTTTTTGAAAAGCTCTCGACACGAAGAATAAGACGAAAAAATAATATATAGGGTGTCCCATTTAAAAAATAGTAGGTTATGCCAATATGTCAAAAACTATGACTCTCAGCAAAAATCTGAGTACGCCACTGAATTCTACGTGAAAAAATCTATAAATACCAGTTGAAACATTTTAAATATATTTTACGATAGCTGAGTTACAGGGCGTGTCCGAAAATGACAAATTTTCAAAATCACCCTGTAGCACGGAAACTAAAATGGTTAGGGCAAATCTGTTTGAGGCTTCTTTAGTTTCATCGAAAAGTAGCACGGTGTCGCGAAAACCGCATCTCTCTATCTCTACTCATAAGCTGGAAACCCCGTAAAACCTACGAAAATGGGACACCCTGTACTTCCTAATGATAAGCAGACATCTCATAGTCTGCTCTGAAACTTTCAAACCCTGAGGAATCCAAGGTTTTTTATTTTGATCCTTTGGTAAGGAAAGGCAGTATTAAATTTATCCCGCAAGCAAAGATGAAAGCTCTCTAAAAAACTGTTACTTTCAAATATAGAATTCCAATCAACAGCAAAAATTATATAATTTTTTAATAATTGTTTACCTGCCTATGTAACTCGTCTTTAAAACAAACATTTTGTGACTGCTAATTTTGTTTTTTTTTTTCAGTTAAGTCCTGATTGGCAAATAGATTATGAAGTATATGATTGGAAAAAATTGGACCCCAAATCTGAAGACACCAAGAATCTTGTCCAACAGTACTTGTCATGGACAGGTGAAGATAAAAGTGGTAGAAAATTCAACCAAGGAAAAATATTTAAATAAATCTTAACCTGAGATTTGTTTTATTTTTATCTATTACTTTTTTATAACACCTTTACTTGTTAAATTTTCGGTTTCTTGAAGTACTCTTGAGATTTTTTTCCAAAAAAAAAATTTATTAATTTTATACTTGTTTTATTTATATTCTTATTATGTCGTGTCTTTAATATACTATTTTAAATTAATCTAAGTGTTTTATAAGCTATTTGTTGAATTATATCAATTCTTTTTAGAGTTTTTATCACTACAATCATGTAGATGTTAAATGCAATGAATTGGGGTTTACTTATGATGGTATGTTTATCAGGGATAACGAGCATTATTACGCACAACAAAATGAACATAGGGTGGGCATCGGAGGTGGTCAAAAGAAATGGAGTTTCAACGTTTCGTGTGGTACTTTAAACTCACTCTCAAATTCAAAATACTTTATTATCGAGGAAAATGTGCAAAAAAGTAAATACATGTGCAAAACAGTACAACTGAAAAAAGAACATAAGATAGATAACATATACAACCAGACAGATTAGGCAATAGGGTCAGCATAAAATTCGGCAAGGTTATAGTAGGCTTTGCCTAACAATACTTTTTTAAGACTTCTTTTAAATTGTTTTAATGACTCAATTGTTCTAACGCTACTTGGCAAGTGGTTAAAAAGCTTTCGACCCACATAAATCAAAGAATTCTTAGTCAAAGCAAAAGTAGGCACTGGCAAAGGCAAATCCAAAAGCTTGTCTGGTGTTTCGTTGAGCTGCAGGACGCTGTATATTTTCTCGGTAGTTAAAGATTAGACATGCTGTTTCGAGGATAAATAAAGAGCTAAGAGATTTTTTGTGACAGAAAATGAGGTCTGCAGGATTCTCTTAGACCCACACCAGCAATAAAGCGAACAGCTTTCTTCTGCAGCACAAACAAGATGTTTAACAGGTATTGACTACTAAAACCCCAGAATGGAATCTCATATCTGAGGTGCGATTCAAATAAAGCAAATTAAACGGTACGCGCCTTTCGGAAGTAGTTACAGATTGGCTTCGACCTGAAAGGTATGAAGAAAACCATAACAGCGCGGAGCCCCTGAAACCATACAACTCGAGCTTAGACAGCAATATTCTGTGATGGACACAATCAAAAGCTTTTGAGAGATCACAGAAAACCTTGTCACATGCCTCTCCGTGATTAATGTTAGTGTAGACACCCTCGAGAAAACCAAAAATTGCATCGTGCGTCACCCTTTTGCATTCTGAAATCCAAACTGATTCAAGGTAAGTAAATGAATGTCTTACACAATCTCTTAGCAATCTTTCTCAATAACCTTGGAGACCGTAGACAAAAGAGAAATTGGACGAAAATCGACGAGAGCTCACTTAGATCCCCGCCCTTATGCAAGGGAATCACTATTGCCGATTTCAGGCATGAAGAAAAACTCCTTTAGACCAGGAATCATTAATTGCAAAATCGAGGGCATCCAAAGCACCTTCCGGCAACTTTAAGAGAACTTCAGCTGAAATCTCGTCATCTCCACAAGCTTTCTTGTTTTTTATACTAACAAGAGTCTCTCTAATCTCCTGGTTATGTGTGGGGAAAAAATAAAAAGAACCAAGCACAGATAAATCTTTCAAATAAGAAAGAGGATCAACTCCCACAGATTTGTTTTGCAATTCGTTAATAATGCACCAACTCTCTGTCTGTTCTTAGCACATGAAAGTCGGTTTTCATAATAATAATTTTTTGCGGCATTTACTAGTCTACGGTAAATCCTACGATATCTATTGCAATACGAAATAAAACCTAAATTATCAGAATATTTTTTAATATAGTTAAGACAACGAAGTTTACCTGCAGATATTTTCAATCCTTTAGTCAGCCACAGTTTTCGTTTCTTTTTCTTATGCTTTAACTGACGCAATGGAAAAGACCGGTTAAAGACGTCTAGTAAAACAGAGAAATTGACATTAAGACAAAGATGCCGAAATGCATCAAAATTTGCCTGACTAAAGATTCTACCATGACAGCATTTATTACTAATCTCAGCCAACATACCAGAAAAGGTACAACACACAGCCTTGTGGTCAGAAAGGCCAGCATCTATTGCAAGATGTAACATCATGTTTGAGCAGAAGTAATCAATAGTAGTGGCTGAATCATTAATTGCAAAATCAGTATGCATCCAAAGCACCTTGTGAGCAAACTTACAAGAGTATTAATTGAATGTTTATCATCAAAGTTGATGTTAAGGTCAAAGCTTAAAGTATACCTTTCATTTACAAAGAACATAGAACAAATCGTCAATAGAGTTTTGGATACTTTCCTCCTGGTTATGTGTGGTGGAAAAAATGAAACAAAAAGAACCAAGCACAGATAAATCTTTCAAATAAGAAAGAGGATTTGGAAAACAACATGGAAGTTCCTAAAACAGATTTAATTTCTGCAATGTCGTTAATAATGCACCAACTCTCTGATGTGTTACAACTGCATTTTAGCACATGAAAGTCGGTTTTCATAATAATAATTTTTTGCGGCATTTACTAGTCTACGGTAAATCCTACGATATCTATTGCAATACAACGAAATAAAACCTAAATTATCAGAATATTTTTTAATATAGTTAAGACAACGAAGATTAGCTGCAGATATTTTCAATCCTTTAGTCAGTCACAGTTTTCGTTTCTTTTTCTTATGCTTTAACTGACGCAATGGAAAAGCCCGGTTAAAGACGTCTAGTAAAACATTGTGAAATGTTGTGAATGACTGTGGAGACACTTCTATACCCAGCCAATTGACATGACAAAGATGCCGAAATGCATCAAAATTTGCCTGACTAAAGATTCTACCATGACAGCATTTATTATTAATCTCAGCCAACATACCAGAAAAGGTACAACACACAGCCTTGTGGTCAGAAAGGCCAGCATCTATAACTGAGCAAGATGTAACATCGATGTTTGAGCAGAAGTAATCAATAATATATATATATATATATATATATATATATATATATATATATATATTCCAAACCGTAAGTTGTGAGCAAACTTACAAGCAAAATAGTATTAATTGAATGTTTATCATTAAAGTTGATGTTAAGGTCAAAGGTTAAAGTATACCTTTCATTTACAAAGAACATAGAACAAATTGTCAATAGAGTTTTGGCTACTTTCCTGTAAACGGTTCCTTTGGTTGCAGCAGGAAAAGAGTTGAACAGAAAATGAGCAACGTTTTCAAAGAACTTATTATTTCACAACAGCATGGCTTTTTGTTTGGACGTTCAGTTGAAACTAATTTATTTCTATATACTAACTACATTTCTAATATGTCGACAGGGGCAGAAGTACATGCTATTTACACAGACTTAAGCCCAAGAACCACGATCTATTATTATCTAAGTTATACCAATATGGAGTATCGGGTACTTTACTATTATTGTTAAAATCTTACGTTTCTAATCGTTACCAATAGTTAAAGGTTGAAGTAGTAGTAGTAGTAATAGTAAGATGGGGGGGACAAGCCCAGCAACTAGGCCTCGAATGCCCTTTTCACTAACCCCGGCTCCACACACCTCACACCACTCCCCTACAAAGGCGACCTGTCCTAAGGAGAGCAACTTGCCCCAGTCGAGCTGTTGTAGTTCTTCCTTGGAAAGGGACTCGACGCCGAAGGTATTCCAGCGTAGTCTTGTCCACTTTTTACACGTACCAACAAGATGATAGGGATCCTCCTCCTCTGTCCCACAGTTAGGACAGCTAGGGCCGTCCGCTAGCCCCAGTTGGTGCATGTGCCTGTTAAGTATACAATGTCCTGTCAAAATGCCAATTAGGTCTCCAATCGCCTGCCTGCTCCTTGACATTAGTCAAGATATCCTGGGCTTGCATGGGTTGGGCAGCATTTCCTTTACCTGTCTGCAATGGTTTATCCTTGACCCACTCTCCTTTGTCTTACCCCAGGCCCATTTATTCAGGGCCTGGGAGCATTGTTGTTTGCCTATACCCAGGCAAGGTTCTGGGCCCGAGAAATGAAGGTTCGATCCATTCCTGGCAAACTCATCCGCTTTCTCCTTGCCCTCGACTCCACTATGCCCAGGGACCCATTTTAGTATTACTACCTAGGTATCCTTGCTAGCTTACTTAACGCATCTCTGCATTCCTGGATAAGAGATGAGCTCATCCTGGCCTTGCTGATGGCTTTGAGAGCCGCTTGACTGTCTGAGTGAATGCGGATTTCACTCTCCGCTCCCATCCTGACTTCATCCTTTATTGCAACTTGCAATATAGCATAGACCTCAGCCTGGAAAACAGAAGTGTGTCTTCCCAGCGGAAAGGCCTCTCCGACACCTCGGTCCGACCGGTATATTGCGGCGCCGCGCCGGCTGACCCAGAATTGATCATCCACGAACCGTCCGTATACCACGATTGAACGTCAGCCCGATGAGGTGTCATATCCTCCTTCCGTTGATCCCTTGTTTGAATTTCAATTGGCCATCAAAGGTAAAGGTTGAAGGTTTTTTATCTGAAAAAATCTGTGTCACTTCAGGGGTTCCTCAAGGGTTCCATCTTAGGCCTCTACTGTTTAACCTCTCTATTAATTATATTGGTGTCTATCTGAAGAGTAATTTTTTATTGTTTGCAGATGACCTCAAAATTTTCTCTAAGGTCTCTTCTATAGATATGGATCTACTTCAGTACGATTTGAATGAAATTTGGTGCTGTCATAATAAGATGTCCTTAAATGTAGATAAATGCTTTTTAATCCGTTTTAGCAGACTAAGGTCATCAGAGCTTGTTACAACCTATAAACTAAATGACATTCCTTTAAAAGAGCTACCTGTAATTAAAGATTTAGGCGTCTATTTCGATAATAAACTTGCTTTTACCAATCATTATGAGAATGTTATTAGGCGAGCAAGCAGAATGCTGGGTTTTATCAAAAGGATTTGTCATGACTTTGCAGATATTCGGGCATTTAAAACCCTGTTTACTAGTTTTGTAGGATCAATAATGGAATATTGTAATATTGTTTGGTCCCCTTATTATAATGTCCACGTAGAGCGTCTTGAGAATATTCAATATACATTTAGTAAAACAGCATCATTCAAGCTGAACAAGAGTGGTATCTATCTAACTGCTAATCAGACGTTATCTTATTTAAATTTGGGTTCGCTAAAAAGTAGGAAGTATTATGATGTTTGCTTCATCTTTAAAATTTTAAATAATTACATAAGGAGTCCAGAATGCCTGTCTTGCCTGCAGATATATGTTTCAACTCATAGGACACGCAATACTCCACTTCTCCATATACCTCACTGCAGAACAGAGGTTTTTTGATGTGTCATTAAATGGATTTAAGTTTGATGTAAAACATATTATATTAGAATAATTAGCTATATATTATAATATTATGCTTGTAAATGTGGTTAAAAATAAATAAATAAAAAAAGAAGAGTGCGAAATGCTTGCCAAAATAATTCTAAAGCAAGTGTTACAAATTATACTCGAGAATTCGTAAAAAAAAGGAGACATTTTTGAACGTTTTCTTTACTCACTATTTATGCATTCTTAATTTTTTAGTTTTACTTGTAGATTTGATTAAATTTTTAGCAAAATCTTGTTGATTAAAGTTTAAGATTTTGATGTAATTTTCAGTTTGACAAAAAGTATCCGCACACACTGTATACAGCATTCTTTTATTTGATACACCTTATATATTTCAACTACAAACGTTTTAGTTTATAACCAGACAACCTGCAATCAATTTCAGAGGAGGATATCACTAGATTGTGCGATGTACAACAGGATTATTATTTGAACTTGTACACATTTTAAACGCTTATAACTTTTTTTTTAAGTTATCGAGTTGAACAAAAAACAAGTTATAGGTCTACTTGCAAAGTGTTTTGTGGCTTCCAGTGTCATATCGAATACACGTAAAAGAAATTATGGCCTCAACATACATTTTTTTAAATGGAACACTTTTTTCTGATTTCACTGATGTAATACACTTTACATTTTAATTTATTACTTTTTGAAACATGTCCAAAAATTACAATATTGTATTAAACCTTTTACCTATCAACTTGCACGGTAAAACTAGGCGTAACGTCAAAGTGATCGAATGTAGAGGTAATGTCAAACAACAAAACAAACAAACAAAAGTATGCTTTGTTGTCGCAGAAAAATTGTTACAATTTTATGGACAAAGCGAAATTTACCTTAAAACAAAATATTGATCGAAAAAAAAATCATATTTTTCGATAGGTGAATGCAAATACATAAATTGTAAATGTAACATTCGTTATATTCGTAACATTACCGTAAAGCAGTTAATGAATCCAAGTGACCTAACAAAAGGAAATAAACAATACATACTGGGTGGTGCAACCAAGATGGAGTGGACGATTGTGGGCAAACGGAGAGGAATTTGAAAAAAAAAATTGGGATATGATTGATAGTCAAGAACGCTGTGTTTTAAAATTATACCCATTATACAGGGTGGTCTGAAAAGTTCGTGGTGAACCAAACTTGTGTTTTTTTAAATGAGACACCCGATATATTATTATTTTGGTTGATTCTCCTATTGGTTGCGATCATTTTGATATGAGGTTTGTTGGGCCTAAAATTTATACCAAGGGAATGGGACGAGGTTAAAGTGGAAAAAAGGGTTATACTCCGGCCATTTTTTGAAAACAATTGAAGCAGGTATAGAAAAACCAAATATTCTATAAAATGTATTGAATCTAGGATTACAATAATCGCTTGTAAGTCGTTCAAAATTATTCACTGTTATACAGGGTGGTCAAGTTTTGCAAATTTACTTTGGATTGAATTTTTTTAAATGGAACACCCTGTATATTTTCCTTTCATGTTAAAGATAACATTACTAGCTTTCAGAAAATACCATATTTGATACCTTTCTGAGCAACAGTTTTTTAGTAAATTAACCGTGAAACCAAAATTTACTCATTCTAACAGAAACGGTATTATTTAAGTTGCTTAAATTGACTACCGATAATATAAGGAGGCCATGATATAATCATAAATGAAAAGAAAGATTGACATTTTTGTCAAAACCGCAAAGTGTCAGAGAATTGGCATCAATTACCATTGTTTTTTGATGATAAGCCGAGAAATTGTTAAGTAACAATGAGTTTGAGTACTCCAGAGTTGATAAACATGACTTTTATGTTGGGCGAGTGTCAAAAAAACCCTTTACTAGCAAGCAGGGTTTATGCGGTACGATATCCCGATGCCGAAAAAAAACCAAGACCTTTTGCAAGTTTATTAGAGAGGTTTCAAGAAACAGGCAATGTTGCTTTTAAGAAACGTAAAGTAATTAATAAACCAGTTACCAATGAAGATAATGCTTTGACAGTGTTATTAACAGTGCAAGAAAATCCACACACAAGTACCAGGGAAATTCAGAGAGCTACTGATATTGAACGCACTAGTATTAAACGGATTCTGAAACAACATAAATATCATGCCTACCACATTGAATTACACCAAGAACTGTATGATCGCGATTACGTCCAACGACAAAAGTTTTCAATTTGGTTTTTAAATACAATTTGGGATAATCCAGGTTTTGTAGATAGGGTGCTGTTTTCAGATGAAGCAACTTTTAAAAGCAACGGCTTGGTTAACAAACATAATATGCACTATTATTCAACCGAAAATCCACATTGGGTTCGTCAGGTGGACCATCAAAATAAATGGTCAATTAATGTTTGGGGAGGTATAATTGGCTCTCATGTTATAGGACCATATTTCTTTGAAGAGCATTTAACGGGAGAAGTCTATTTAAATTTTTTGAGAAATGAGTTGCCCCTATTGCTCGAAGACTTACCTTTAATGTTAAGAAATTCCTTATGGTTCCAGCATGATGGAGCACCCCCGCATTACCAGGCATGTAAGACATTTTCTCAATAATTGGAAAGGAGGTCACCCGATTTAACGCCACTAGATTTCTTTTTATGGGGACATGTTAAAGAAAAAGTTTATAAAGAGGTTCCAACCACAGTGGAAGATATGAAGTTGAGAATAATAAGCAGTTTTCGCAACATTTCAGACCTGACTTTGAGAAAAGTGAAACTTTCATTTATGGATAGTCTCGAAATGTGTCTTCAGCAAAACGGTGGTTTAGTTGAACATCTTTTATAAGTTTTAATTACATTGTTTTTGTTGATTTATATTAAATTATTTTTTTTGTAAAAAAAGATCTGTTATTAATACTGTCAAAGCATTATCTTCATTGGTAACTGGTTTATAAATTACTTTACGTTTTTTTGAAAGCAACATTTCCTGTTTCTTGAAATCTCTATGATAAACTTGCAAAAGCTTCTATCTTGTTTTTATTTCGGCATCGCATCATCAAAGAACAATATTTATTTATTTACTGATGACAATATTCTGACACTTTGCTGTTTTGACAGGACTGTCAATCTTTTGTTCAATGTATGATGATATCATGGCCTGCTAATATTAAATTGTCAATTTTAACAACGTGAATTCAGAGTAATTCGTGTTAAAATGAAGAAATTTTGATTTCACAACTAATTTACTGAAAAACTGTTGGTCAGAAAGGTATCAAATATGGTATTTTCTGAAAGCTAGTAATGTTATATTTAATATGAAAATAAAATAAACAGGATGTTCCATTTAAAAAAATTCAATCCGAGGTAAATTTGCAAAACTTGACCACCCTGTATAACAGTGAATAATTTTGAACGACTTACAAGCGATTATTGTAATCCTAGATACAATACATTTTATAGAATATTTGGTTTTTCCATACCTGCTTCAATTGTTTTAAAAAATGGCCAGAGTATAACCCTTTTTTCCACTTTAACCTCGTCCCATTCCCTTGGTATAAATTTTAGACCCAACAAACCTCATATCAAAATGATCGTAACGAATAGGAGAATCAAATAAAATAATAATATACCGGGTGTCCCATTTAAAAAAACACAAGTTTGGTTCACCACGAACTTTTCAGACCACCCTGTATAATGGGTATAATTTTAAAACACAGCGTTCTTGACTATCAATCATATCCCAATTTTTTTTTCAAATTCCTCTCCGTTTGCCCACAATCGTCCACCCCATCTTGGTTGCACCACCCTGTATATGAGGTGAATAATTTCGATGACATTGAAATTAAAATTACGCGACCTTCAACTGTACTTTGTTATCGTTATGCAAGCAAAATAAGTGAAGTTAAACAAAGTGTACTGAACTAATATAATAATTAAAGTGTATTAGAAAAAAGAAAAGAAAATTTATAACTTTAATATGTAACAAAAATAATTAATGTTAACGGACTATCAGACAGTTCATTCCTTATAAAATATTTTCAAATGCCTTGCAGCAACATGATTTAAGTAAACAAGCAAATAAAAAACATTTTAATGAGACTTATTCATTATAAAAATCAATAACGCAGTAAAAAAGTCTTTCAATGAGGTACGCTTTGGTTTTTTTCGTAAAAGTACAAACATAGGGATTGTTTTTAAATGTTCTGGAAGATGATTGTAAAGTCTTAGGCGTTGTAAATAATTGATTTTTTTATTAATTCTGTGAAAGAAATCGGAAGGTATATGTCATGCGTAAAGTTTCTGATAGGATATAAGTGTTGTGACCTTTCTGGGAATATGCTTACATATTTTCTTATCAAACAGACGGTTTCTAAAACAATTAATGCTTTTTGAAATAGTGTTGGCAGTGCGTTCTATTATTTAAACCAAACAAATAGCGGATAGCTCTCTTTTAAAGCCTAAAAATACTAAGCAATTGCTCGGGGGTACAGCAGCCCCAAAAGAGAAGGCCATAGCGGAGATGGGATTCGAATAGAGAAAAATCTGGTGAAGACAAGGTGTCAATATGCTTAGATTATTTTAAGTTGTTATTTATATTCAAACCCAGGAATTGAACCGACTCAACGTATAGTCCCGTTAATCAGATAAGGCCACCGATTTATCCACATTGAATTAAAGCAGATCGGAATCGGACCAAGCCTTAATCATAACAACGTAAAGAATGTAAAGACGTATCAAAATCACTCCATGTTATGCTTGTGTCGTCAGCAAAGAGAGAGATTTTTCTATTAATTGTTAGGTTGATGATAGTAACGTATAACAAAAAAAGAATAGGTCCCAAGACCAAACCTTGAGGGACTCCACTTGTAATCAGTTTACAGTCGGAATCAAAACCATTTGCTCTTACAGAAATTGTTACCTATTCCCAAGATAACATTTAAACACATTTCATGACTAACACAGTCAAAGGCTTTTGCATAGTCACAAAAAACTGAGGCGGTGGGGTGGTTGTTATTGAAGGAGAAGCAGACGTCGCTAAGCAATGAGAACATGGCGTCACTGGTGCACTTGTTGGGTAAAAATCCAATCTGATCCGGGGATATTTTCTGATGTTTAAGGAGAAATGGCATAAAACGATTCCTCAGTAACCTTTCAATGATTTTTGATAGCATTGGTAGTAGAGCAATTGGGCGATAATTGCAAGAGTTAGTTTTTTCGCCCCCTTTATGAAGATGAATAATTATAGCTGTTTTAAGGCATTCAGGGAATATACCTTGTATAAGGGATTCATTTATAGAATGGAAGCTTTCAAGGCTTTGGTCAGATAAGAAATCATGATTCTTGGGATTATACCGTGTCAAATTGGAATTACTATCCGACGTTTCGCCTTCGATTGCACGAGGCATCTTCAGGGATCTTTACTCCACGAGATCTGAACACTGAATGAGCTCGAAGAGATTCAGGCGGGCTTTTATACCCGACTTGTGCTCGCCGAACCGTGACCCTGTGTTAAGATCGGTTTCCACGTGTCTCTTTTGAAATTTTTTGTATGTTTAAATATTTCATTAGATTCTCTAACTTTTCGTTTATAAAAACCTGGAACCGATGCTAGAACCTTGGTTTCCTTTACATTTATGAAATGGCCAGTATTATGCCGGTGTTCAGCTACAGCAGATTCAACAATTTGTTTCTTTTTAATACATCGTTCGTGTTCCTTCAGTCTAGTTGATATTGAGCGTCCTGCTTCTCCCACATACACTTCTCCACAGGAGCAAGGAATTTTATATACTCCTTCTATTTGGAAAGGTACAAGATCTTTCGTGGATCGCAAGTAGTGATGTAAATGGTTTTAAACCGATGGTTTAAAACATGGGTATTAAACCGTATTAAACTGTTGGTACTAAAAATAAAATACCTAGTTTTATACCGCGTATAATACTTCCTGTAGTACAATTTTTAAATGACGGTTTTAAACAGTATAAAACGGTATTAAACCTTTACTTTTTCCGTTGAAAACCTGGCAACATCGAATTTAGTGAAATGTTAGGTTATGTTTTATGTTTATGTTTACAATTACAGTTTTATTTGTATTTTGTGTTGAAGTTGAGTCTTGCTGGAGCCCTTGAGCGTAAAACTAAAGTGTCTTTTTATTTTTAATGTTGTGCTGGTGGATTTCTAATAATTAAAAATGGGAAGACCCCAAAAATATAGGAATATTGTAGCGAAGCATTTTTCGCCAGAGGCAAAAGTACTAGGAAAAGGAAAGCTTCGCTCGTATAAATGCAATTTTTGTTCGACAAAATACACCTATAATGCAGTGCGAATGGCAAAGCATTTGACAAAATGTACAAAATCCTCAGTTTCATTTGATAACCTAAAGGAAATGTTAAGTGGTAGAACCGAGGGTAGAACGGACAAAGAACCATCAACATTATTGACCAAGTTTGTTCATCCTGAGGTAACGAAGACGAACTCAGATATAATTGATTCTGTTGACACATCAGTCACATCACCACAGGCAGCGACACCGAACAGTTCTACTACTGTATCAGTAGCCAAACAAACACATCAATCACAAACACATAATCAGAAGGCTCTTTATTATCATTTTTGGATAGTATGAACAAAACGCAGCAAGTAAGTACAAACAACAATTATTACTTAGTCAATTTGGTTTTGAAAATAAATCCTATACATGGTTTTTATCGAATTAAAAACTTTTAGGATGAAATTTGGAGATTAATAGCAAGAGCTTGCTATGCAACGGGAACGCCCTTGAGCTTCACTGAAAGTGTGTATTGGCAAGCTGTTTTTCAAAAACTACGACCAAGTTTAAAAGTACCAACCAGATATCACCTTTCTTCACCTCTTCTTCAAGAAGAATATGAGAGAGTTCAAGCTATGGTTAATGACAAAATTGAATCGGCAACATTTTTATCTTTACAGTTAGACGGATGGACTAACATAAGGTAATATTTATTTTTGGAAATGTGAGCGTAGTGCCAAATTCTCAATTATTTAAGGGATAGTTGGATAGTTTTATATATTTTAATTAATTTTTAGGCGAGAACCAATAGTTAATTTGATAGTAACCACCCCAGAACCGGTGATTTTTAAAATAATTGATACCGAGGAACATCGACATACGGCTGCATATATAGCCAGCATTATCAAGGAAGTTTTGGAAGAAGTTGGAGCATCAAGAGTAATTTCTATTGTTAGTGATAACGCCGCCAACATGAAGAGCTCATGGAACTTGATAACAGCAGAATATCCAAACATCTCTGTGTATGGGTGTGTGGCCCACATTTACAACTTACTTGTTCAGGACATATTGAGATTAAAATCTTTTGACGAACTACATAATACTGCAAAGTCAATTGTGAATACCATTCGTAACTCACATATACTAAATTCGATGTTCAGTAAGTTTCAAAATCAAAATGATGAAATGGACGTTGAGTCAAATATAAAATCAAGAACTGCATTGAAGCTACCAGTTAGTACTCGCTGGGGTTCCATTGTTGCTTGTCTGAAGAGTTTATTAGATAATAAGCATATTTTGCAAAGAATTGCTATTTCTTCAGAGGGGTCGAGAATCATAAATAAACAGTTGATGTCAAAACTTTTGGACAACGAAGTCTTTTGGATCCGAGTCGATTTAGTTTATAACTTACTCGAGCCAATTAAAAAATGGATTACGATATTAGAATCAGACACCTCATATATAATGTTAGTCGTTCCTTCTTTTTTTGAATTGGAGGCCTGGTTTAAAGAAAAACTACCTCATTTGCCAGGGACCAAAGCTGAGGAGGCACAAATTTTGAAATTCTTAAAAGACACAAAAGCTATGGCAGTAACAGAGCTTCACCTTGCCGCACATTTACTGGATCCTCGTGCCAAAGGAAAACTACTTTCTTCAGAGGAATGTGTTGATGCTGTGGAGTTCATTTCGAATCTATCCAGGCATTTATCAGCCACATACACAGGAATTAATGATGATGTTATATCTGATTTAGCCCTATACAGGAGTAATGATGGAATATGGGTAAAATCTTTCGTTTGGTCTAGTCTAGAACCTCGCAGTGATGGAACCAAAATAAGCGAATTAACATGGTGGAAAGGCATTTGCAGCTCTACTGTTTTATCAAAAGTCGCAACAGCTATTCTACAGTGCCCTCCTACATCAGCTTCTACAGAGAGGTCTTTCTCTACATACGGTATTGTACATACAGGGAAAAGAAACAGACTAACCAATGCTAGAGCTGCTCAGCTTGTTTTTATTAAACATAATTTAAAACTTCAATCTGAAGTTGATAATAAAAAAGGTGTAGTCAATAAGGAAGATGTGAATGGGACAAACATACAAACTAGATTAAGAAATGAAAGTGAGAGTACTATTTCCACTGCTGCTACTGATAATGAAGAAGAGGAAGAAATACAAATACAAATATATTGCAGTGATGATAATGATGATGATGATATTAACATGCCGCTAAATAATAATGATGATTATATGGTAAATGAAAATGATACTGATAAAGTATCAAATAATGTTGAACTTGAACAAACCGATGATGAGATTGATGAGGAGGTTCCTCTTTCAAAATTATTCAAAAAATAGGCAAAACCTATAACTCGTATAAGCAATAAAAATATCACACCTATGTCCTATGTAGCTTTATAATATTAACAATTTGTACCTTTTTTTTATTTATGTACCTGTTTAGCTGTGAGTTTGTTTTTTTATGCATTTTTGAAAATAAAACATAATTTGTTCTATAATTTGTTTATTTTTAGTTATGAGTATGACCTAAGTATATTTTTTTATTATTTTCGTTTTTCGCCATTAGTCTTTCGAGTCTACGTACAATAATATTTAAAAAATCCTAAAAAAAACCTATTGAAAATCTATAAATAATATTAAATTTAATACCGTATAAAACCCGGTATAATACCGTTTTATACCGGGTATTATACCCAACTTTATAAAATGCCGTATTTTAACATCACTAATCGCAAGCATTGTCCAATCTTCTTATGTGTATTGAAGATTGTTATGTTGGACTTTTAAAGTAGTTGTCCTATTTTTGTCTGTAGTGCCACATATGTAGGGAAGAACAACACTACCTAATGGTGGCTCTTTATCATTCTCCTTTGGCGGAGCTGGTTTACTATGTCTTTTAATTGAACGCGTAATATCTTCAGTGCAATAGCCATTCCCTCTGAGAGCTTCGGTTAGTTTCGATGTTTCCAATGTTAGAGAATCTTGACCAGAAATCGAAAAAGCTCTGAATACTAGTGCGTTAATAACCGATTTCTTTTGTGCTGGGTGGTCATGAGAATTTGCGTTTAAGTATCTATTTGTATGCGTCGGTTTTCTATACACAGAATGTCCTAATGTACCATTTTCTTCCTTTGAACACATCTAGAAAGGGAATTGTTCCATTAGATTCAATTTCCATCGTGAATTTGATATTATGATGTTGCTGATTAAGGTGGTCCAGAAATATGAGGAGATTATCCTGTCCATGAGGCCAAACAACAAAAGTATCATCTACATATCTAAACCAGTGCTTCGGTTTTAGTGGAGCGGATGTTAGAGCAATATCCTCAAAGGCTTTCATAAAGATATTCGCTACCACAGGTGATAGAGGAGATCCCATAGCTGCTCCTGAAGTTTGTTCATAAAAAGTTTCTTGAAAAATGAAATAAGTAGATGTAAGACAAGCTTCCACTAGGTCTATTAAGTTCTCATCAAGATTATTGTTATCCAGTATGTCTGATATAATGGAAATTGAGTCGTTGACAGGAACATTTGTGTAAAATGATTCTACATCGAAACTGATCAAAATATCTTCGGGATCCAACTGGATTGTCTTGAGTTTTTCCACGAAATGTGCAGAGTTTTTAATAAAAGAATCTGTTTTTCCAGTGGATTAAGAAAATTTGAAAGACATTTACCTAGTTTGTATGTGGGCGAGTCTATTGTACGTTGTCCTTGTGTATCTTCGGAAGACGGTAAAACCTGGGAGTCTTGGAGCTGCTTGGTTTTAGTGATTTTTTCTCCGCTGGTGGTAGACAGGACGTGTTGATCAAATTGGTAATGCGTCTCTTTCTATTCTACTTGTGGGGTCTGCGTGCATAACCTTATAGGTGTTGTTGCCCAAAAGTTGAGTAATCTTTTCCACATATTCTGCTTTGTCCATGACGACTGTGGCGTTGCCTTTATCTGCTGGAAGTACCAGAATGTTTGCGTCTTCGTTTAAGGTCTTCATTGCTGTTTTTTCGGCTGCGGAGAGGTTCGACTTCGGTGGTTTTGAGTTTTTAATGATCCTCGCTGTCTCATATCTGGCTTCATCGGCTTGTTCCACTGGTAATCTTCTGATTGCTGCTTTAACAGAAGATACTATGTCTTCTACGGGAATGGTACTCGGTGCTATTGCGAAGTTTTGGCCCTTGGAAAGAACGGAAAGTTCTGCTTCGGATAACGGCTTCGATGACAGGTTGATAATTGTGTTCTGCGTAAGTTTCACTGGATTTTTTCTGTTCAGGAGGGCAATCTTGATAAGAACTTAATAGACCTAGTGGAAGCTTGTCTTACATCTACTTATTTCATTTTTCAAGGAACTTTTTATGAACAACTTCAGGGGCAGCTATGGGACCTCCTCTATCACCTGTGGTAGCGAATATTTTTATGGAAGCCTTTGAGGATATTGCTCTAACATCCGCTCCACTAAAACCGAAGCACTGGTTTAGATATGTAGATGATACTTTTGTTGTTGGGCCTCATGGACAGGATAATCTCCTCATATTTCTGGACCACCTTAATCAGCAACATCATAATATCAAATTCACGATGGAAAGTGAATCTAATGGAACAATTCTCTTTCTAGATGTGTTCAAAGGAAGGAAAATGGTACATTAGGACATTCTGTGTATAGAAAACCGACGCATACAAATAGGTATTTGAACGCAAATTCTCATCACCACCCAGCACAAAAGAAATCGGTTATTAACTGACTAGTATTCAGAGCTATTTCGATTTCTGATCAAGATTCTTTAACATCAGAAACATCGAAACTAACCGAAGCTCTCAGAGGGAATGGCTGTTGTACTGAAGATATTACGCGTTCAATTAAAAGACATAGTAAACCAACTCCGCCAAAGGAGAATGATAAAGAGCCACCATTAGGTAGTGTTGTTCTTCCCTATATACATGGCACTACAGACAAAATAGGACGATTACTTCGGCGGTCCAACATACGTACAATCTTCAATACACATAAGAAGATTGGACAATGCTTGCGATCCCCGAAAGATCTTGTACCTTTCCAAACAGAAGGAGTATATAAAATTCCTTGCTCCCGTGGAGAAGTGTATGAGTGTGGGAGAAACAGGACGCTCAACATCAACTAGACTTAAGGAACATGAACGATGTATTAAAAAGAAACAAACTGTTCAATCTGCTGTAGCTGAACACCAGCATAACACTGGCCTTTTCATAAATGTAAAGGAAACCAAGGTTCTAGCGTCGGTTCCAGGTTTTTATAAACGGAAAGTTAGAGAATCTATTGAAATATTTAAAAATACAAAAGATTTCAATCGAGATACGGGTTACGGTCTACATCATACGTGGAAATCGATCATAACACAGGGTCACGGTTCGGCGAGCACAAGTCGGGTATAAAAGCCCGCCTGAATCTCTTCGAGCTCATTCAGTGTTCAGATCTCGTGGAGTAAAGATCCCTAAAGATGCCTCGTGCAATCGAAGGCGAAACGTCGGATAGTAATTCCAATTTGATACTAATCCCAAAAACCACGATTTCTTAAGGGATCAGCGACATTTTTCGATGGAGGGAGAAACGAAAGAGGTTCCAAACTTGGCGAGATACCAAAGGTAACATTTGTGCTTACACTAATAAAATAATCATTTAGGTCAATTGGCCTTGGCAAGATCTGAGTTACAGGGTTTGATTTGTTTCTGAGGTCCTAGATAATGGACCAGGTTTCCTTTGAAACGTTTTTACACTTTGTTAAGACGTTTTTGATAGTATATTTTTTTTTTGTTGACTTGATAAGTTTAATATAAAAACTGCTATAATTAGAGATATAGTCGAAAATAAGAACGGAGTCAGTGAATTTTTTTATATACAAACTGACATCAACTTACTTCAAATTGTGAACTATGGTGTTTGGCAAGTTTAGTATTGAAGAAAGAAGTTATGCTTCAAACATATGTATTGAATAATAAATCGTCGACCTCCGTCAACAAAAATATTTGGAAGACTTGAAGTTAAACTAATTGGAAATAGAAATGTTCACAACAAAAAATATTTTTATAGAAATAAAGTCGTACTAAATGAAGACAAATGAAATATCCTTGGATATTAAGCTGCGAATCCTGTAAGCCATATTAACAGCATTGCCACCGAAACTGGAATTTCCTTTAGCTTCATTCAAGAAGTTTTAAAAAAATATGGATACAAACCATATACATTTTTAAATACTCAAAAACTTAGTGAGGAACACTGCGAAGAAGGCTGGGAATAGCGTAGGCAACAGGGATATCAGTTCGTTAACGTCTGGTGTGGTTTAATCGGAGGATATATTTTAGGGCCTATTTTTATTGACGAAAAATTAACTGGCAATTGGTTTTTGGAACTTTTGCAAACAGAAATTACAAAGTGTATTGATAATCTTCCAATTAATGTTGCTACAAATAGTGTGGCAGCAAGATGGGCCCACCTCATAATATTCGAGCTGCGAAAGAATACCTTACAAGAGAATATTTCCAAGGATGGATAGGAAATTGAGGAACTGCTATATTTTGGCCCGCAAATAGTCCGGATCTTACCATAATGGATTTCTTTTTTTGGGGGTACCTAAAAGATCTAGTGCAGCAAACTCCATGTCATAATATAGAAGAATTAAAAGTTAGAATAAGTCACTTAACCATGCTATTGCGATATTCAAAAAATACGTCGACAATAATGGTGGCCACGTTAAACAGTATTTTTAGAGCTTTCAATTTTGTATTTGTTTTGCGTTCTTTACTTGTTTAAAGCATCACTTTGAAGTTATGCCTATTTAATTGTTTTGCTGTACAAGCTGATAGGTAAAAGGTTTAATATATTAATAATATTGTAATTATTTTTGAACATATTTCAAAAAGTAAGAAAATAAAATATAAAGTGTATTACATCAGTGAAACCAGAAAAAAATGAGCTATCCGAAGAATGAAAAATATACTCAGGGTCCATTTAAAAAAATGTTAAGTTGAGGCCATAATTTTTTTGGACGCCTCAAAAAACTTGGAAAGTAGACCTATAACTTATTTTTTGTTCAACTCGATAAGTTAAAATAATAACCCTATATATTGTGTATCAGTTTAGGATTCCGAGTATAATTAAAAAACCGAATAATATACTGGATTTTTCATTACAAAACGGTTTTTTTTTACATTTTGTGCTTCTTTGGGAAACCAGGTAAGGGATAGATTTGGGTTTAAGCACGTAATGTTTCACCGCTTTTACATCAAATGTCGCGAGTTCAAGTGATTTCTACCCAAAAAAAAACTAAAATTATAAAAAAAGGCGTTTTTTATTTTTTGTTACAAGAATAAAAAGTATTCTTAGAGTATAAAGAAAGACAAAAAAACCATAATCAGTATAAATTCATTGTTCCGAGACGAGTCCAGTTTCTTCTGCAGATAAACTCTGAAAGGAAAATAAAAAGGTTAGAAAATTACTAAAGCAACTTAGGAAACCATAAATACTTCTTGAGATTAGATCTTGTACAGGATAATTAACGAGAATTTTTCCAGGCGACAGAAACATTTACGGCTTAATTATGAATGTTAAAAATCTGAACATTTGGCCCTATACTATTGTCGATAGGGGTCATCTAACTAAAATATTTTTAAGATGGCAGTACTTCTGGTTATACCTGAATGAAATGTCAACTTGCTAACTTTGCTCTGTATATTATTGCATATCTGAATTGTACGTAAAATTCTAAGAATTTTTTATATTTAAAGTTTTGACGTATCTCTCATTTTTGTCGAGATAATGGCGGTTGAAATCTGTTCGATGGCCCCTATCGACAATGGTACAGGGCCAAATTTTCAGATTTTTGACATCTATAGTTTGGCTATAATTAAGCAGTTCCGGAACATTTGCCCAACCCCGTATATCATAAACCAAGATAGCCATTCTATGTATTTTTTTACCGTATGATCTAAAAATGTAAAAATGTTTTGATATAAATGTTTCCACCATCTGGAAAATGGCCTTAGTCCATTCTCATTAGATCATCTTATAAAAATGGAATTACTTTTATATCTCAACTGTGCTCAACCAATCGTGACCCATAAGTTTCCACGTGGATCCTACAAACAAGATTACTAAATACATTTTTCGACTCAACAAAGCGTAGAGGGTAATTCGGCGTAAAGTGAACCCACCGACCTTTAACAGCTTAAACGAGCATTAAAAAAAATTCAAGATTTATTGTTATATGAACGTATTTTTTCTGAAGGATTTAAAAATGGTTTTTAAAAATTAATTTGATTTTTAGTAAGAACGGTACGACAGAAAAAGTGATTTTTTTAAATGGATCTACGTCTCACTATATATTTAAAACATTTATCCCGTTTCAAATATACAGAGTGACCAATAAAGTACGCATCATCTGAGACTTCTTTCATAACTGACCTTGGTAAAATTTGAGTTTACAGTAAACACCTGCTTAAAAAATAATGCAAAGTGATAATAAAAAAGTTAGTCACGCAATTTGTATTACCTGTCAGATTTGACATTTAAAAAAAATGTAAAAACTACCTCTCCTCTGAAATGTTTGAAAAATGACAACGAAAAATTATATTTGTTTTTTGATTCATTGATATCCAAATTTTGGCTCTTATCGGTTGATTTTTTACTTCCTTCATAAAGGGAGGTGTATTGTAATCCTGAAAAAATCACCATCCCAGGTTTTTATAGATCTTTACGGTTCAGGGTCCCTAGATGCCAAAAAACATGTTTGTTTGCGGCATAACTAAAAAGCTACTTATTTGATTGACATCGAATTTTGGTCAAATATTAAGGGTCATACATTCCTAGCCAGTATAACGACTGATACCCCTTCACGATGTTCTTGAATAATATGTCATTTTTCTTGCACTTTGTAGTTTACAACTTTTCCCTTTATTGAAACATATCTAGAACCCAAAAAACGTCACTACTCTTAGAAGTTAATTACTGAACTGAAGAATAACAGCTGAGTCGCACTATGATGCCAATTGCGCCGTGCATTGCCTATAAATTCAACCTCAGACAAGTTTTAGAAAACAGAGAACGTTAAATAGTACACTCACAGGCAAAATAATAGATCCACGCAAATTTTTGACGAATTTCAATTCCAAATAACTTTTTTATTTAATGCAGGATTTTAATGAATCTGAAGAAGGATCAACTAATCGAGAATCACCCAAATTTTAAACATTTAAAAAAAAATAGACCACCGTATATAATATACAAGTCTAAACAAAAAGTCGTTATTTACCATAAGTTTAAGAGGCTCTGTCAAGTGGAGTAATAGTAAATTAGTCCAAATGAAGCTTTGGTTTTAAAGTCGCATCTATTCTAACCATATTTGTTTTTGGTTTACCTTGATATCTTTATTTTTCTGGAATATATGGATTTTTTAACAAAGCATTGCAATTTTTATCAATTTTTCGGTACGAGTTCAGTTTTACAGTTTTAGTCGCAAATAAGATTTTTAAAAAGAAACAAATATTTTTAACACAATTTAATTAATGTTCTATAAAAATATTATAAAACTTAAAGTATTAAACACGAAGCACAAATATTATACGAGCAAATTAATTAAAAAAACAATAACAATTAACAATAACAATAACAAATAAACCAGTAGCGCGTGTTTCCTCCACGAGCTCGAATGACAGCCTCTATACGCCTTGGCATACCTTCAATTAGGTTCCGTATAAAAACTTGATCATTTTGCTGCCATTCTTCAATGAGAACATCACTAAGTTCTTGCAAATTGGCTGTAGCAGGTACCCGAGCCCGTAGTGTTCTGGCCAGTCTATCCCAGATGTGTTCGATCAGGTTCAGGTCGAGACTACGGGGGGGCCAATTCATTTTTGTAATTTCTACCAGTTCTAAATATTCGCTTAGGACTCTCGCAACATGCGGTCGAGCGTTATCATGCACTAGCATGAAATCGTCTCCTACAAATGGAACAAAGGGGACAACATGTGGTTCTAAAATATCTTGTATATATCTGTCTGCTGTCATTGCTCCGCCATCGACCATTACCGTCGAACTGAACACCACCCCACACTATAATGGAGCCTCCGCCATAGCTTACCCTAGACGAAAAATGGTTTTGCTCAAAACGTTCTCTTGTTCTTCTGTAGATTCTTTCACGACCATCCGTTGAGTTTAAACAAAATCTGGATTCGTCGGTGAATAGAACCTTTTTCCATTCATCAGGGCCCCAATTTTGATGTTCCCTAACAAATCCAAGCCGTGCAACCCTATGATTTCTCAGCAACTCGGGAACAGTTGCAGGTCTCCTTGCATGTAATCCATTATCAGACAACCTCCTTCTTATCGTTCTTTCACTTACTTGAACCTGTCGTACGTACTCCAATCTGTTTTTAACCTCCACAGAAGTTATTCTTCGGTTACGTAAAACACTTAGGGTAATAAAACGATCATCTCGTTCATTCGCACATCTCTTCCTACCACAGTGAGTTCTTCTGCTGTACTCTCCATGCTGATTAAACCGATTTACAGCCCTTTGTACTTTACTTCTTGTGACATTTAAATCTCTTGCCACGTAACACTGTGATCGTCCATCTTGGATTAAAGCAATTGCTTTGGCATCATCAGTCGGAGACATATCCATTTTAAAGATTAAGAAGTAGCCTCACGAAAAAACACATTTATTTAAAAAAAATAATTTGATTACTTTTGAAAGTCATAAATGACATTTCCAGGTATGGCGTTATTTCACGAAACTGTCACAGCCACCTTGATTTATACCTTAGTTCACCTTAGTTGTTCGCCCAAAAGGTTAATAAAAATTGCAACATTTTTTTTAAAAATTCATATATTCCAGAAAAATAAAGATATCGATGTGAACCAAAAACAAAAATGGTGAGAATAGATGCGACTGTAAAACCAAAACTTCATTTAGACCAATTTACTTATTACTCCACTCCATAGAGCCTCTTAAACTTATTGTAGAAAACGACTTTTTGTTTAGTCCTGTATATTATATACGTTGGTCTATTTTTTTAAAAATGTTTAACATATGGGCGATTCTCAATTAGTTCATCTAAAATATTCTTCAAAATTCATTAAAAATTTGCGTGGATCGATTATTTTGCCTGTGAGTGTATTTTATTGTCGGTTTAAAAATCTTTTGCAACCGAATTTTTTGATGTTCACGTTATCGAGCAATCTGCTGTTCGAGTTGTAAGATACTCAATACAAAAAAAAATTGTTCACAATACCGCGTTAATCACATAAATGAAAATTTACGTTACCGAACTTGTACTGTATATCAAAAAGTGGGCCAATCAAAAGGAACCAAGGCCGATATTTCATATATCGTTCGCTTTAAAAAAAATGCTCGGACCCGTCGATTTTCATTTGCCATATCATCAGCCTTGTCACTTCAACCTTCTCGCGCAGGTGAGCTCCAACCTCAAAATCTTAAATAGGAATGGGGGTCGGCTGACACCTCATTTTAAAGGTATTTAAATTCTCTTTTTAAAGCATCTTAGTTTGAGAAAATAACGGAAGAACAATGAAAAGAAAAGAAAAATTTCTCATTGTTATTGCTCGATGAAGGCAATGTTGAAACATGTTGATTTTTATCTAGAAGAAGAAGTCTTTTATGCATAATAACTCATATAACTCTGTCACTTCAATCCTTAAATTAAATGGGATTCACTTTTAATGGTCATCAAATTCTCTTTTCAACAGATCCAACATAAAAAAAGGAAACGTTTTTTACATTTCTCATTACATTTATCACTCAAAAAAAAGTTAATCTAAATTCCAATTTTATCGTTTGAAGAAAAAAGTAGTAAGTACTAGTCTTTTTGCTATTAATCAAATCTTAATAATTTTTTTGTGCTAAATTTATCTCAAAAATGTATAAATATTGCAGTTGTTTACCTTCCTTAGAATTGGAGGCTAAATGCTCTTTACATTTAATATCTCGTAGGGTTTTGTCTGTGATTATTTATAACTTTATTTTGATCTAAAGTGGTTTATTCTACTGCAGAAAGAGGGTTTCCAAGGAGATTTTTCAAACTGTTCTCCGTTTTGTAGGCTACTCTAAAACCTACGTGTTTAAATACTTTTTCTAGACCTCTCGTATATCTGGGATCATATGGGATTACTATATGTCTATTTAGACATAAGCATAAGAAAATGTTAAAAGATGCCACTACTCTTTAAGCACCTGAGGCTCCCAATCATTCAGTAATCATATGATCCCAGATATAGAGAGGTCTAGAAAAAGTATTTAAAAACGTAGTTTTTTTGAGTAGCCTACAAAACGGAGAACAGTTTGAAAAATCTCCTTGGAAACCCTAAAGACAAAGTCGACTTGAAGGAGAGGAGTGGCATCTATGAAATTAGCTGTAATGAGTGCGATCTAAAATATGTTGGGCAAACTACACGCTCCATAAACATTCGTTTTAAAGAACACATGGCACATTTAAGATACGGAAGAACAGAAAAGTCAAGCGTTGCCCAACATGCTTTAGAAAACAATCACCAAATAGGAATAAATAATATTAATTGATTAAAAATGTATCTAATAACAGATTATTAGATGCATTTGAGAGTATAGAAATAGTTAAATGTGGTAAGAAGGTACTAAATAAAGACAGAGGGCCTATTCCCTATAGTCCCCTCTATTGTTTACTTGACAACGGTGCAGTCGGGCGCAATCAAGTGTGACCACATTTACCTACAAATAGTCTCGGTTAGGATAAGTTACTTTAGTTTATATCATCTGCTGATGATGCTAACTTGGTTAGCGAAACGCGCGTCCAGAACGTAACAAGTTGTGGTGTAGTGTGGTTAGAACTCTTGTATTTTGTTATATAAGAGGTATTTTGCAAATCTATTTTGTACTCTTTCGATTCTGTCAATGTGACTCTGATATGAAGGACTCCATATTGCAGAACAGTATTCCAAAACGCTCCTAACCAATGAGTTATAAAGACACCCAATTGCTTTGGTATCAGTCACATGCTTTGTATGTCGTTTTATAAAGCCCAGCAATGTAAAACCCTTAAGTACAATGCTATCAATATGCAGATTAAAAGTTAAATTTTCATCAAAAATAACACCCAGATCGGTGAAAGAAGTAACAACTTCAAGATGTACATGATCTATGAGGTAAGGGAAGTGCATGGGATTAATACGTTTATGGAAATGCAGCACTTTACATTCAGAACTGTTAAGATGCAGATAATTAGTTTGGCACCATTTGACGAGCCTTTCAATGTCAGACTGCAGTGGATTATAGTCAGAGGAAACCGGTGAAAAGAATTTTAAGTCATCTGCATATAATAGACATTTAGACATTTTAAAGACTATATCATTTAAAAAAAGTAAAAATAAAATTGGTTCAACATGTGAACTCTGCGGAACACCTAACGTTACAACGACCTCCCTGAAAGCTGAGCCAGATAAGTTGACCTGCTGACGACGATCAAACAAATATGATCTGATCCACTCCAGATAGTTTCCACAAAAACCAATTTGCTGATATTTAATGATTCAAAGATCTCATCGGTAATAATTGCCTCAAATAACTTTGGTAGGTAAAGGAACCTAGGTTGAAGGATCTCTGAAAAATTATATACAGAGGCTGGGACAATGACTGACAATATTTTACCAATAGAATAGTGGGGATTCCATCTAGACCAGCCTTCATGGAGAGATCAAGGCCCTTTATTTTATTACAGACTTCTACCTCGGTAAAAAAATACGTTGATAGTAATTTTCCCGAACAACTTATGGGACCAATCTTGCTAAAATCCAAATTGGGGTAGTGAGAATAGCAGGAAGGACTGAAAGTGACTAGCAAAAGCATTTGCGATGTTATTTGAACCAATAAATGTTTTATGTTTTCTGCGATAAGTAATTCAGTTTGTGTGACATATGTAAGCTTTCTTAAAGGAGAGTCAAACCATTTTGGATATTTACTATCAACAACAATCTTCGTGGGGACATATCTATTAATACCCTGGAATAAAACCTCATAAAAGCGCTCAACCATTCTGTCCATGTCGATAAGAAAGACCAGTCATACTGCTTATATAAAAGATTTAAGTTGGAGAAATTTGCTTGATGAAACTGATAAACACTCACTTGATTGTAATTTTTAATTGGAGGAATTTATTTAATTTTGTACTTCACTTCAATCGCTGAATGATATGGGTCAATATTTACGAGTGGAAAATCAGAAGATAAAATTAAAACGCTTACGAAGTCATATAATAGCAAATATTAGATCTAAAATTATGTGATTGCGTAATGAGTTCTATTGTTGTAATTCAAGAAAACTCATAGACAGAATAAGAGTTTCGGAAGCCAAGGATGGTAAAGATTCTGGAACCAGGGTATAGTCCTCATAGATTCAATCCACCGAAGAAAGGTTAAAATCACCGAAAACAAAAAATGTTTGGCAGTTAAATCTATTTCTCAGTGACTTACAGGTATTACAGAGAGCCCGATAACACTCCTGGTTAGAAATAGGTGGGAAATATCCTCATCCAAGAAACAAACTGGTACCACCCGCTCGCACAAGAATTTTGAACAACAATTAAATGAAAATGACTTCGACAGACCTCTGGATTTTTGCGAGATTATGAGTGAACGAATAACTGTTAATCGCTACAATTGTCGATATTGGTCACACTCAGCATCCTAAGAAATTAAACGTCTGGATTGGAATTTATGGCGATTGTTTAATTGGACATTTTTTTCTCCCAGGAAATCTAAATGGAGAAATAGGTCTGCAATTATTAGAAGAAGCTATCGATCCTGCGTTGACAGAAATGCTTGAAAATAATAACAATTACAATGCCAATGAGTTGACGTTTCAACAAGATGGTGCACCTCCTTATTATAACCTTGCTGTTCGTGAATGTTTAAATCGGACGTATCCTGATAGGTGGATCGGCCGAAGAGGAGCAATAGAGTAGCCTGCAAGATTACCTGACTTAACCCCCTTACATTTTTTCTATGGGATCACTTAAAAAGTAGGATTTATAAAACTTGGCCACAGTCATGAATGACTTACATCAGCAGTTCATTAATGAATGTTGCGCCATTAAAGCACAAATGCTTAATAATGTCCGGGACCGTTCTGAAAAAACTCTCTGTTATTTTATGGATGCAGCAAAATTTACATCTTGTGTCTCATCTTTCTTTGTAAACCTAAACCAAACCCATACCGTAAAGCTAAGCTCAAAAAGAATATTTTTTCCAGAAAAATAATGTCATTACATAAAATTAATGTAAAGATCGATACAAATTTATAGTTTTATCAGTGTTGGCTTATTATTACTATTTGACTATCTACTTAATTTTTAAAAATTGCTAGGCTAGGAAAAGAGAATTGAGTGTCTTTTGAAATGAGTTATCATTTGACATTTAATTCCATTTAATATGTCAAGGGTTGCAGCTTACCCCGTGAGCTTGAAGTGAGTTGAAAATAAGCGAAAAAAACTTTTTTCTCGATACAACGGATCTTAACATTTCTTCGCCGACAAATGATTTTTTTCTCTTTATCGCTGTACCCTTATTTTTTCAAAAACGACTGCATTAAATTTGAAAAAATAAGATACGCTGAAAAGAGAATTTGATTACCTTTAAAATAAGGTATCACTCGACCCCTATTCCCATTTAAAATTTTGGGCTTAAAGCTCACCCCCGCGAGAGGATGGAAGTGACAAGGTTGGTGATATGGGCAAAATAAAAATCGAGGGGTCCGAGCGATTCCCTGTATATATTTGGAATGAGGGCTTTTTAGTAAAAGTTAAAAGTTATTCCATTTTAAAAAATTCTTCAGAAAAAAATCACAAAATCGCTCTCTCGAATGTCTGTTTAAGCAAAAATAAAAGATACTGGATGACCCTGCCCAATCTTCCAACACACATAAGAATAGTTGACATTATTTGTATAAAGAAGCCAAAGCAAGCCTGGCTCACGACTGGGTGAACACATTTCAAACACAAAAGCTTTTAATGAAGATCTCGCTAAATAAATTTTGTAATTGTGTTTTTCTCAGGAGGAAAAGTGAGTTATTCAAAAATTGAATGTTTCATCTCCAAATCGGTACCTCTTAAAAAGTTATCATCGATTCCCCGATTTTTTTTAAGGATATATACGCTTAGACCGTGGATACAAGAGCAACATTTTGGCACAGGTATTACCTAAACATTTTTTTCGAGAAGGGCGGTACTAAACTGACCGACTCCTTCAACTTAAAAAAGGCTTAAATACTACAATATTAAGTTTGTAAAAATTTGAATATTTATAGCAAAAATAAAGTATTTATTTTTTAAATTCGAATAACGAAAATTCATTTAGACCATTAGCAACGAAGAATTTTGCCTCAAGCGAAAAGCAGAGCGACAACATCTTGAAACAACACTGAGGATTTATGCTTAAGGTAAATAAAAAAAATATATACCCTTGAGGCGTTAGTGGAGAGTCCTAAATTTTTCCATTGGGTCGGACCCTTCAATAAGTTTTTGGTGGACGTCGCTCAAAGCCTTTAAATAAAACAAAAATATAGCTAGCACTGGATTAACAAAAAAAAAACAGAACATATATTACACTTATGGCTCCCTTTACCAAAAGAATAGTAACTAAATCAGCATTTTGTCTATAGTATAGGTAGGTATTAGTGACGTTTTTCTGCATGCAAAATTCGCTCTTATAGACCACGAAAATATTGCATGCAAGGTTTGTTCCAACAAAGAATCCCTGACTGACATGTTTCTGACAGTTTAAAAATGCGCGTGAATGTAATATTTCGATTTCTGACCGATTGTGAACTGTTTGTTGGAACAGAAAACTGTGTCAGCGAAACCTCTTAATTGTTTGCGATTTATTAATGTTTGATTGAAAGAAAGTCAGATAAAAATTGTTCTAATTGTTTTACGTTTTTTATGAGAAATAAGCCCTCTACTCATGGTATAATAAACTGAAGGTATGATATCGCGCATCATCGAACTGCTACGTCATCGCGTGATTCACGCCAGCTGTCAGTGACCATCGGCCATATGATTTTAGTGCAGTTTCAGTTGATGTTTAAAAATGTTTGCGGATTTCTGTGTCCTTTTTTGTATTTAGTTAATTAAACAACAATAAACATGAGGTGTGCTTAAGAATGTGTACAAAGAATTTTGATGGGAATATAAGGGTTTTTACTTTTCCTAAAGACAAAACATGTTTACATGAATGAACACGCTTGTGTAAAAACGCGTTTTTATTTTTTTCTGGTTCTATTTTCAAAAATATTGGAAAACAAATTTTACATTTCCATTGTCACTTTTTCTCCTCTACAAGATTGCATCATTGAATTTCGAATCCGACGTTTCGTTTTTTCACAACCACCATCAACTTTGTTTTTTTAAATAGTCGAAAAAAATTGTTGTGTGCTTAATAAGCTCTATTTTTAATTCTAAATTCAATGACGTATCACACTTTGCATTAATATGACGTTTCGGACTCAAAAAACCATAATCAGTGATATTCGATGACGATTCCGCAAAAACGAAACGCCGGAACAAAAATCTGATTAGTTTATCTTGTCGAGAAATAAAAGTTGCTATGGTAACGCAAAATTCATTTTGATTTAGCTCTTACCGTAGACTTTAAAAAAGTGAATAATTATTTTATTTGTGTTGGTATCAGGTGTGATAATAGTATTTAAAGCGATAATATAAATAAAGTTGGTTTTTTTATTGAAGCAATTTACATCAACAACAATTATTATTAATAATGTTAATACAATAATAAAGTTCTAAAAACTTAACCTACAAAATAATAACAAATTTATGAACTTATCTAATTTAGATGTGAAGCATTGAAAACTTATTATTAATTAAATACAATTAACCATTTTTCTTATTTTCAAAAATGCCGCCCTCATTTTCTAAACATAAATAGGAACAATAAACAATTTCGTTCATTACATTTTCTAGCATTTCCGGTGTTATTTTTCGGATGGATTCTCGTACTGCGGCTTTTAATTCTTCAATATCTTGAAATGTTTGCCAATAAACGTCATTTTCCAGATATCCCCAAAGGAAAAAGTCCAGGGGTGTAAGGACTGATGACCGAGGAGGCCAGCTAGTTGGACCACGAGTAGGAATTAAATTATTTTCGAATCGATTTCTTAAATAATCCATGTTGAGTTTTGAATTGTGAGGGGGAGCCCCATCTTGTTGGAACCACATGGTATGGGTTAGGTTTAAAGGCAAGCCATCCAGTGCCTCTTCAATTTCGTTTCTTAGGAACTGACCATACCTTTCGGAATTGAGGGTTCCTCCAAAAAATAATAGTCCAATGATGCGGTTTCCCAAAATACTACACCAAACATTTATTCCAAACCGATTCTGGTGTTTGGATGTGCGGAATAGGTTTTCATTTTTTCTTGACCAATAATGTCTATTTTTTCTATTAAATAAACCATTGTTAAATAAATAAGTTTCATCGGTCCAAAGAATCTGGTGGGGAAATTGGGGATTTTCATCGCATTTTCGTGTGAACCACTCACAGAAAGTAGTTCTACGTTGTTCATCTCCAAGATGCAAAGCATGGCAGATACGGTATTGATAAGGATGGTATTTCTCTTTACGCAGGATTCTATGTGCAATGGTTTTTGGCACTTCTTGCTCTTTCTCGATGGTACGGAGTACTATATTATCATCTTTTTCTACAGCAAGCAAAACTAGCATTACTTGTTCAGGGTTTTGCTATTTTTTACGATGACGCACTGGCTTCTCAAAAGCGCCATGTTCTTTTAAGTTTGTCACTAACCTTTTGAAAATGGATCGGCCTGGTTGACGCCGTTCGGGGTATTTTTTGAAGATAACGCATTTCTGCTTGCGCGCAATTTTGATGACTTTCAATGTAACATGTAATCATATCAAATTCAACTTCATTGGAATAATGTGCCATTTTTACAATACAATATTTTAAAAAAATAAGTACTCAAATACTAACAAGAATGCAAAAGTGACAGATATCCGAGGTATTCATAGTAACCAAGCCAAACAATTGCAAATATTGTTGAATTTCAAAGCCGCCTATGAATAATTGGAAATCATTTTGTACATACTGGAGCAAACCAAATATTTATTGTTATTTATTGAACCCAAACAGATAGATGAAAAATAAATTTCTTGTTTCCATAGCAACTTTTTCTTCTCGACAATTTTATTCATATTACTGCTTTAAATACTATTATCACACCTGCTACCAACACAAATAAAATAATTATTATTTTTTTTAAAGTCTACGGTAAGAGCTAGATCAAAATAAATTCTGCGTTACCATAGCAACTTTTTCTTCTCGACAAGATAAACTAATCAGATTTTTGTTCCGGCGTTTCGTTTTTGCGGAATCATCATCGAATATCACTGACGATGGTTTTTCGAGTCCGAAACGTCGAATAAATGCAAAGTGCGATATGTCATTGAATTTAGAATTAAAAATAGAACTTATTAAGCACACAACAATTTTTTCGACTATTTAAAAAAATAAAGTTGATGGTGGTTGTGAAGAAACGAAACGTCGGATTCGACAATGATGCCATCTTGTAGAGGAGAAAAAGTGACAATGAAAATATAAAATTTGTTCCAATATTTTTGAAAATAGAACCAGAAAAAAATAAAAACGAAATCGCGAGTTTTCGGTTTTTTCTTAATTTTTTCGGGAGTACCTGTATATATATATACAGGGTGTCCCTATAGTGCGTTCTCGGTTGATATCCTGATAACGGGTAGCGATATAAAAAAAGTTCAAATACAAAAGTTGTAGAACAATACGGGCTACATAACCTAAAATTATTTTCATTTATACAAGGTATCTCAAAAATCTATAGCGAAGCAAAGTTGTGGTTTTTCTTATGGGACACGCTGTATATTTTTGCATATTTAGATTCTGCTCGTGATTCTACACATTTTTTGTATAACATGTCCTATGTCTAAATCTGATAGTTTTTCTAATATCCGCCATTTTGTAAAAAATTATGAATTGCAGTGCCTTTTTTCAAACGACGTGGGCCGTTGGCTTTTTGATATAGGATTATGATTTTTGGCAGGAACATTAACAAAAGTATGGGTTGACTTTCAATGTGAACAAAATTTGTCGGAGTTGTACAGGGGGTCCTAGATAAGTAGGAGATATTAAAAAAATTAAAAACATCATATCTTCATTTTTTTAAATGGATTGTATAGTATTTTAATATTTTAGACTATTCGTGACCCAAAATCTTTCGTTATAAATATGTCCTATACTTATTTGTCATAATTTCCGAGATTTTGACATTTTTATATTTATTATTTGGTTTTCAATGGCAATCGCCTTAGAATTTGCTTTATTATCAAATTTTCTAATTATAATACACTACAAGTGACGCAAAATTAAAAATTCAGCTCGTAATATTGTCCTAAGAATTGCGACCTAGAGAAGAATTGATTAACATGATTTATGTTTTGGGCGCAAGTGATCAAAATTGTTTTTTAGCAAGTAGAGTTTATGCACAACGGTTTAGCAATGCCGAACGTCATCCTCATGAGGTATCATTTGTCAGACTCAAAGAACGATATGAAAGAACTGGATGTGTCGATTACGAACAAAAATTGGAAAGGCAGAAAAGAGCCGCAAATGAAACTGAATATCTTGTTATGCAACCTTTAATTGAAAATCCTCATATTTCATGTAGGCAGTTAGAAAAAGAGAGAAGTGTTTCTAAATCTACGGCAAATAGAATAATTAGAAAACATAAATTTCACCCATACCATATTCAACTGGTACAAGAGCTGGATCAAGACGATTTCAATCGAAGACTTGAATTTTATACTTCGGCATTAGCAAAAAATAGAGAAGAACTGATGATTTTTTCAATAACATTTTATTTCCTGACGAAGCGACATTTCATAAAAATGGATACGTCAACCGACATAATTTCCATTATTATAGTTCTGAAAACCCCAGATTCATTATCCCCTTGGATCACAGGTCTCTTAATGTATGGGCTGGTATAATCGGTAACCGTATCATTGGACCTTATTTTTTCGAAAATAGAGTTAATGGAGACACTTTCCTAAATTTACTATAAAACAGTTTGCAGGAGTCGATTGACGAATTACTTTTGAATCTAGTGAGGCGGATGTGGTTCCAACTAAAAGGCGCTCCGGCACATTTTAGCAGGCAGGTGAGGCAATTTTTAGACGCGAATTATGAAAATAATTGGATTGGTAGGGGAGGTTCAGTATCATGGCCGGCAAGGTCTCCGGACCTCACAAAACCAGATTTTTTCTTGTGGGGTTTTGTCAAAGAGCAAGTTTACCAAACGCCACCCACTACCATAGAGAATATGAAAATGAGAACTAGAAATGCATGTACAAATATCAATGCCGCGATGCTGAATAGAGTTAACAATTCCTTTGTGAATCGGCTACAAGTGTGTGTTGAAAGAAATGGTGGTCATATTGAACATTTAATCAAGTGATTGTAGGACTTCTTTTTCTGTTGTGTTTCTTTAATTAAAATATTTATTTACCTTTTTACATAAAGAAAAATAGTAAACTGAATTTTTAATTTTGTATTTTTTACTGTGTATTAATGTACAGAGTGATTCACCGAGATTTGCCACCCCCCTTAATTCCTTTATTTTTACTAACAGAGAAAAAGCTGAAATAGAAAAGTGTCCCTCGGATATCAACTTTGTTATTTTAAATGGAACACCCTGTATATTATTACATTTTTGGATTCCTCGAAAAATTCTATAAATTCGATAATAAAGCAAATTCTAAGGCGATTGCCATTGAAAACCAAATAATAAATACAAAAATGTCAAAATCTCGGAAACTATGATAAATAGGTATAGGACATATAGAATAGAATAGAATCTAATAGTCTAAAATATTAAAATACTATACATTCCATTTAAAAAAATGAAGATATGATGTTTTCAATTTTTTTAATTTCTCCTACTTATCTAGGACCCCCTGTACAACGCCGACAAATTTTGTTCACGTTGAAAGTCAATCCATACTTTTGTTAATGTTCCTGCCAAAAATCATAATCCTATATCAAAAAGCCAACGGCCCACGTCGTTTGAAAAAAGGCACTGCAACTCATAATTTTTTACAAAATGGCGGATATTAGAAAAACTATCAGATTTAGATATAGGACATGTTATACAAAAAATGTGTAGAATCACGAGCAGAATCTAAATATGCAAAAATATACAGGGTGTCCCCTAAGAAAAAACACAACTTGACTTCGCTACAGATTTTTGAGACACCCAGTATAAATGAAAATAATTTTAGGTTATGTAGCCCGTATTGTTCTACAACTTTTGCATTTGAACTTTTTTTATATCGCTATCCGTTATCAAGATATCAACCGAGAACGCACTATGGGGACACCCTGTATATATATATATATATATATATATATATATATATATATATATATATATATATATATATATATATATATATATGATATCTATTTCAAAAAAGACAACAATGTATGTATATTTGGAAAATGAGAAATAGTCGACATTTTTAATAAAAAAAGGGGTTTTCAACTAGAATAAGGCTCTATTTCATTGAAATTTTATTTGTTTATATAAATACATGTAATATAGGAACAAACGGCAGCTTGTGCACATAAAGGTTAAACTTGTTTAGTGTGTGTTGTTTTATTCCCTCTCATACCTGCATTTTTTTTTAATTAGACCCCCTCCCCTCAAATGGGACTTAGTGATGTCCCTGTATTTATCAAAAAACACAGATATTATAGCATTTTTTAGTTCTAACTTGCACTAAATATAAACATGTATAACAAAATAACAGTATAAAATTAAATACTGGCGGATTTTATACAATCTTAACTCTTTCTTTGGCTTGTTTTTGGTATTTTTATTAAATAAGTATATAACTACCATATCATAAGTTCTTTATTTTAATGAGCTATGTGACAATGTTTCGTTAGAAAAACATTTTTAATTAAAAACAATTGTAATATAATATCTAAACGCTAAAAACGACATGCATCTCCCTAAGCAAATTAAAAATCTACGCACGCAATGACGTCACGGCGCGAACCGGACGCAATTGGGACCGTCTAGATATCATACCTTCCGTTTATTATATCATGGACTAAATCTGCATATAGTATAGGTATTAGTGACGTTTTTCATGCAAAATTCGCCAGCTCTAAATAGACCAAGAAAATAATACAAAGCTTGTTCAAAAAAAAAAAATCCATGACCAGTTTCTGACAGTATTGTTGGAACAGAAAGCACCTACAGTTTAGTCGATAACGCACTGTGGTCCTTTTTAGCCATCTGTGCGTGCAAAAGTCATAAATTTTAGGTGATACGATTTCACTGCAATATTGTTTTTTAAATATACAGATAACCAGGCAATCCAAAAAATATCATATCAAAACATGCCATGACCGATTCTATAAACAAATGAGTTGCGAAGTCAAGAATTTTTTGCCTAGACGAGCCTGGCTTCGAGACAATTATTTTAGTCTTTGTATTTCAAGGTGTGATAATTTTTTTGTGAGTAAATTTTGTGACTGGTGCTTAATCTTGATTATTTTAGTTTTGTTTGTATCTTATGTTTATTAACTAGTTTATCTGTCATACGACACACTATTCGGGACCTAATCTAAAAATGTAATTGGAGGGGATTGGTTTTAATTTCATATTTGTTATGTACTTTCATATGTTAGCTACCAATACCTCATAAATTCAAGTGTCGCAACTTGCCGTAACTTTACTTATTTACAATTAATTTTGATTTCGTGCACTAGTATAGTCAAAAGCAGTGTTATCGTGCGGGTCATACGATTTATCAACGACAAACTTTTTAAGTTCGTTTTTCTTTTATTACGTGTAATCATATCCTCCGCATAAAATCCGAAAGATGAATTAGATAGACCTATGATATTTTCATATGAAAAAAGAGGATAAACGTATAAATACCAGCAGTTGCAAAAATCTTTGAGCGATGTCACTTCAAAGTCAGATTGACAAGTCAGTGACAAAATGAGTAATAGAAAACAATTTTCGGGTTTTTTGCATCCACAAGCGAAAAAAATGGTACTAAATCTAATAAAATATTACGAAAATAAAAATTCACCTGCCAATATCCAGGAGACAGTAGCCAAAGCTCTGGGAATCGGTATAAGGACTGTGCAGAAAATTGTGCATGAAAGAAAGCATAATTTACTACCGCAGAAGACGAAGAAATGTACACAAAAAAAGCCAAAGACAGAAGACTTAAGTGACAATATAAAAATGGATGTTCGTAATGCAATTTACGATTTATACACATCAAAAACTAGTATAACTCTTCAAGTTTTAAAAGAAGCTTTAAAAAAATCGAGGCATATTGGAAATTGGATTAAAATGGTTGTCAAAATTAATAAAGATGTTGAGTTTTCGATATAAAATGACTGTAATCGAAGATTTTTATGCGAGTTGCCACATATAGCAAGTCAGCGTATCCAGTTTTTAAAGAAATACACGGAACATGTTAATTCAAAATTCAGAAAAGTGGTATTTTTAGACGAGACTTTGATATTTTCTAATGGAAGTGATTCGAAATCTTGGCAGGACGAGTCTGTAAAGAGTGTCAAGAGGAAAAAGGGATGTGGGACGGGAAAATGGTTCATCATTTTGCATGCAGGTTCTTCTCCCAGGTGCAAGTTTACTGTTTTCTTCAACATCTAAAAGTATGGACTACCATGATAATATGAACTGTGAACAGGTTGAAAAGTGGTTAAAAGAACAACTGATTCCAAATTTAGATGCTCCATCTTTAATCATTCTAGACAATGCATCTTATTATTCAAGAATCTTAAATAAACAACCTACTTCATCCTGGAAGAAAAGTGATATTTATGACTGGCTAATAAAACAAAAACAAAATCCTTTACCCAATATGCTGAAGCTAGAACTTCTTTTAATGGCAAAATCTATTAAAAAACCAACAATATATGCCGTAGATGAAATATTACGGGAAAATGGACATGAGGTTTTACGACTGCCGCCATACCATTGCCATTTTAACGCAATAGAATTAATATCGGCTGGGGCAAAATCATATTACGAAAAACACGTGAACGATGGTCTTACAACAGATGAAGTGCAAATTGTTTGGCAAGATTTATTAAATTATATTACGCCGGAGTACTGGAAGAAATCTGTGGAATATACGGATAAATTAATATGGGATTGGTGGAATCGAGAACCAGTTCTAGATGTCAAAATAGCACCAATAATCATTCCGCCATGTGAGGACGACTCAGAAGTTGAGGACTTTTTAAGTGATGATGATATTTTTTAGTCTATAATATTAAAAAGTTTCTGAAGGATTATATTAGTCTTTGACGTGTAGAAATCATAAATTACATTATGAATATCCATTCCAACTATTTCCATCAATCATAAATACATACTGTATACTGTCAAGACTCACACAAATACTTTTAACACAACCCGTATCCACCAATAGTTCTACATTGTAAATATAATCAAAAAAACTAAATGATATATATAAAAAAAAACAATAAAATTCTTTAATCAGTGTATCACTTACCTTCACACCGCCAAGCAAGGCAAATAACATCTTTCTCAAGGTATGTACTGTACTATTTTAAGTAAATGTTTTAATAATTTTAGTGCGTGCCGTTATACCTAATTGTTTTTATTTTTTAACTTGCATATATACACTTTTGGTATTTAATTTTTAGATGTGCAGAAATAAATATTTTGAAAAAGCCTGAAATGGACAGGCGAAACGACACTTAAAGTTTTTTTGTTTCAATCCACGAACCTAATCCCAAGAAAGTACTTGTTATTTATATTTATATTTATATATATATATATATATATATATATATATATATATATATATATATATATATATATATATATATACAGGGTGAGTCGGGGGGATCGCCCCAACCTCCAGGAGTGTGTTCTATGAAAGATACTGATTTAAAAAAACTCATATGTTCTTATTCGATTCTCATTTGTTTTCAACTTACAGCATAAATTAGAATATAAACAAGATCTAACAAATTAACGTTTCAATCATTAGATTTCATCATATTAAATGTTCAAAAATGCCCCCATTGAGCTCTAAACATTTTCGGCTTCGTCTACGTAGGGCACCTGTTGCTCTTCTAATTGCCTCATGCCTTTCTTTAATTTCATCTGCATTATTTCTGATACGCTGAATAAGTGCTTCTCGAGTGTCCACTCTCACTTTGTACACTTCATTTTTTAACCAGCCCCATAAACAGAAATCGAGTGGAGTGAGGTCAGGAGATCTTGGAGGCCAAATAATAGGACCACCGCGACTAATCCAACGCCTTGGAAACCTCCCGTCTAAGTGTTGCTTGACTTGATGTGCGAAATGTGCTGGAGCTCCATCATGCTGGAAGTACATTTGCCTTCTGATGTTTAGGGGAACATCCTCCAGTAGTCCTTGTAATTCATTTTCGAGAAATTCACAATAGTAGTCCCCTGTGAGGCGATTTTCCAAAATAAAAGGGCGAATGACATAACTATCTATCATACCACACCATACGTTTACCGAGAACCTATGTTGAAAGTTGCTCTCGACTGTTGCATGCGGATTTTCCTCTGACCAGACATGGCAATTGCGACTATTATTAATACCGTCACGAGTAAATGTTGCTTCGTCCGTGAAAAGTATGCGCGATATAAGATGACGATTATTGTCTATCCACCGACAAAACTCCATACGTTTGGCAAAATCTTCTGGCTGTAGGTGTTGGATTTTTTGTAAGTGGTAAGGATACAAACCTTGCTCGTGGAGCGTATTTATCACTCTTTCTTGTGGAATGTCCAACTGAGCAGCCATTCTGCGTGAACTGATGGTTGCATCTTCTTCTACTAGGTCCAGAATATTTTCTACTTCTTCTAAAGTTTGTTGAGTAGCTCTTTCAGAAGTTGTGTTGGCACTGGGAAGTGTTCCGCTTTCGCATAGTTTGTTGAAAACTCTCATAAATACTTTCTTATCAGGATGACGTTGCAATGGGAATCGTTGACGGTATTCTTCAGCAGCAGCTGTAGCATTCTCATTGCAAAAACCATAAACAAATATCATATTCGCATACTCTAAGTGTGAGTAAAAATTCGGCATTTTGGAATATGTTCAACAGCTCGAATTCAAAAATGACACTGACAGGTACGAATTCAAAAATGACACTGACAGGTCATTTTTGAACATTTACTTATTTTGATTTCTAAGCACCCTATAATTATTATGTTGTATGTATGGAATTATGCTTGAAATCTTATTTTTGTTGTAAGTTGAAAACAAATGAAAATCGAATAAGAACATATGAGTTTTTTTAAATCAGTATCTTTCATAGAACACACTCCTGGAGTTTGGGGCGATCCTCCCGACTCACCCTGTAGTGTGTATATATATATATATATATATATATATATATATATATATATATATACATAGCCTGTATTTTTCGCATTCATGGCCCTTAATTTTAGACTGAAATTTGAAGAAATCGGATAAGTAGTTTTTTAGCTATGCCGCGAACAGACAGACTGACGTACAGACATACCTACAGACAGACGGAATGGAGGAATGAGAAAACATGTTTTCCAGCATCTAGGGACCTTTAAACGTAAAGATCTGAAAAAATCTCACTAGGGTAGTAATAACTAATTATCTTGTGTTTTTAACAAAAGTGCATAATATTTATGCAAAATAAAATTTGGTTGTTATCACAATAAAAAAAAAACAAGTTTTCTTAGCACAGGGTGGCCCGCATTTAAATAAATGACACTGTATAAGTGTTGAACAGAACTAGCCGTTACTTGATGGAAATTCATATTAACAAAGTAAACAAAAAACACTTGCGTAAAATTTCCACTTAATTTATTTTACAAAAAAAATGACAATTGTTTCGCCAACACTGTGGCTTCATCAGACGTTAGATGTAAACTAAAAAGAAATAAGAGTGTACCACAAATTATAGATTTTAAATACCTGAATGCGTTTTTTTACAACTGCGGATCTTATACAGTTCAAATGTTCTGGATTTACCCTTAATAAACTAATAAAGGTTCAGGTCCAATTGATCGTTTGATAACGTGTTGTTATTTTTATGTTTGTTTATTTCCATACTTTCTAGTAAATTAAGTTTTTTACTTTTTCCTTCTACATGTAAAATTTCGAAGTTCTCATCAAAAGTATGGTTTTCTTGAATTAAATGTTTGGAGTAATTGGAATTATCTTTATGCTTTCTGTAACTGAATTTATGTTCACTTATCCTTTTTTGAAATGTTCTGCCTGTTTGGCAATTTAATAAATAAAATTTTGGACAAGTTCCACAATTTAATTTGTAATTACTGTTATTGTTTTTAATGTATTTACTAAGACTGTTGTTAGTTCTAAAAGAAATATTTGCACCTTTGTTTTTAAAAAACTTAGTAATAGTTAATGTTATTTTTCCTGTATAAGTGAAAGTATGGAAATTATTATTTTCTTTGAAACTGTTAGTAGGATAAATTAACTGTAATGCCTTTTTATGTTGTTTCTTTTCTACTATTTTGTCTATAAGATTTTCATGATAACCGTTATTAACAGCTATTTGTTTTATTATATTTAATTCTTTAATATAACTTTCATTACTTAGAGGTATGTTGATCAATCTATGAACAAAACTATTAAATGCTGATATTTTGTGCGTAAAAGGATGATTAGATGTATTGTGTATTGTAATATCGGTATGAGAAGGTTTGAGGAAGATTTGAAACTCGTGTTTATTATTTCTAACAGTTATTGTTAAGTCCAAGAAATTAATTTCTCTTTGTGGTACACTCTTATTTTATTTTAGTTTACATCTAGCATCTGATGAAGCCACAGTGTTGGAGAAACAATTGTCATTATTTTTGTAAAATAAATTAAGTGAAAATTTTACGCAAGAGTTTTTTGTTTACTGTATAAGTGGTTAGATTTTTAGGTCAAGCGGGGCTCATAATTTTTGGTGATTGATAAAAAAATCTCACCTTCATTAAGTGGCTGTATAAACAGAACATTGATTGTTCCACTGATTCGCGTATTTTTGTTTTTGCGAACCAAAAAATTTCAACCAAATACATATTTAGCGAATTTTCTTATTTAGTCCCTCGGCATTTAATATATAAAATAATACTAAGTGGCCAACTTAATAATATTATATAATAAATATAATATAATAAAAAAAAACTATTTTCTTTCTCCCTGTATATTTGTAAATAGCCCATCGAGAGTGAATAGCTCGATAAAAGAATCACACAACAAACGCCAACGTTTCGGCACCTTGATGTGCCATCATCAGGTCTAGAAGAGTACAGTTATAGAAAGTCTAATAAAGGTTTTTCAGTGTCTTACAAACTCGCGATGCACCTAGGTCAATGTGTCTTTAATTTCCTTATTGGTTTTTCCCAAAATACGTTTTTTTTTGTTTTATGTGTTTTTGGGTGATGAAACGCCGTTATGGGATTTTTTTGACACTATAATACTAGCCCTGATGATGGCACAAGAAGAAACCGAAACATTGGCGTTGTAGTAATAAATAAATCCGTTAAAGATGTCAAAATTACCTTACTATTCTATTTATTTACTTACAGATATACCAAAACGTCCGACACTTAGTGATTTGGCGCAATGAGAAAGACTCAAACCGGAAATTTGATGTTGTAATGAAATATTTGGGGGACACGACAAATCTAGGGGAGTTTGATGAGGCCTCAAAATTTAAATTTATCAAGAAAGTTAAGAATTTACCTTTTTACTCAAGAACAAAAAGTGGTTGGCCCGTTGCTTGACTTTCAAGGGAGTTTCCTGTGCATTAAGGGAAACGACGAATACAAATAAGGGACGACCAAAGAAAGATTTTGAGGAGTGCAGTCGTTCTTCAAAGAAAAGAAAGGTACAAACCATTGTAAAAAAAAAACACTTCTCGAGTTGGCTATTGGCTACTGAAATGACGTTAAGACGAGAAGGTAAATGCCGAATTAATGAGGATTGTGTCTTCTTCCACAGTTGCACCAAAAAAAAAAACAAATATCCTTAAAAAAATGTCTTCCCCCGTCAAAGTTTTCAGAAAAATATCTGTTGAAAGAGCTTTGACATTTTATGTTGACACAAATTCACAAAAGCGCAATATATTGACATTCAGCAGACTAATAAAGAGCACAATGCAGATAGTTATCCGACTTACAATAGGCTTCTTGAGGGAAAGAAAATGTGCTACCCTGAGCAAATCACAAAATCAGAAGTGCCTGGAGAGGTCTTTGGTAAAACATACAATCCAGATTAGTCGCTGTTCAACAAAATGTCCTGAAGGAATACCTTGAAGAATATGACCCAAATGAAATTAATATTGTATTTAAGTGGGAGTGTGATGGTGCATCGGGCCAAAACCGATACATACAACGGACGATGCGTCTTTATATCTGATTTCTCTAGTTTCCCTTCGAATGACAGCTGTATCAAAAATTGACAACAAGGAGTTGATTCTGTGGAATAATCCCGTGCAGTCATCAACGTCCCATCAAAATTCTATTTCATAGAGAAACGTCCGATTTCGTCAAGCTGCAAGTTGAATTAAAATTGAAATTAAAGAAACACAATATACATTTAGTTCAGTTTTTTATTTAACAATGATCGATGGAAAACGTGTAGCACGCTTTGTAATGCAATGCAAAATTATCATATTTGTGAGCATCGTCTAAAATAACGAATAATCTAGATACAGTACGCGCGAGGCCTATAAATCAACATTCCCTGATCCTGGGGATGTCAATACTACATGTGTGGATAAAATGTCTAGAATGTGTTTTACATATCGCATATAGAATTGATATAAAAAGCTGGAGAATCGGAAAGGACAAAAGACGGTAACCGAGGCAAGAAAAAAAGAAGTCCAAGAAAACCTTCGACAAAAAATGGGCCTTCTACTCGACTTGCCCAAGCAAGGCTATGGCAACAGTAACATGGATAATGTGGCTAGGAGCTTCTTCCAAAATTGTGAATTGAAAGACTAGGTACAATCGTTCGCACAATTTGTTTTGGATTTGTAATAAACATCGAAGCTTTTGAACGTTTTGCTGCAGAGACGGCTAGTCTATATGTTCAGGAGTATCGCTGGTTCTATATGCCTCAGACTATTCACAAACTTCTAATACATGGAAACCTCATTATATAGGAGGCAATCCAATAGGCCGATTATCGGAAGAAGCCCAGGAGGCAAGAAACAAAGATGTCAAAAATTTCCGAGGGTTTCATTCTCGCAAATTTTCCCGAAAGGAAAACATAGAAGACATGGTTCATTTTCTTTTGGTGTCTTCTGACCCTCTTGTATTCAGCATGCGGAGAGTAAAACCGAAGTGGGCTACCACACTTCGGTGTGTGTTTTGGGTTTACTAGAGGCATCAGTAGATTAGTATTGTATTTTGTTAAAAAAATGATTGTTGCAAAAAATGTTTTCATATGTTAAAAATTAATTATAATTTTGTTTAACCTATATTGTGATTCTATCATTAGTTTGTATTTAAATTAGCACTATTTGTTCTAAAAAAAGTACTAGTGACACTTCATTACAATTATATTAAAAAAAAAAAAAACGTAATTTGAGTATTGTTTGATTTGTGTTGGCGCCTCGGCTCATCCCTTTGGAGATTCTAGCTGTCAAATACATGTGCAAATACAGTTGTGTTTATTATATTGTTCATATAAAATCATTTGGCACACGTTCACAACAAGATTAAAGTGCAAACTACTTTTGCACGCACAGATTGCTAAAAACGACCACTGTGTAACGCCATGCTGGGTTCGAGAAAGTGCCCTTAATTGTTTGTGTTTTATATGTTATTAAAACCCAGCCATGATCAAGTCCATGTGCCTTTAAAGGACCCGCAGAATTCTTTCGAAAATTGTATGAAATGATGAGAAAATGTAGGAAAAGTCCTTCTGATTAAATGTTCTTATGGGAATAACCTAGATCTATGATTAATTTTTGATATATGAGGGTCTAAAGTTAAGAAAACTTCCCTCTTAATTTTTCCTTGTAACTGATTTTGTCCTACTTTCTAAAGAGAAGTATGTAAGTCAAAATATTAAGCAATAGAAGCTCTTATAAAATATTACATTTCTTAAATTAAAGTTTTTGAAATGTAGAGCGAAAAATTTTAAATTTAAATAAAATTCACAGGGAGGGCCTACATATTTATAAATTGTTTTCATTTAAAAATCCATCCTGTATAATTTTACACAGAGTTATACGGTTTTTATTTCATGTTCTTGACAAACATGCAAGCACTTAATATATTAACACATTTGAAGGTCAATTTAACAATACATTTTCATTTTTTTCCTTTAGTCCTAACATTGGAACCTATGGTGGAAGATAGATCAAAATGCAACCACACTACACTACAATTTGTTACGTTCTGGACGCGCGTTTCGCTAACCAAGTTAGCATCATCAGCAGATGATATAGACTCATATTATCATCATGATTATATCATCTCCTGATAATGCTAACTTGGTTAGCGAAACGCGCGTCCAGAGCGTAACAAGTTGTGGTGTAGTGTTGTTAGAACTCTTGCATTTTGTTCTGTACCTTTGTTTTATATGTTGCATTGCAACAAAACATACACGATTTTATAAATGAAACAAGATGGTCTCCCCTAAAATATCTATAGTTTTATCCTTATATTATTTTAGTTTTAGTGCATGCAAAGCATTCAACCAAGTCACTTCTTTATATATTATTATTTAATCTACTTACTTCATGCTCAAGCAATAAACTAAAACCAAATTTAGGCAATACTCAGGCAAACAATCAATAATATTTTTTAAAAGTGTTTTCACACTTTCCAGCTTTGGAAACTTCCTGGGCACAGAAATAAAACAGTTTGGGAAACTTTCTTTTTGAAATTTGAAACGGAAATTTTCCAGGAATGTTCTCCAAAATTCCCACCGACATTTTTTAAATTTGGAGCTGGTTTAGTACCATATGACAGTGTGTTTTAGAGTAGATATCTATCAAAAAGCCAACTTTTAATCCCTTTTGTGATTAATTAATTTTGATCTGTTTATTTTCATATTGGACCTAATTATTGTTTTTGTTAATTAAACAAATAAATAAATGTACATAATCCACATCCAGTGTGTTTTGTTATACCTTTGCAGTTTTATTAGGACCGAATGGTAAATATTTCAAATTCATGTACCTACATTAGGTTTTTCGTTTTTTTTTCGAGCACTGGTTTTTTTTAGCTAGTTTTTATTTGTTATTTTTGAAAAGTGAAGGAAAATACATGAAAAGTAATTATAACAAAATATAAAATATTGGACTCTTGCTAACTATTAGTCCCAGAGATTTGGAAATTTGAAATATGTGTTAGAATGATTACCTTTTTTCTTTTTATAATGACTTCAACACACAAAAACTAATGAATGAACCGCTTTTTTTTTTAATTTACAACCAGGTTCGATATCTTTACCTTCAATGACATCCGAGATATTTGACAAAAATTCATCATTTGCAATTAAAAAAAAATGGTTTCGTAGATAACAATTTGTAAAAAACCAAAACAGCGTCAAAGCTTTGATACGGGGGGGTGGGGGTTGTCCGTATTCAGCCTAAAATTAACTTTCAAATGATGTATCACAAGTTAACTTTTGTTTTCAAAATGTCCGCTGGACCGCCATTTTTTGAAAATTCAACATCGCCGGTTTATACAAAAAAAAAATACAGTCACTATTTATAAAATACTTGTTTTAGACAGTACAAAATAAACTTATTTCTTCATTTTTTATAGCTTTTCTACTTAAAAATAGTTTTGTTGACTAAAATATTTTTTTTTGTTTGATTCATATCTTGATGCAAGCCATTTACTGCAATATTTTTAATGGCACCTTGTATATTTTTCTCACAGTCATTTTGGACGTAAAGTTACCTTTTTAATCGTCAATCGGTTTAGGAAGGTCGGCCAAGAAATCTCTTTAAACCAGTGGTGTCCCGTCGTTCTTTAAATAATATGGCACTCCTTTTTGACTATACGCACTTCAGATAATTAAAAAATGTAACTATGCTTAATGAACCTTTATCTATATTTGTCTGTTTTCTTTCGTGTGCCGCACTTCTATATCTCTTTTGTGTTGCAAAAACGGCGAACTTTTTAAAATGATTTAATTTTGATTTTTTTTTAATCGATTTACCTATAAATATATTTTTTCTTCAGTTCTGTTATTAACGGTTCCCGGGCTACTGCCTACGTCCACTATTATTGGACCACCTAGTATAGTGATACACGATTTACAAGTCCAGATTTTACAAGGGCAGCCAGCATCAGACCCCGTGAACGAGATTTATCAAAATTTTAATTTGTGCAGTTCGACTTTGGGCTACTCGCGTATGCCAAAAGTGGCCGTCTGTCTCCGTTTCTCATATTACTTTATACAGGAGCCGTCATTGTGAAGTACTATACAGGGCGTTTCCTAATTGCGTGCTGATGTTAAAGGGGGTGTTGTCCTAAAAGTCTTAATTTTTGAGATACAGAATGGTAAAGTTTAAAAAGAAAGCAAAGCTATTGTAGATAACTGCATGAAATTTGATACACGTCTTCTATGCATTAAGGAGCATACGGATTTACCCAGGTTAATTACATATGCACGCCACTGGTAGAAATTTCAAAAATTGATTGTTAATAAAAATGCCCTTTTATGCATAAAAGACGTGTATCAAATTTCACACAGTTATTTATCTATAATAGCATCAGCATTAGGATTTAAAAAAAAAAATGTTTTTTTAAAACCCTGTATCTCCAAAGTTAAGACTTTTAGGTTCATATTAAAGTTTTTCCTTAAAAAGGTCCAAGAATCAACCCCCTTTAACATTAGCACGCAATTAGGAAACGCCCTGTATAGTACTTCACAATGACGCCCCCTGTACAAAGTAATATGACAGACGGAGACAAACGGTCATTTTTGGTATACCCGAATAGCCCAAAGTTGAACTTTATAAGTTAAAATTTTGTTCACTGGAATCAGTGCTGGCTCCCCTACTATAACTACATTGATGTGTTAATTTTGGAAAAATATGAGTTGTGTAGTTTTTCAAATATTAATTGCAATATTAGATATTTTTGACACTCGGTATTGAACAGAAAATTAATTATTTTGAAGCAGTTTATTGACAGCTACTTTATGAACAATTTTACAAAATATATGAAAAAAACTAAGCCATTTTGGAGGTCGACGGCTGTGATTCTAATGGTTGGATTCCTTCTAAATCGTTATCTTCCTCTGAAAATGATGAGGTTTCGTCGTCACTACTCGAAGATCCCAGTGAGATAACTAAATCATCAATAACCGTTTCAATTTTGCCATCTACTTCCCAGTATTTATCTTCAATAGAACAAACATGTTTAACATACGATTTCCAATTTTCAGCCGATATTGAGTCAATCGCTTCTAATGCTATTTTATTTAAACCTTTAATTGAAAGTTCACCGGTGTTGCGCTGTTTCAATATTATATAATTTTCGTAAAAGAATATAATGATTTACTGTATCAAATGCCTTACACAGATCCAAGGATGGTAAACAGCATTTTTAATTCTCATCAACTTTAATTTGAATACCTGTAATGACATCCATAACAGCTATTTCCGCATCCCTGAATCTGCGAAAGCTATATTGTTTATATTATTTTATTCCCTAACACTGCGAGTTGGCTATTTAACAATTTGGTTAAGTTTTTGAACATTAAAGTGCCATCCCAGTTACGTTGTATAGAGTTCACTGCTTAAAACTGCCATAAAAAGTAGGTTTCGTATTGAAAGAAAGGGAAAATATAGAAAATTCTATTGGTTCTATCGTTCATCCATCGATTTTGTTACTCTATACCTCCAAAGGGGATAGTTTCCGTCAATTTTCCAGGGAAAGTTTTCCAAATTATTTTAAAGGAAAGTTTCCAACAATTTTCGGCCAGTGAGAATTTTGCCAATCACTAGAAATCAAAATACCTTAAAATATTTGACAGTCTTGACTCTTAGCTCCAAAGTGGCGTCCTCATCACATATTATAAGCGTATGTTGGTGCTGTTGGAATGCAGATACAGTCCACATATGATTCACCCCTTCTTCTATAGCTTTGTAAAGTGCAAAAGCTTTATGAGAGCCAGTTATTAATATCATAACCTAAAATAAAAATATATAGCTTGCATACTTATATATGTATGGTATAATGGTTTCATCCCTGTATTACTTAGTTTACCAAAATGTTGCGATAGGGTATTACACAACACACATGATTTCAAAAAAACAATTATTTTTAACTGAAAAAATGACGTGAGATAAGGAATCACGGTGCTTGATTTTTGACAGTGTCAAATTGAAGTTACCTTACGACGTTTCGCCTAGGATTGCAAGAGGCATCTTCAGGCTTTATAGAAACGCACCTATATGAACATTTTCTCCCACAATCTTTTCTCTACAATTAATTGTAGAGATACCATTAGCAATTAGATAACTACTTATGGTTTTGGTCGTCGTGGTTTTATTTAAATTACCTACATAGCACCATACTCTTTTATCTGCTGCAGCGGTTTTTAAAACCTTTGGGTATACCGGGTATCAACGACTCTATTAGACAGACCATAACTTTTAATGTATCAAAACGAAATTTCGTATAGGTAAATGGTATATAAAGACGAGAGTTTTTCAGTTTCCGGTCACTTCCGGTTTCACCGGAAATGACTCCAGTTTCGATTTTTTAAATGGAACTCTTTGTATATTTTTATATTTTTGGATTCCTGAGACAATTCTGAATCAGAATGTGACATTTTAAAAACTTTTTACGTCTACTTGATTTTTTTATAGCCATTTTCAAAATTGCATCTAGGTGACCATGACTGAACGCAAATTACCTGAAATGATGACAGAATAATACAATCACTAACACAATAACCTTTTTTTTTTAAATGGCGGCCCTTTTTAGACAAGCACTTTTTGAAAAGAGGATTTTTCTGTGAATCTAACGATACTAACTTTTTGCGATTGGATTAAAAATAAGCTCAAAAATTAAATATTACTAAGAAAAATACTCGATAATCAATTACACTGGGGAACAAAAAAAAAACTTTTTTCTGCGGCATTAGTTTTTGTAGTAAATTTAGTGACATTAAACACAATAAGTCCTAACTACATATTTTGTTTGTTTAAATTGACTCTACTTTCGTTTACAGTTAGCGATGACGCCTTTTATTCTATGCAACAAAAAGTGTTTATTTGTTGCCTTCGCGGCGACTTTACTTATCGCATCTAAGCGGGCCATGAAATAAAATCGAGTGCACAAATCTTTTTTGACAGTGACATTTCAGTCAGTTTAAAATTATTTTATTAGATATCAAGTGCTTTTTTGTCACTGTCTGAATTTTTTAAAAGAACGTATTTTTAATTGCTACTATATCAGTTTGTTCATTAAGTCGTTTAAGTTGGTGTTAAATTTAAAAATAACAATGAATTCTTCACGCAAGAGTTGTGTGAACCATCCCGACAAATTTTGCTACATATGTGGAAAATTGTGTCAAGAAAAACAGCAAAGAAACATTATCGGTTTTGTAAAACAAGCATACCAAGCATATTTTGGCAAGTATCTTGGACAGCAGGATAAATGGTGGGTGCCTCATAAAGTTTGTAAATCTTGTGTAGAGTCACTTCGCTACTGGACCCAAGGGGGACGCAAAGGACTTTCATTTGGGGTGCCGATGACGTGGTGTGAGCCATCAAATCATGTTGATGATTGTTACTTTTGTGCCGTGAATATAAAAGGTATGAATAAATATAAAAAGCGTACTTGGGTTTTTCCAAATATACAGTCGGCTAAATCACCAGTGTTGCATAGTGACTCATTGCCAGTGTTGATATTTAGTACCTTGTCAAACGTTACTTGTGATGATGTCGAAATGATGGACATTCAAAGTGACAGCGACAGTGAAAGTGAATTCGAATATTATAGTGCAACTGCAACGGTGAGGGGTTTTTCACAAGGAGAGTTAAATGACTTGATTCGAGATTTAAATTTGTCTAAGAAATCAGCAGAGCTTCTTGCATCAAGACTTAAAGAAAAACAGTGCCTACAGCCTGAGGTAAACATAACATCTTATCGAACGAGAGAGAAAAACATTCTTCCGTATTTTACCGAGGAAAATAGTTTAGTATATTGTAACGATGTTTCCGGACTTCTACATTTAATGGATCTTTCCGAATACCGACCAGAAGATTGGCGGCTTTTTATAGACAGTTCTAAAAGAAGTCTAAAATGTGTTTTACTGCACAATGGAAATAGATTAGCTTCAATCCCGATAGGTCACTCTACCAAACTTAAAGAGGAATACCAAAACATTAAACTGGTTTTAGAGAAAATTTTGTTTGTACAACATCAGTGGTCTGTATGTGTGGATTTAAAATGGTGAACTTTTTATTAGGTCAACAAGGTGGGTATACTAAATACCCCTGTTTTCTCTGTTTATGGGATAGTCGGGCAAAGCAAGAGCACTGGACTAGAAAGGACTGGCCGTCGAGAGAAAATATGACTGTTGGGAATGCCAATATTATTCACGAACCCCTAATTAGCCGGGAAAAAATCATTCTTCCGCCACTTCATATTAAACTTGGGCTCATGAAACAGTTCGTTAAAGCTCTGGATAAAAATGGTGATTGTTTTAAATATATTTGTCAAACATTTCCAAGCCTTAGCATGGAGAAATTAAAAGCAGGTATCTTTGATGGTCCCCAAATCCGCAATCTTATAAAAGACAAGAACTTTTTAAATCACATGAATGAGGTCGAAGCAGAAGCATGGAAAAGCTTTGTATCTGTTGTCAAAAACTTTTTGGGTAATCACAAGGCAGCAGAATATTGCGAAATTGTCACACAGATGTTAAAAACTTTTGAAAAACTAGGAGCTAACATGAGTATAAAAATTCATTTCTTGCATAGCCATTTGGATCGATTCCCGGATAACTTGGGCGATTACAGCGAAGAACAAGGAGAGCGGTTCCATCAGGATATAAAAATAATGGAAGAAAGATACCAAGGCCGGTGGGATCGTCATATGATGGCGGATTACTGCTGGACGTTACAAAGGGATTGCCCAGAACAAAGATACAAGAGACGGTCATATACCAAACGTTTCAACTAACTTTTTTTAGTATTTCAGTTTTATTGGCTTAGTTTTAATTTAATATAACATAATAAAATAGCTGGTGGCATTCAAAATATAGATATTCAATATAAATAATTTTATTTTTTTTTTGTTTTAATTTATATGACACTTTTTTTTATCTCAGAAACTAGAGTCAATTAAGATTTTTTCCCATACTCCTCGTATTTGGGGCAACACAATTACTCAAAATCGACTTTCAGAACCCGCGCCGCAGAATCACTGTTCCCCTGTGTTATTTATTTTTATCAAGTGTGCCATGGATATCCATGCTGGATATTAAGTAGGATTTTTAATTGTGACAGTTGGTTGATTAAGATTACTTATGTTGGATCTATCTATGCGTCATGTCACGTAAAGTCTGTCCAGCCTATCTCTGTTGATGAAAAGAATATGCGCCTAACGCTTGGAACTGCATTTTTTATACAGTTTTCTGCTGCCCCTCTTCAGATATCGTCAACAAATTTAGGCGAGCAAATCTGTATCTTTGGCTAACAAATAGTTCAGAGTATTAAACAAAAATATAACTTAAACTAACTTCAATAACGCTGCAAAATGTAAAAGCACAATATACGAGTTCACTGTAGTTGTTCAAGGTGCATTCCTCCTTGTTCACGACACATTTCCGCTCGTTCAATTGCTTCTCTCAACACCTTGTGCAGCATTTGAGGCGTAATACTTCTAAATACACGTACAATCCTTTCTTCTAAGATTTCAAGAGTGGCTGGGGCTGTTACATAGAGTCTTTCTTTAACATATCCCCAAATAAAGAAATCGAGGGCAGTGAGATCCGCTGAACGGGCAGGCGACTGTATTGGGCCATTGGTTGCAATAACTTTATTATTAAAATGTTCAATTAAACAATTAAGAACTTCTCTGGTGTTGTGAGGTGATGCTCCATCTTGCTAGAAATAATAATAATAATAATAATAATAATAATAATAATAATAATTTATTCTTTTATAAAATAATTTACATATGACCAAGGTTTTGTCAAAAATAATAACTAAGACTAAAGTACACAATTAGATACCTATATATAAATAAAATGACAAATAATTTTAGAATGACAAAAATCACAAACAATAGTGTATAAATATAACAAAGACCCTTCTTTTTTATGACTATGTTCCTAAGTCGTCTAGATATTCCTGCAGTGAATAGAATGCCTTTTCCGCTAAGTATTTTAGAAGCTTGCTTTTAGCCTGACTACAAGAAGTGCATTCCTTTATAGTAGCAGGTATTCTGTTGAAGATCCTTGTGCAAGCGTAGTAAGGTGATTTTTCGTAGAAGGTGGAGTTATGGATTGAAAAAACAAGATTGTTTCTATTCCTGGTTGGGTACTGGTGCAGTTCTGAAGTTCTGGTAAAGCGTTCTTTAATTTTATACATATAAAGGGTGCTTTTATATATGTATATTGATGGCATTGTCAATATCTTTTGCGATCTGAAAACATCCCTGCAAGTTTCCGTTGGTTTTAGTCCAAAGATTAAATGCACAATCCGTTTCTGTGCCACCATAATCCGATTCACACCGACTATCCCCAGACCATTACATTATAACGGATTATTTTTCTAATGTTGCTACCAGAGCAAACCAGAGCCATTTTGCCAACAACACATCATCTATACAAACTACATGCCCAAGCGTAAGACAGACAATGTTCTTGCGTCCCGTAACAAGTGATGAGGTAGAATAATACAATAATGTCTCTTAAAAACAAAAAATCCACTGGCTACGATGAACTTCCAGCACGTGTCCTGAAAAAGTATGTGGCGAAATCAAAGAACCATTATAGTCAATTATAAATACCTCACTTAGTAGTGGAAAATTTCCAACCACGCTCAAATTGGCCGTCGTTGTTCCTATTTATAAAAAAAGAGACCGCCAAGATATTGGAAACTACAGACCAATATCGGTACTGAGCAGCTTCTCAAAAATCTTTGAACGAGTCATATATAACAGGATGCAAGAGTTTCTCAATAAGCATAGAATTATCGGACCAGAACAGCATGGTTTTCAAGCCAAAAAATCAACGGAAACTGCATCGTTTGAATTAACCGACTTTATATTTAAAGAACTAGTGCGCGACCGCATTGTGGTGGGCTTGTTCTTCGATCTATCTCGTGCATTAGACACTCTAAACCTAGAATTTATGTCCAAGAAGCTGGACAGTATTGGAATACGTGGAACGGCGAAGACGCTGATAGCATCATTTCTTGCTAAAAGAAAACTTCTGGTAAGAGTTGAGAGTCAATCTTCAAACGAACATGACTTGAATTTCGGTGCAGTACAAAAGTCGGTACTGGCGCCACCAGTACACCATTCTTGATATTCATAAATGATCTCAAAATGCCAGACATGACTATTAATTTCGCTGATGATATTACAGCTGGCATCTCAGCAGGAAATGCAGTGGAATTACATGGAAAAATTCAACAAGTCCTGAAGGACATGAACAATTGGTCCTGAACAAAGACATAACGGTCATAGTTCCCTTCTACAAAGCCATACCAAAGGTTGTACTGGATAATAGTGAGTCACTAGTAAAATACCTAGGTACCTTCATTGACTCAAAACTATCATGGGAAATGCAACTAGAACATGTTTCTAATAAACTGAGCAAAGCATATTATGCCCTCTTAAAACTAAAACAGGGTGTCCCAACCACGACGCTTTTAACGGCTTACTATGGACTAGTGTATCCACACCTCAGCTATAATGTAATGGTCTGGGGACAGTCTGTCGGTGTGAATCGGATTTTGGTGGCACAGACACGGATTGTGCGTTTAATCTTTGGACTAAAACCAACGGAAACTTGCAGGGAAGTTTTCAGATCGCAAAAGATATTGACGATGCCATCAATATACTTATATAAAAGCACCCTTTATATATATAAAAATAAAGAACGCTTTACCAGAACTTCAGAACTGCACCAGTACCCAACCAGGAATAGAAACAATCTTGTTTTTCCAATCCATAACTCCACCTTCTAGGAAAAATCACCTTACTACGCTTGCACAAGGATCTTCAACAGAATACCTGCTACTATAAAGGAATGCACTTCTTATAGTCAGGCTAAAAGCAAACTTCTAAAATACTTAGCGGAAAAGGCATTCTATTCACTGCAGGAATATCTAGACGACTTAGGAACATAGCCATAAAGAAGAATGGTCTTTGTTATATTTATACACTATTGTTTGTGATAATTATTTGTCACTGGTTAACAAAATTAAGGGTTTTTTTTTTTATCTTGCCACACGATCTTTTTTATTTGACATTATATAAAATTTTTAAAAGTTCAATTCAAATATGTTTTATGAAAACATTTTTTTCATCATACATAGTTTTATAGTGACGTGGTCCTTTCTTTTTCAAATATATATATATATATATATATATATATATATATATATATATATATACATTTTAAATAAGCATACAAGAACGTTAAATGTAAATAAAAAATTGTTATTTTTTCAAAATGTAGTTATGTGGCATTTTCTGGTCGTAAACTGGTCATTGACGGTATGTTTTACTGTTTGTCCAGCAATTTCTGTCAACTGGATAAAATGTCACATTTCCGATGAGGTAACGCTTTTCCATAGCTTAGAGAATAACGAAAATACACAGGATGGAATCTTTTTCCATCTTCCAACGAATCGCCATCTAAACAAACATTTTTTGAAATATCAGACGTGGATTTTTTTCCTTCTATGGATTTTTAAAAACATCGAATTTTTTGATAATATGCAAATGAATCTAATTAACAACACTGATAGTTTTTAAAAAAATATATGTATAATATTAACGAAAACAGAAAAGAATATTTTAAAAACTACACACAGCTGAAAAAATTTGTCATCCAATGCAAATAAGCAGTTCTCTGATTTGGGGTATCTACAAATATACCCGAAGTGATTGAAAAATTTATGTCGCTGATTTTAGGAAACTTATTTCTTAGGTACGCGAATCCATTACCCTTCTATCCATACCTTTAACGAAATTTTTTTTTAAGCCAAGCATTTAATATGCAAAGGGTGTTAGTAAAATTTTCCTAGGATCTACAAGGGGAGGATTTACAATAGAATATTTCATTGGCTGGAATCGAAGATGTTCTTTCTGGCCATACTTTCTTTGTGTAATGGTTTTTCTTGTCTCTGCTGCCCACTCACAAAGGAAACAACAATACTTTGTGTAACCAAGTTGCATTCCAAGTAGAAGCGCTACAACTTTCAAATCACCACATATGGCCCAGTTAAAGCCTTTATAATTAATTTTGTCCAACAGAAGCTTCATGTTGTATTATCAAATAATTCAATAATGAAATGAAATATAAATATTATAATTGCTGAATATGTCCTGTTTCATTTCAATACAATTTGTATAATCTGCTTCGATTTTATTAATCGCATTAATAATGAATCGCCACTCATTATGTTTTATATTCATGCTCAAGTTCCCGCATTACAGATATATCTTCCATGACAGAGTTTCATATTTTATTTCAATGGAAAAGAAGTCACTGAATTGTTAAGTGACGACTATTGGGATAAAACGAAACTTTAGTTTCCTTCAAAATTTTGATTTAAAAAATTTCCAATTCTTTAACCTAGTTGCCAAATAATTTGGTTGTATTGACAAGTTTAAATCATCGTACAAAATAGGTTCCAGATCATTATTTAACAAATTTGGCTTTTTCTCCATTTAAAGATCCATCAATCAAAATCGGTCCAATAATTTTGTTGTGAAGGAGCCCGCACCACACATTTAAAGTTTTCCGACCTTGGGTTTTAATTTCACGCATGGCCCGAGGGTTTTCCGTTGCCCAAAATCTAACATTTTTCCGGTTGTGAATCCCGGCAGTACTAAAGGCGCATTCATCTGACCATAAAACTTTTTGAAAAATATTGTTATCTTCATCTTTCATCAGCAACATTTCCTGGCAATAACATGGTTCGTTGGTTTTATGATCTTCAGTTAATTTCTGGATAAAATTTTGTATGGGAAATATCCATGCTTTTTTAATGTCGAATAAATTTTGAAAATAGATTTATTAAAAAAAATTGATGCGTCTTTTAAGGCTGCATTTGGATTTCCTGAAAGTAAATAATATTTGCGTAAGTTACTTTATGTCCTGTGGGTAATTTCTATTAACCTACCTTGAAAAAATAATAAAATATTTAATTCCTCCTCCTCATTAATAACCGCAGTACGTTTTTTTCTTTTAACAGTCATTCGATTTCGAAAGCCAAGTTCAATATTTTTGAAAGTTTTTCGAGATGGAATAGCTCGCAAATAAAAGCCGCTGATATTCTCTTCTTGCCGCGCAAGCATTATTATTATTCTTGTAGAAAAACAAAAGACTATATCACATCTTTCTTCGTCAGTGTAATGCATCTTTTCATATGAATTGACAGAACGACAGATCACCGTCAATGACCATATTATATTACGACCAGAAAAATGTTTACCTGTTTTACATAATAGTTTTCAAAAAATAACAATATCTCTTTAGGCTTTAGATTTAAGTATAGAATATCCCTTATAAAAAATGTGTAAAATTTAGGATAAACCGAAAATTCAATAAAAAAATATATTTTACCTATTTGAAATAAGAAACTTGGACCACGCCCAGACTTTCTGTAACACCCTGTATATGAAAAAAAATGTTTTCATAAAAATTCATTTGAAACCATTAAACTTTTATTTGGGACACATTTTTCTAAAATGTCAAATAAAAAAGATAAGGGGGGTGGCAATATATAAAAAAAAAACCCTGTACATACTTATGTGGTGTATAGGGTATCCCTAGGGTATATCGAAATGGATATTTAAATTGATTAATTCCGCTTTATTACTAAGATACAGGGTGATTTTTATATTTTGGTAAAAATTTGTTCACCCTGTATCTCCTAAACGGCTTTATCCATTTTTTTAAAATTTTATATACAAACACTCTTGGTATATCATAACTTTTTGACGTTTGAGTATCAAAGTTCCAGGGCCGTATCCAGCCAATTCACACCGGGGAGGGGGGCTAGTTTTGAGACACCCTGTACATCGGAATTCGGTATTTTTGAATTTTTTTCTTAAACTACATTCATTTGTGAACAAAAATATGCCACCATCTTGAATGGCACACTAAAGGTTATGTATGAAATTTAAATCTTTAGATAGTACATACCCCTTTTTTTAGCGGTATCTGTATTAAAGCTTTTAACTAAGTATAAAATTATTTCAATGATTGACTTTAAAAAAAAAATTAAACTATCTATACTAATAAAACACAGCCTTGTCGAATTAATTTTAATTTTTAGTGGCCCAAAAATACCAAAATCTACCCTAACACAATAACGCCTGTCTAACGGTATCTCTACATTTTTGTGCACGCTTTTGTGAATTTCAATTGAGCGTTGAATCATTTACATTTGAGGTTTTTGTCTAAATGCTTGACTTTTAAAAAAATTAAACTATCTCTACTAATAAACCTGTTAATTTCTGTTTGAGTCTTTTTCGCCTCATCTCTTATCTAATGCTCGAGATCGTGATCATTTATCGGCTACCGTAAAAATTTATCTTTTTTTATTTTTGTTATTGTATACAAATTACGTGTAAGAGCTTGTTTTTTTTTTAATTTTTTTATTTACCTTTATTTTTTTCGTAACCTTAAAACCTACCATAAAATACAAATTCAATAAATTTTAATACTTAAAAATAATAAAGTAAGCCTTGGAATTTAGACAGATATTTTAAAAATGACATTACGTACATACAATTTAATCATTTGTGTTTGACATTGTTAATTAAAGATTTTTTATTTGAATTTTCTCTTTGCAAAAAGTTTGTACGTTACAATAATTGTAAAAATGCCGTTATTTACAAATGCTGAGTACGCAGACATCGTATTTGTGTACGGATTTTGTAATGGTAACGGAAGGGCTGCTACAGAAGAATACAGAAGACGATTTCCGGATCGGAGAATTCCAAATCACCAAACGTTTGCCGCAACCTTTAATACATTGCGTGAAAAGGGTAAGTTTCCCTCAACCGATCTTCATGTTGAAAGAGTGGGTGTTAATAACGTGGTCCAAGAAGAGAATATTCTCAACTTTGTGAGGGAAGATCCAACCCCAAGCACTAGGCGAATTTCCGCCCAATTAGCGATACCGCAGACAAGAGTATGGAGAACTATAAAAAATGAAAACTTATACCCTTTCCATGTACAAGAGGTACAAAGATTAGAAGAAGGCGACTACTTGCCTAGATTAGCATTTGCTAGGTGGGTAATAAATCATCGAAGAACTATTTTTAGAGCACTATTCACTGATGAAGCCCAATTTACACGGGACGGAGTCTTTAATTCTAGAAACTCTCATGTATGGGCAGATGAAAACCCTCATTCCTTGCGATTGGCCAATTCTCAACGAAAGTTTTCAGTGAATGTTTGGTGCGGCTTAATAAATAATCATTTAATTGGACCACATATTTTCCCTCAACGACTAACGGCTGTTGTGTACTTGTACTTTCTACAAAGCATTTTACCGGGCTTATTAGAAAATGTAAATTTAAGAGACATATGGTGTTTCAACACGATGGGGCACCTGCACATTTTGGAATTGATGTTCGAAATTATCTCAATCAACAATTTGCTGATCGGTGGATTGGACGCGGTGGACCACATCCTTGGCCAGCTAGGTCGCCAGACTTTAATCTAGCCGACTACTTTTTGTGGGGGCATCTAAAACAAAAAGTTTACAGTGTTCCAATCGAAACTAGGGATCAATTAATAAATAGGATACATTTTTATTGCGACGAGGTTAGACAAAACCCTCAAATGATTCACCGCTCAATTGCAAACCTACAAAAGCGTGCACAAAAATGTAGAGACACCGGTGGTATGCATTTTGAAAACATTTTGTAGCTTTTAAGACGTTATTGTAAGGTAGATTTTAGTTTTTTTTGGGCTACTGAAAATAAAAATTAATTCGACAAGGCTGTGTTTTATTAGTAGAGATAGTTTAATTTTTTTTTAAAGTCAATCATTGAAATAATTTTATACTTAGTTAAAAGCTTTAAATTTCGTACATAACCTTTAGTGTGCCATTCAAGATGGTGGCATATTTTTGTTCACAAATGAATGTAGTTTAAGAAAAAAATTCAAAAATACCGAATTCCGATGTACTGGGTGTCTCAAAACTAACCCCCCTCCCCTGTGTGGATTGGCTGGCTACGGCCCTGGAACTTTGCTACTTTTCAAACGTCAAAAAGTTATGATATACCAAGAGTGTTTGTGTACAAAATTTTAAAAAAATCTATTAAGCGGTTTAGGAGATACAGGGTGATCAAATTTTTACAAAATACGAAAATCACCCTGTATCTTGGTAATAAAGCCGAATTAATCAATTTAAATATCCATTTCGATATACCCTAGGGATACCCTACACACCACATAAGTATGTACAGTGGGTCGTGAATCACCCAGTATATAGGTATCTAATTGTGTACTTTAGTCTTAGTTATAATTTTTGACAGAACCTTGGTCATATGTAAATGATTTTATGGAAGAATAAATTATTATTATTATTACTTCCAGCAAGATGGAGCACCACCTCACAATACCAGAGAAGTTCTTAATTGTTTAATTGAACATTTTAATAATAAAGTTATTGCAACCAATGGCCCAATACGGTAGCCCGCCCGTTCACCAGATCTCACTGTTCTCGATTTCTTTATTTGGGGATATGTTAAAGAAAGTCTATGTAACAGCCCCAGCCACTCTTGAAATCTTAGAAGAAAGGATTGTACGTGTATTTAGAAGTATTACGCCTCAAATGCTGCACGTGTTGAGAGAAGCAATTAAACGAGCGGAAATGTGTCATGAACAAGGAGGAATGCACTTTGAACAACTACAGTGAACTCGAATATTGCACGCCTAAATTTGTTGACGATATCTGAAGAGGGGCAGCAGAAAATTGTATAAAACATGCTGCTCCGAGCGTTAGGCGCAGGCGTGCATTCTTTTCATCAACAGAGATAGGCTGGACAGATTTATGTGATATGACGCATAGATAGAAGCAACGTAAGTAATCTTGATCAACCGACTGTCACAATTAAAAATCCTACTTAATATCCAGCATGGATATCCATGGCATACTTGATAAAAATAAATAATTGATTATCGAGTATTTTTCTTAGTAATATTTAATTTTATTATTATTTTTAATATAATAATAATATTTGGTTAATGAACATAGGGGTGGCATTAGTGTGAGTAATGAGCATATTGGGTTGTCTGCTGATGATTTTAATGTCTTTTTTGCAAGCATGGCTGAGGAAACTTTGAAAACCATTGATCCCCCTAACCGAAGCTATGCAGATTATTTGAACAAGCCTAAAGTTGAACCAGGTGATCTTTTCCACTTTAGTAAGGTAAGCTACATTCAAGTGAGAGATGCAGTTAATGCTTTGAAAAACAAAAACAGCAAGGATATATATAACATTACTGTGCCAATGCTGAAATCCTTGAAAAACCTTCTCATAGTTCCGCTTACCAAGCTGATAAACATGTGTAGAGTGGCGGGATTTTTCCCTTCCTCACTTAAAAAATTCTGGGTTGTTCCTGTCTTTAAAAAGGGAGACAGAGAAGATGTGGACAATTACCGACCAATCTCACTTGTACCAGTTTTATCAAGGGTCTTTGAGGGTTTGTTAAAGTCTCAGTTGTGTCAGTACTTTGAGTCGGCTGCTTTCTTCTTGGCAAGCCAGTTTGGTTTTAGAGCTGGTAGATCAACAACATTAGCAATACTGGAGTTGCTGGAATACATCGCAGAGGCTTTTGAGGGGGGTCGGTATGTAAGAGCTACATGCTTACATACATTCGATTGTGTTTCCCACGATATTTTGAGGGACAAACTGATGGCTTGTGGAGTTGACGAGGCTGGCTTGCGTATGCTTGGTGGCTAGCTGAGATGTCGCAGACAGATAACAGAGTATGCAAATAAGCAGTCTAATGAGACTAAGCTAGGATATGGAGTGCCCCAGGGTCCTGTCCTGGGTCCACTGCTTTTCCTTGTCTACATCAACGACATTAATAATTCTGTCCCGACTTCAAAGGTGTTGCTGTTTGCTGACGACACATCAATTGCTGCGTCAGATGTCTGCATGGAGAGTCTGAGTGATCGTATGAGGGCAAGAATCGCGGATTTGAGAGATTGGTTTAGTGCCAACAGGCTGGCTATGAATAATAACTCAATACTCAATACTCAATAATTTATTCATGCTAAGTACATAATACAATGTTTACACACGTCAAAGAAAAGAATATATTAATACAATAAAATGTTGAAAAATACAATTTACACATACATTTAACAGCTTTACAACAGATTAAAATTATAGTTAAGAAATTCGTTAAAAGAATAAAAAGCGTTCCTTATTAGAATCTCCCTAACCTTCTTTTTAAAACTTAAACCTATTAAAACTTTTATATACACAGGTAAAACATTATAGAACTATATATCCTATAATATCCCCGTGTGCCCTAAACAACTCTCCATTCCGCTTAACATATAAGACACATTCTAAAATAAACATACATGGTACAGTTAATAGTCCCAACTCTGAGAATTTTTGTTTGCAGTCATCTCTATAAGAGAGGCCAGACATCAGACGAACCGCCTTCCGTTGTAAACGAAAAACCCGGTGTACCTCAGCGGAGTGTCCCCAAGCAAGGATTGCATACGCTAAATTAGACTGAAATAGGGCAAAATATGCCGTTTTTAGTACAACCGCAGAGTAGTAAATCAAGAATAGGATTGGACCCAACACTGATCCTTGTGGTACACCCAGATTAATTGTGCTTTGCGCCGACAACACTCCACCAAACCTCACTACCTGACATCTATCCCCAAGATACGACTTCAGTAGCTGTATACTATCTGGATGAAAGTTGTAGAATTCAAGTTTTCACAGGAGGATACCATGATCGACACAGTCAAAAGCCTTGCTTAGGTCACAGAACAATACGGAATCATACTGCATCTTATGAAATGCTTCCAAAATTGTGGACACAAGATTTATTATACCGAGGACAGTATTCTTATCCCTTCTAAAACCGAACTGACAGTCAGTAAAAAGGCTGTCAGTCTCAAAGAATTGCATTATTTTAAATGCCATGCATTTTTCTATAATTTTTGATATTATTGGCAAAAGAGATATTGGCCTAAAATTCTCTGGGACTGATGTATCACCCTTTTTATGCACTGGCACAACTATAGCTTTCTTCAGACTATTTGGAAAAATATTATTTTGAAAACAAAGGTTAATTAGTTTTGTTAATGGAGCCAAAATGCAGTTTTGAACAGATTTAATTAATTTTACATTTAAGCCAAAAATGTCCCGACTGTTTTTATTTTTTAAATTATTAATAACATCCCTGACTTGGTTAAAAGTTACCTCAGTAAATGTAAATGAACTAAATGGAGCAGCGAGATGTGATAAGTTATGAACTGGATTAGTATTTGAAAGGGGAATATCTTTTGTTAAATGTAGGGCAATGTTTGAAAAAAAATTGTTAAAGTCGTCTGGCGTTAGGTCATTACATGCATCATAATGGTTAGTTTTACCCCGTTGTTCATTTATCAACTGCCACATAGACCTAGAGGGATTTGAAGATGTCCTGATAAAATAATCATTAGCTCTAATTTTTGCTAGGCTTATAGCATTTGTATAAAGTTTTTTATAATCTTTAAATTGTTGTTCAATACCCACATAATTATATTGCATTTTCAGTTCTTCTAGAAAATTTAAATGACTCCGCATTGCTCTGAGTTCATCATTAAACCAGGTGACCCTATTTGATTGGTCAGATCTCATCAATGTCATAATCCATAAAGGCCCATGAGCTCTCGTTCACTATATGGTAAAACTGAAACAAGCCCATCCGTGTTATTGGCCTACACACTTTCCTTACCTGACTATAGCCCGATTTTACGTCATCGACTGCAAACTCCACCAACTGACCCATATGATCAGAGACACTTATACAAATCACAGTAGCAGAATGGAAATCAATATCAGAGCTCACGAAGATATTGGAGTCCTCACGAGTTGACTGAAAAATTGTTTGTTGCATACCAAAGCTCTCAAGTACATCACAAAGGCTGGCTGTCTCGGCATGAAGTGTATTAAATGGTACATTAAAGTTGAGTCGCTCGTCTGTTGAACTGAGCAGGCAGCGAGTAATTCTGTTTGATTTACACTGTGAAATTGTTAATATTTCCTTATGTTACCACAGTAATAGAAATTATGGTAATGAACACCAAATTACAGTAATTCGGGTTACACGCGTGTAAAATCAAATCAAAACAATATTTTTCGGATCTAATTTACTCTAGTGATAACTATATTAACTGTGTGCTATAAAATAATATATATAAATCAATAAACTATATTAATATAAAAAAAAACCATTACCTTGGAACAATGGTTGGTTATTTTAAGTGTTGTGCTAAGAAAGAGTTTAATAACTACATTTGTACATATTGCCTATCTTCCACCCCAGCTGTCTAGAGCGAAAGGGCAATGTTTTAATTTTAAAGGACTATAAGATATTCTGCTCTAAGGAATGTGAAAAAGCAGGGTATGATAATGAGGATATTATACAAAACCATATAAAGAGAATTGACGAACTTCAACAGAAACTAAAAGCTAAAGACTCATTCTTGAGAAAAATCAATTTTTTTGAGATCCAAAAAAACTATGAGGCTAAAATAAGGAGCAAGCCCAATATATCTCGGCATTAGAAAAGAAACTGGAGATCATAAAAAGAAAGAACAACGCACTAGAAGCACAATTGCAGGAAATTGAACTTAAAGCAGTCAACTTGAAAAAGATCTGCGTGATCATGTTGAGATTGAACAAAATATGATTTCATCAATAGAGATCCTTGAAGAAAACAAAGTGTATTTACATATATGATTTGAAGGGACAAGTTTTATTTCTAGGAATGACTTTTCCAATCTGAATCACAAAAAATGCGAAGTGCATAATGGAAATGATGTCCACTGGGAAGGCGAAGGGCATGTTCAAATCGATTCTGAACAAAAATAATGATCCTCTCTCGTTTAATAATGATGATAATAAAGATAACTCGAATCATATGAAATGTGAAAAAAATTGTTAAAGTTTTAATTGTGTGTGACGAAACTGGCAGAGGCCTTGGTTATATCTTAAATCGTTTGTTCGCTAGGGAAGATGTAACTTATAAAATAGAGGTTTTTCTTAAGCCTGGTGCCGATTTTGACAAGGTTACTGAGAGTTTAGTAGTTTAACAAAGGACTACTCTGCCAGTGACTGTGTAATAATTTCTGCAGGGTTAAATGACTTTTTTAGGAACAAAATGCCGTCTTTCAAGTCTGTGTAATGTGATTACTGTTCTCATACCAACTTAGTGTTTTTATCTGTACCATACTTGTTTGATGTTGATATATTATAACAATACTAAATAACTTTATTTGTAGAATAAATAGGGTTTCAGAGAATTGTGTTGGCTTTGTTGATGCTAATTCTAAAAGAGGAAATAAATTACATACAAATAATTTGTGCATTGAATTAGTTCAAGTAATTAAGTTTAGCATCAGCAAGGTTAGCAATAAGAACTTAATTTTTATAGTGGCGGACACTTGTGTCAATGTGGCTTCACCAGATGACGATGCTTCCGACTCTAACTCGCTTGATCAGGTCGCTGGTGACGAAAAAGATCAATCTGGTAATTTTTTAGGAATAACTTTGAGATGCCCTACTGTGGGCAAATAATCACATTAATGTCATTTAATATAAGAAGTCTGAGAAATAAAATCTTAGAACTAGAAATATTTGTGAACGAACATAAGCCAGTGATATTATGTTTAAATGAACACTGGCTTGTGAATAATGAGAGTATTAACTTTAATTTGGAAAAATATGATTTAGTAACTTACACATGTCGTACACAAAGCAGGGGAGGAGGCACTGCTATATTCATTAGAGAGACAGTATTATTTAAGGAACTGTTAACGAGGGTCACTATTGACAAACATTGTGAGTTTTGTTGTATGGAAATTGTCATAAGTAATGTGAATTATGTGATTGTTTCTTTGTATAGAGCACCAAGCGGTGATATCAATATCTTCTTGGAATTGTTAAATCTGCTTATGTCCGAGATTTTTAGCATAAAGAGAAATATTGTCATTTGTGGTGACTTTAATGTTAGATTTGGCCTACCGGACACTGGTGCAATCGATATATCCAACCTATTACTTTCTTTTAGTCTCGAACCAGATGTAAGGGGCATGACTAGGGTCACTCCTGACACAGCCTCTCAGTTGGATAGCATTTTTTCAAATATAAATAAGGATTACACATTGGGTAGAATTCTGAATACTGACATTTCTGACCACTATGCTCTTATGATCAATATACCTACAAATATGGATTGTGATGGTTCTAAGAAATTCCATATAAAGAGGTCGTTTAGTGAGGAGGCAACTCATGAATTTAAGTGGTATTGGGCGCTGAGGATTGGTTAGAAATCTACCATATGACAGATCCAAATGAACAATATCAAGCCTTTTATAATATATTTAAATACTACTTTGATATGTGCTTTCCTATAAAAAATATTAGGTTAAAGGATTCAGCTAAGCCTTGGGTTACCTCTGAGATAAGGGAGTGGGGACAGAAACTCAGGGATATGTATTCACTATATAAGCAAACAAAGAATTCTGATTTACTTAGGCATTATAAAAATGAAAGGAGATCTTATAAAAAATATATAGGGAACTATAAAAAACGCTATAATGATAATATAATAGTAAATTCAAATAATAAAACAAAGGCTACCTGGAAAGTATTTAATAACATTCAACACAAAAATAAGAAAATAGGTGAAATAAAACTGCAGTACAGGGATGAAATTGTGTCTGATCCTGAGACTGTTGCTAACTTGTTTGCTTCTCACTTTGATCATGTTGTCAGTATTGCTGATGGTGGCACTGGGCTAGACATGCCTAATCTTCCGATCATGCCATTTTCCTTCTACCTAGAGCCCACTACTCCAGAAGAAATACGTCGTATAATAGCCTTAGTACCTACCAAGTTTTCATCAGGGTTGGGTGAGATACCGTCTGTGGTTGTAAAAGAGGTTGCAGATTCGGTTTGCTTTCCTTTGGCTAACATAATCAACAACAGCTTTGTTAAGGGCGAATTTCCAGACCTCCTCAAGATGGCCAAAATAGTACCCATTTACAAAAAAGGATTCAGCAGGACATAAACAACTATCGACCAGTTTCGTTGCTGCCAATTTTTTCTAAAGTATTTGAAAGGGTGATATATTTGAGATTGTTAAACTATTTTCTGAGGTTTGATCTGTTCTATATAGGGCAACATGGCTTTTTACCAAAAAAATCTACTGTTACAGCCATTTTTCAGGCTTTAAATTCCACCATTGAGGCCTTGGACCGCGGTGAAAAGGTGTCAGCCATCTGCTTTGATCTTAGTAAGGCCTTCGATCTTATTGACCACGAACTGTTGCTCTATAAACTAGAATGCCTTGGGGTGCGTGGGCCTGCCAATGAATTAATTAAGTCATACTTAACTGATAGATCTTAATTTCCATTACTTCACCAACTAATGGGATGAATTCCCTATCTGAGTTTAGAATGAGCACACAGGGTTCAATCCTGGGTCCCATTTTGTTTCTTATATTCTCCAACGACATGCACTTAAAGATAAATATAAGTTCCCTCATACAATTTGCAGATGATACCTCATGTATTGTGTCTGCAATTACTTCACTGTCCCCGAAAGCATCAGACATTGCTCAGACGGTGTATGATTGGTGTCAAAATAATAACCTCACCGTAAATACATCCAAGACATCAGTAATTTTGTTCAGGCATAACACTGTCTCTGAATCTTTGTATGTGAGAGTACAACATAAGAGTCTTCAACAGGTGAGCTCAGCGAAGTTTCTGGGTGTATTTTTGGATGGAGATTTGGCTTGGACAAATGAGGTGAATTCGATTGTGTCAAAACTAAGTGTGGCCTGCTATGTGATTCGTTACCTAACAAACCATGTAAATGTGAATAGTATTCGTGTTTTTTACTTTGCCTCTGTTCAGTCAGTTAATGCGTATAGTGTGATGTTCTGGTATATGTCCTCTGTGGCCCATTCATCTAGAGTTTTTATAGCGCAAAAAAGAATCATAAGGGCAATTATGGGTTTGCAATATCGCCAAATTTGTCGAGGAGTTTTTAAAACGCTCGAAATTTTAACAGTCCCCTGTTTGTATATCTACAATTGTGCTGTATTTACCAGAAATAATCTAGAATTGTTCACCACTAATGGCTTCTATTCTAATAATTTAAACACTAGGGGAAGGAATGATCTTAGTGTACCAGCTCATCGTACAGCATTGTTTAATAAGGGACCTTTGATGTCTTGTATTAGGGTCTATAATGCATTACCAGTAGAAATTAAAGAAGTTCAGGGTAATGTTAGGTTTAAGTCAGCCCTAAAAAAGTTTCTACTGGAAAAAGAATATTATTCACTTAATGAATTTTATGTAGATTAGTCCAAATGGCTTGTGTTAGTTCATAAGTTTTTTTTTTAACTGTAATTCTAGTATAGCTTTTATAACGAATTTTATGTAAATTAGTTACACATTTTTTGTGTTAGTTTATAAGTTGTTACTGTCCTTTTTTTAATTGAATAGTTTTAACATAGAATTGACAATGTCGATGTTCATTAAGAATAATGTATGACAAATTAATAATAAATAAATAAAAGTCTCCTGCTAAAATAATTTTTTTGTTATTATCTTAGACAGAATTCCTTCGATAAAATCCAAAAAGGTGTCAAAATGGCCCGCGGGTGAGCGATAACAAGCTAGGACATAAGTATTGAAAGCTATTACATATATAGAGCAACACTCAATGCACTTTTCAATAATAAAAGAAGGGTTTATATCCACGGCAGACACGTCTAATGTATTTCTAACAAAAATAATGATCCCTCCTCCCAAGAAGTTCTTCCTTACAGATTTACCAATTTGTATCCTTGAATTCTAATCATGTGTACTTCTTCTACCTTTAACCAGTGCTCTGTAAAGCATATTATATCAAGGTTCTTATCAGCTATAAATGCTTCTACCTTATTGACTTTATTTCTTAAAGATCTCACATTAATGTGTAAGATATTCGCTGTAGATGTTTTTTTTGTGTTTATAATTTAACCATTGCTTGGCGCTGAATATTTAGAAAATGGTTAACGATGATTCCTTTTGGCCATAATGTAGTTGTTAGATATTTTGCACGCACAGCGTGCGGGACAATAAGTTTAAAGGATGCACAGTATTTATCCTTTTTCGTCACCACTTACAGTCTCTATGCAAGTCATTATTTCTAAGAAATTCAATGATTTCCTCAGTTTTTACATCTGGAGCAAGTCCTGAGAGAAAAAGATGTGCCATTCTCGTTGCTGTTTTCAGGACCGCTTCTTCATTCGAACCTTTCAATGGCTCGGGTCTATCATCTTGGGGTTTTTCCTGTCTCTATTCGATCGTTTGTGTCGAACTTCCTTCCAACCATCTGAATCAACTGCAGGATCACCCGCTTGTTGCGCTGTGTCGAGCTGCATATGAATTTGGACTATTTCCTGTTTTCCTGACTCGCTTGCTGAGTGAGTTACCAATGTCGATGTCGTTTTATGTCCCGAATTCGATTGCGTGTCCGATTCAAATTCGATAGTGGACCCATCCCTATGATTTTCGCCATTTGCGATTTCACCGTTTGAAACTTCACTGTCAGTAATGTCAACGAAAACCGCGGGAAAAATGACATCGTTTACCGATTTTTGTTTTGATTTTGGATCTTTATGTTTTTTAGGTGGTTGCTGTTTAAATTTTTCCAGGTTTTCTTGCAATGCTGTTACTTTTTCTCTCAACAAACTACAATTTTCATCTAAGGTTCTATTTCTGGCATTCATTTCTTCCATGAGTTTCTTCAGGTAGGCTATTTCTAGATCTTTTATATCATCATTGGAGTTCGTTTTTTCTTTGTCACCACAACAGATTAATCTGGTTATATCATTTGAGAATGTAGATGAAGAACTGTTTTTGGGTGTATATCTGGACCCCACACTGGGGTTCGATAAACATATTAAGCACACTGCTGGTCGTCTCACCAGAAGCATCTTTTTGTTAAAAAATCTTAAAAAAGTGTTGCCTGGGCACACTTGCACACAAAATATTTGCTTTGCAAAGAAGAGCCATAAGAACTATTGCTGGTCTAGGTTATAGAGAGGATGTCAGACACGTTTTTAAAAAACTAGCAACAATGACGATACCCTGTGGATATATTTATGAAAGCCTTCTCTATTGCCACAGAAACATCACTCGGTTCAATCAAAACCAAGATTTCCATCATTATCCGACCAGACAGGGTGATCTTCTAAGAATAGATTATCATAGGCTAGATAGGTCATGAATATCTTCCAATTACTTTGGACCAAAGTGCTATAACATTTTACTCGACTACATTCGCAAACTACATGAAAATTGTTTTAAACGCAGGATAAAGGAGTTACTTATTCAAAACAGTTTTTACAGCATACAAGAATATCTACAGTTTAATTTTTGATTACATTTTTTTTTCTCTTCTTTCTGCGATTTTTCTGCTGAGAACTGTACAGCATAACACCCACCTTTGTTAATCGTTAGTGTTAGTCGAGACCCATGTTTATTTATTTATTTGCAAATTTTACGGGTACATCCCATTTTATTACAAAAGTACTATGTATCTATGTTTACTTAGAAACTATTTCAGACCTATTTAAACAGAAAGTCCGCATTATGTGGCGATGAGCAAATCACATCACAGTGACATACTCAAAATATGTAAGGCTCTTCTTTTTACATAATTCAAGCCAGATAAAAAAAAGTCAAGCTCTTCATGCTGATTCGCAAATCTCATTGCCCTTGTAATAGGTGAATGGAAGCCAAAATTGGTATTATGGTGTTCAATATAAAAAAGTTCAGTTCTTCTAAGCGATCTATATGGTACATGCAAGTTAATCAGCCGTAGAAGAGCTGGACATCTCACCCGGCCGTTTAAGAGGTTAAACAATAGGCTCACATCGTTAACAGTTCTTCTGTTGGTTAATTTATCTAACTTAAGGATACTACGGATGTGTTCATAATTATGATCAACAATGATAATATTTAATTTATAGGCACATAGCCTGAGAAATCTGTTTTGAACTTTTTCTAAACTATACTTATAAACTTCATAATTTGGCGACCATATCACAGAGGCATATTCTAGTACAGATCTTACTAGAGTACAATAAATTAGTCTTAATGAATTAACAGATAAATCTCCGCTGGTTCTCTGGATAAAACCTATCAATTTGCTTGATTTAGCAGTCACTGAATTAATATAGTCACTGAATGAGAGACGATAATCAAAAATCACTCCAAGGTCTTTCACTGTGTTAACTCTATCCAGAAGCGCACCAGCAATATTATAATATGTATTGAATTTTAATTGTCCTTTAGAAAAGCTAATGTAACTACATGTACAGCTAATGTAACTACATGTACCAGTGTTAAGAGCTAGTCCGTTTACTCTCGACCACTCCACAAATCGGTCCAAGTCCGACTGTAAGGCATCCGAATCGACAGTGGATTCAATCACTTTAAATATTTTAAGATCGTCAGCGAACATCAAAAAATCAGAAAGCAGTATAGAATTACAAACGTCATTAACAAAAAGGTTAAACAATAAGGGAGAGCAGTGTGTGCCTTGAGGCACCCCCGAGACGGCTGCGATTGGGTTAGACCTGAAGCCACCAACTCTGACCCTGTACGTCCGCCCTTGCAAATAACTCCCGATCCATTGAACAAGATGTTCACCGAAACCCAAAGCTGAAATCTTAGCCAATAGTAGCTTGTGATTAACTCTGTTGAACGCCTTGGAGAAATCCGTGTAGATAGAATCTACCTGAACATTCCTCTCCTAGGCGCTCAGCAGACGCGACTGATAGACAGCCAAATTGGTGACCGTAGATCTGCCCAACACAAAACCATGTTGGTAATTTGAGATTAATTCTCTACATAACCACGAAAGCTGCGTACAAACAATTGGATCCCCTGATTAACAATGTCGTAAAAGGTGTTTGTCGCGGCATTGGCATCAGAAGAGTGATTTATCATACCATCCCAATCCACCGATGCAAAGAAACCATTTAAACCTATAAAATCAGCTTGCCTAAAGTCCCAGTACTCTTCATCCTGCTTCAATATATTATTACAAGGAACAATTTCTATAACAAATTTATAGGCAGAATGATGAAGACTATCTGGGAGTACAGCATCTACTGATGTACGCACATCTAAAGATTCAAAACTGCTAAAAATTAAATCAAGGTATACATTACGTTTGTTAGGTATGGTGACATTTTGGAATAAATTAAGGAACCCAAATGATTCACTTACGTGGACAGCCGAAGAGCCCACTGGACAATTAACTAGAGTCCCTAAGTTATCGTTATATCATGTGGCTTCTGGTAGATTGTAATCTCCGAAAACGAGCAGCTTAGTGTCTGGATATTCCTGACGCAACGACTCCACAGTTGTGCAGTGTGCTACGTATTTACCAACATCACTACTGGGAGGTATATACAAGCCTCCAAAAATGATGTCCTTAAACCTACATTTAACTAATACAAAAATTTGCTCAACTGAGGGGTTATCATTATGAATTAAGTTCGAATTTAAATTTGCACAAACTGCAATTAGGACACCACCACCACGTTTTTTCTCACTAGATTCCGCTGATCTGTCTCTTCGGTAGATATTATATCCGTCAATCTGCATCTCCGAATCACCAACATCGCCATCCAACCATGACTTCACAATTATTATGATCTCGTATCCAGAATTCAGAACTGCTGTTTTAAAAGTATTTAATTTAGTCTTCATGCCTCCCACATTTTGACAGTATATATTCAATAGAATTTACCCTGCATGTCAGTTTATGGCACCACCCACTAGAATATTGCTATCATTACTGTTGTTATTTATTGTGACAATGCACGGAATCCCCCGTTTGAACCTTACAGCTAGATTCTGTTCTCCATTTTCCTTTCTTCTATCCATTTCTTTATATAAATTCTTTACTTGATCTCGCTGAAGTTGAGTAAGATCGTTCTTTAGCTTTATGTTACAGCCGTTAAGTTTGTGTTTATATCTTAAGCAGTTTTTAGCTAAATCTGTGTTAGCAAAGGTTATTTTTAAAGGCCTCGGTTTATCTGATATGCGCCCAATCCTTAATGCTCTAAAATCCACATCTGTATTTAAATCCATTTTTCCAAGTACACTCACAAAGCGGGCTTTATCATGGTCAATCCTTTCTGCAGAAAGCTGTGATGTGCTCTCTTGAATGTTATATGCAATAACGTTTTTAGCTCTTAACTGCCTTTCATAAGTTTCATGTATAATGACCTCCTGACTGCAGAGAGGAGTGGGGGTCATAGTGGATGACAGGGGGGGGAGGACTGTTATTAGTAGACAGTTGATTTTGAATTTCCATAATTTCCTTTTTAAGTTCATCGATTTTTTGTTGTTCAGTATTTCTTAATTCAGTCAGGAGCCTATCAGTCTTTTGTTGTTGATCTAAAAGCAGTGTTAATACCTGGGAAATGAGGGAGACCACATCATTAATGGTCGCATTACCTGCAGTTTCCAAATTGTTAATTTGACTCCGTAATACAGATTCCTGTGTGATGTTCTGAGTGGGATGAGTAGGGAGAGGGGTTGCACGATTTTTTCGTTTGCCACCACTAGAAGTGGGATTATTCGAGGTAGTTGAGTTATCTGACGTGCCTCCGAACTATATACTTTTAGTTTGAACACCGCTGCAGCTCTTGCAAGACCAGTCATGGGAACCATTCTTCTTACATTGGAAGTAGTTTTTGTCAAATTCAGAATTCGACAAACCTGAACATCCCTTATGGAACCAGGCACAACAACGAGTGCACTCAATCACATGTTGGTTTGATCTGATAATTTTTTTGCAAACAGCACAATTCTCTTGAGCAGACATTTAGAACGCGAAAATTTGAAAAGTTTTGTCGTTTATGGACACCTTTATTGACGAAACAACGTAACAGTTGATTCAGTACTTTGGAGGTTAGAACAAAGTCGTAATCGGTTTAACGAAATTACCGGAGTGGAATCCCCGTTTTTTAAGAAAATAAATAAGTCCAGTCGGTAGCAGGATTATTTTGAGCCCTAGGACAAGGCATTATTAAAAAGGTACCAGTATTAGTTAGTGAAATTAACGATTTAATCACGACCGTTTTACAACACGTAAACACAATATAAAGGCGACCACACACCCACATAATTAAATTTGTAATGTCATATTTTTGGTATAGTTTGTTATATATAGACGTTTTTACCGCGATTAATTTTACTTATATTATATTTGTTTAGCATGTATGATGTTTACATATTGATAGTTACATTTTAATATTTTTATTAGTGTTTAATTTTTTACTTTTTATTTTTTGATTCTGACTTGTGAATTGTGGCCATAATATATGAATTACTGAATCCAATTGCAAAAAAGTTAGTACCGTCAGATTCGCAAAAAAATCCTCTTTTCAAAAAGTGCTTGTCTAAAAATGGTCGCCATTTGAAAAAAAAATAGTTAGACACAAAAATTTGATTTTATCAACTTCTCTTGTTCCTAGCTATCAGACTAATCACTAAAACTTACCGATTATATTATTCAGTCATCATTTCAGGTTCTTAGATTAATTTGCGTCCGGTCATGGCCACCTAGATGCAATTTTAAAAATGGTATAAACAAATCAAGTAGGCGTAAAAAGTTTTTAAAATGTCGTTCTGATTCAGAATTGTCTCAACAATCCAAAAATGTAAATATATACAAAGGGTTCCATTAAAAAAATCGAAACTGGAGTCATTTCCGGTGAAACCGGAAGTGACCGGAAAGTGAAAAATATACGAAAACTCTCCTCTATATGTACCATTTACCTATACCAATTTTTGTTTTGATACATCAAATACTTTAAAAGTTATGGCCTGTCGAATAGATTCGTTGACACCCGGTATAGTCAAAAGTAAAAAAAAGAAAAATCACAACATGTGAACAACATGCAATAGAGAATGGAATACAAAACTGAGACTATACAAAAACCAAAATTCTAACTACAACCAAGAACAAATTCACTAACCATATAAAAACTGTAATCAATCAGAAACTCTTTCAACCTTTTTATAAATATTGTTTTTTAAAATGGGAATGTTCCTCTTTGCAAGGAGTTTTATTTTATATGTTTTTATTGCATTTGAACATTGCCAATGTGTGACTTGATTGATTGTGATTGTCTAGCCCCGAAGATGACGTAAGCGTCCAAACGCGTAGGCAATAATTAAAAAAAAAATAAATATATAGAAGGTGTAAGGCTTAACTCATATCATTTCCCCAGTTTTCATTAACATGTTGTAACATTTTAATTTCGTCACTACATTTTAATGCATAAAAATCCGTAAATCCGGTACTGTAAGTCTCCTATCGATGTAGCAAGGTGCTCGCGGTCTCTGCTTAGCGACATCTTCCGCTTCATATTGAAGCAATTCACTAGTCTTCGTGTAGATGGCGCCTTAGTTTTGTTCAATTAGTAATTTTACTTTCTTCTCCTTTAAATATTTTTTCTTTCCTGTGATCCAGCTCAGGGATTGGCTGATCTATTGTCTCGATTTGGTCAGGTTGATTTTAGTAAAGTGGCACCACTGACGGATTGCCATCCCGCTACTGCTGCCTTGTCCTGGTGGTGAGGTAGGTTGAGCTTCTTGTCTCTCTGGAAGGTGAAGGTTAAGTGTCGGCGAATTGATCCTGTTTTAATCCAGGCCATCTTTTGGGATTTACCTCGGCAACTTAGTTAAAAAGGCTCCTATGTGTATTTAATTACGTTGTCCTCTTAATATTTTTGGTTGGGGAACCTTCTATTACTCTCTTGTGAGGATTTAACTGCACTTGACCACCTACCATATCTTTTTGATGGGACAAACTTTACGAAATAACTAATAAGAAACCCTTTACCATCAAATAAGGTAAGATAACCCAATTTTATATTCACTAAAATGTGATATATTTTCCCTGTACATATGTTCTTGTATTTTGCCATATTATTTTTTATAGGTTACGTTCTAACCTCTAGCTTAGATATAGTTTCTCGGCTATCACTAAGATCTTTTTGTTTATATATAAAAAAGTTTTTTTTTGTTACGTAGTTCTCTTATTAAAAAGTAAATACAAGGCCACAGAGTTATTTTACTTATTGAAATTAAGATCTATGGGGACACAGTACTTTTCATTTTCTTAAGATATGTGCTGAATGTATATATACCTTATGTTTGTTTTAATTATTAAGTTTATTTCTGCAATACAAAAAGGTCTATTTGTAACCTCCATAAGCCAATTGTTATTTAAGTTTGCATAAAATAAAGAATAGTAAATACATTGGGGAGAATTTGTTTTCTTTAATAAGTGTATTTCACTACAACTATTACAGGTGTAGGAAAGAGGCCAATATATCTATAAAAATCACTTTAATTTTCATATTTCTTTGAAGCCCGAAACAACCTTATAAGATATAAATACATGCTATCTGCTTTAACCAATTTGGCAAAATTAAACAATATTGTATCAGTGATTTACATTTTCTATCTGTAACATCTTATATTAGCTTACTTATACTGGAGTAATGACATTTTGTATTGATATTTACAAGATTTTAAGGGTGGATTCTTGTTACTATTCACTATAAAGGCTGTAATGTACCTATATTAGTATTAATTAATAGATATGTTACTTATATTTTGTATATATTGTTAAGGGGTTGTAGTTGATAATATTATGTATCGTAATGGACATGTACGAGCCTAATATTTTGAATTTCTATAACAGAATGACTTAAGATTTTTTGTAATTTGGGTAAATTGGTTTAAATGAAAGTCAAGCTGGGAAATATTGATACATTTTTGTTTGGAATTATTTTCTTTATTTGATATACTGGGTGTTGAGTTGTTAAACAGACCTATATACTTTTATTTGGGGTGTAAATCTTAGACGTTTGTACTATTCTAGGTTTTTTTTTTCTTCTTCTCCCTCCTCTTCTACTTCTTGTTCCTGTTCTCTTGACCAGGGTTTGAACCTGGATGTGTCATTGTAAGTGGAGCAGAAGTCTGTTACCTAGTACTTAAGTGTGTACGTACCCAGTTTTCCTGCTCGAAATGTCTTCGATGACACTTACATCATAGACTGCACTTAGATAAGTATCTTAATTTTAACATCCCTTGTGCTGAATTGACTTTATTGTTTATTGCTGATCAACTTTATGACTTTTTCTGTTTACTGCTGGTGTGCATAAACCATGATTATTGGTGTTGTCAATAAGATTATTTTTACTTTATAACTCATGCTGATACTCAAATATTACATTATAAGTTTAGGACACCATAATCTATAGGTTTTTGTCAACATTCGACCATATAGTAGGCTTTAAGATACAGAACATCACAGTATAAGTTTATGACACAAGTCTATAGGTTTTTGTTAACATTTGATAGTATAATATACTTTAAGATACAGTGTTGTTGTAAAGTGTGATCACATCTTGAAATTTTAACTTATAAGATCTAGTTAGTTTATACAAGGTATATAAGAAGTGTTATAGACAGGTAACACTACTGGAATATGTGATGATATTTATGATTTATTGTATTTACTTGCTTTAGAAAGGTATTTTGATATAAAACAATGGTGTCACTTTGTTACGTAATATTGGTGATTGTATTTGAAACTTAGTTATATAAATTTTTCTTATTATTTGCTTGCTCTTAGTTTCACATAATACTCTTTTCTTTCATTCTATTATTGTTAATTGTATTTGAATTAATGAAGTTAATTAATTGCTTGATTATTTTGCATCTTTTGATAAATTTTTACTGTTAGATCAAATTGTTTGGTAAATTAAAATAACTTAAAGATTTTCTTTATAAACATTTATAGATTTTGGAGTCTATTACTTTTACCTGTCATTGGCTCAATGAAAATTTCTTTTATTATTTCTTTTAGTATTAATTAATTTTCAGGTTTTATTGAACATTTAGTTTGTTGTTTTGTGATTCTTTAGCTATTTTCATAAAACATTTTACACAGTTGATCTAATATTTGGATAGTGATCTTTATTTGAATATACTTTAGATTTTTCTCTCAGCATATGAGGTATGAAAACTGATTAACATGGGAACATTACACAGTCAATTGTCATTTTTTTTTTAAAACTTCAATTAAGGCCAATTTCTTGCATATGTTATATAAAATAACCTACAGGAGATACATATTTCTGGAAATATTTTGGGGAGCACTGAACTTGTTAATAAATGTTATTTGTTGAATATGCTTTTTTTTTTGTTTTTTTTACTATTAACTTTAATTAATTTTATCTTAGTGTTCTTGAGGAGTGGTACTCATAACATCTAGAGCGGTTAACAGTCAACTGGTATAGAACTGTTGGCGCCTTTATAAATAGAAAACGAACCAATCTCCCTGAGCAGTCGGTGATTTGCACACTAACTTTACTGCCTCTCTTTCAATCAACCACTTGTGTAGATTAATATTATCTTAAAACAAATACATACTCTCTGCTATCAAACAGAGAAAGAGTGTGGCAATGTGGTCAAAACTATATGATGTTATAACTAACATGACAGTCAAGCTGTTATTGCCAAAAAATCCAACAAATCAATTTCGAGATTATTAACAGTCTTCGAATTAATATCTTACAGTCTCGCACTGCATATACGTTCCATATTTTTACCTCTTTGGCATCCATGACAGTGCCTACTCCAACTGTAAGCGCTTGCTTGGGGACCTTGTTGATATCGTTTCCGAAGAATCTTGCATTTGCTTCCAAAGTATCCTGGGCAAGAGTTTTAACTCTGGTCCTCGATACTAACGATGAACCTGGCTCATTAAAAGCTATGTGTCCGTCCGGGCCGATACCTAAAATCAGATATGTAAACTGCCTCACAAAATGATCACACAATATCTTCCATTAAAGATCAATGTTAACCAATGTTTTTAAAAATTTAATATCATATTTTTTCTAAATATGTACAGGGTGGCCATTTTATGGTGATACAGTACCTTATCTAGAAAACGGTAATAGTTACGACAAAAAGTTAAATACAAAAGTTGTTTGGATTCAATTAAATTTTTATTTTATTTCACTTTTGTTTATACAGGGTGTTTCGTTTTGACGTGACACATGTCAACTTTCTTAATTTAAATGGGATACCCTATATATT